>CM053785.1:255546826-256146826 GCA_028749045.1 Cupressus sempervirens | reverse complement strand
AGGTATTTAACCATGGCTTGTAGGTAGTCAGTAGGTATACTTTAGATTATATTTCTCTGTACTACAAATTCCTGTTGTTCGCCATTTCAGAAGTGAAAGACCTTCCCTATTTGGCTCGTGTGGTTTCGATGGGATTCAACCCTCACCCTATTCCGTTTGTGTACTTGGCTCGGAACTGGAGAATCAGAACATCTTGTATGTGGAATGTTTTTGTTTAGCGCAAGAGTTTATCTATTTGATATCTGGTTACCTGCAAGTCGTCTGTGTTAAACATATTGCAACTTCACAACATATTGCATCATCGAATGACTCTATATTTTTCCTTGCTGTCCCATATCTCTGTGCATTTCCATTTCCGTTCGTTGTGACACCCTCACCCCGTACAGCCCTTTCCTGTTGACCGTACTGCTGCAGTACACACTGTACGGCCTGTTTGCCTGTTTGCTAGGATCACCGTATGACTTGTGAACACCGTACAGACTGCCTGCCCCCCGTACAGCATCCTGCACGTGGTGTATGGCCATCCTGCCGTATGGCCTTCAACTCTAACCATACGCCATCCTGTCATAGTGTACGGCCCTTTGTGCATTCTCCACCCACCGTACAGACGCTCATTTCAGACCTTACGGCCTTCCTCCAGCAACCGTACAACATTATTTGGTTCCAGTTTGAATTTTGCCTTGCACTCACAGACTGTACGGCCTCAATTCAAGAATTGGTACATTGATTAAAGGCTCATAGCAGGTATGGCATATTACACCATCACCATCCCCGAAACACCGCAGAGCATTTTAGAAACCAATACAAGTCAATTTTTATCTTAAGACAGAAAATTTGAAACAAATCCAAGTGGGCTTTGACATTAATCATATTCTGGGTTGCCCTATTCTTTTTCATTATTAGCTCTTTTTCAAGGGAACTTATCACATATGGATGTCCCTAAAACTTGTGGATCAACCTCTGTTGGTTTTTGGTTGTGGAAACTTATCACATATGGATATCCCTAGAACTCGTAGATTGACTAGTTCCACTGTATTTCATGGACCAACCCAAGAGCCATTGGCATAAAGAGAAGTATGGTATTTGAATATTCCTAGAGCTTGTTTTCTGTTCCATATCATTGGGCATCCCTAGAGCCTACAGGTTGGTAATTCTCTGCACTAAGCTTTGTGGTTCATTGTATGTATTTTTGGTGAAAGAGATCTTAGTAAATGGAACCATTTGTGACACTCCGTGCATTTATAGGTACAGGGAAAATGTCTATTATGTTATGGATGTATATTTATGAACCATGCATGATCTTTGAGCTGGTAGTTTTTGATTTATGTAGCACCTATGATAAGATTCTCTTTTTATTGATTCCAGACTTCAGCAAGGGAGCTATTAGCTAAGAACTAAGATACCCATTCGTTGACTCCAGCTTTGGATACGAAAGCTGAGGTGGGCGGATTCGTGATGCATCCAAAAGCCCTGTGGAGGCTTCTTGGAAGCCAGCCATAGGCTTTTGGATGTGAATGGAAGCCAAGAGAGGTGTGGTTATCGAATGAAGGAAGGAAGTTGGGTTGGGCCCGTTGCGGATATAAACGCTGCCCATCAAGCAAGGTGGGATAGACCCTTACACTTCCTTGCATTCTGTGGTTGGAATCTCCTTCAGTGGAGAGAAGTTGCTGGCCAAAATGTGCTTGAGATCAAAAGTTGGCTTGTGCAGGGTGTTGAGTATTTTGTTGATGAAGTCGTCCACAGCATTGCAAATGCTTATGAATAGGGATCACCAAGAGGGAGGAGGCCTTTCTATTTTCACACAGCATGGAACCAAACAATGATGCCATGTGGCTTGCTGATGAAATGTGAGGGTTATTTTGGCTTGTATAAGTCTTGAGGGAAAAGGCAAACAAATTTCCATTTTCCAATTAAGTAGCACAGGTGGTCTTCCCTAGACTGCTCTTTTTATGGGATGCAATTTGAGATCATGGCATTCTGCCTAGCAAATAAAATTTGAGACGTGTTTTCTATTTTTATACAACAAGGAATGAGATGATGGTGTGTCGTTCTGAGATGAGTTGACTGGATTGTTTTGGCCTGTGGAAAAGTTGCAGGTGAAGGTCAATAAATTTCTATTTCCCAGATAGGAAAGTAGCCCATGTTGTCTCTCCGAGTCTCTTTCTTTATAAGGGATGAGAATTGCAGTCATGGCATTCTTTCTGTGTGTGTCTATATATATATATATGCCAACACACATGCTTCCTCCTGCATCCGCATCTAATTTTTTTTCCTGCATCCCGTATCCACTTCTTGAATTCGCATCCGAATTGGTAACTTAGGGTAAGAATGTAGCACTAGATTGTGAGAGCTGTCGTCCAACACGCCTTCACATAAGTTATGAAATAGTTTATATATTTTAACTTTTTAAAGTAGTTGCGTCAATTTTTTTTGTCTTTTGAAGCCAAAGTCATTTGAAATTTGGGTCTGTTTGTAAATTGGTAGCTTAGAGAACATTTTAAGACTCACCAAGTTACTAGCATATCTGTAAAAAGATCAAATTCATTTGGAAAATCATTCATGGAAATGATTTCTAAATAAGAGATTTTATCAACAATGTACACAGAATTACTGCTATCAGACTCCACAATCCGTGCTAAATTTTTGTTAGAATATCTTTAGTTGTGTGTAAATTTTTATTCATTAACATTTTGAATCAGTCGGTGATTTATCATTATGATAACAAGAGTTCAAAGGACAAGTGACAAAATAATAAATACGTTGCAGACCCAAGATAATAAAAGGATTAGAGAGAAGGGGAGGGCCAAAGAAGCACACAGAATGAGGACTCCACTAAAAAACTATAAAATGAAATAATTAAGCAAAAACTCAAGAGCACAATAAGAAAAACAAAAAGGCATAAAGAACCTAAAAACTTATAAAGACCTCAAAAGTCAAAACTAAAAAAGACCCAAAAATATAGGCATTTATAAAGTGACATATTATGGTACTTATAATGGATATAATTAAGAAATATAAAGTGTGGCAATGTAATATAATATATTACAATCTCATTGAGAAAGTAATTCTCGCAACTCTCAGCAATGCGTGATCTGAGCAAATCGTGTACCTGTATAAGAGTACATTTTCAGACTATGATTTTATTTCTATTTAGAGTTTTTGG
The DNA here is from genome assembly GCA_028749045.1 of Cupressus sempervirens. NCBI lineage: Eukaryota > Viridiplantae > Streptophyta > Pinopsida > Cupressales > Cupressaceae > Cupressus > Cupressus sempervirens. Next base: position 256,143,663 of record CM053785.1, on the reverse strand, counting down.
CTGTAAACCTTTAAGTCATGGTAACAGAAGATCACCATTGAATCCTAGGCACTGTAAAAGTAAACTGAAGCCTGGAATCCTGTGCAGAATCAATAAACAAAATTTCAATTTGTTAAAGTCAAAAATTCTTTGATAACTCAGAATATATCTGTATTCAATGAAGAAGAAAAAGGATTATAGTATCTAGTTTTGTTGAATCTACAACAAGCTCTCTATGAACCAATCACATGCTGGTGTTATTCAAGCAACAGTTAATGGTATTTTTTGTTATGTACATACATTAATTGACCTGATGACATTGTAGCATTTTTAGAATGTGGATTCTCTATTTTGACCAATGACTTATTCTACCCAAGATTTTCTTCTGCATTTTTGCTCTTATTGAATGTAACTAGGATATTCACAGTAGTGATACAGTGAGGGCCAGTTTAGCACTTAAATTCTCAGGTTCTCGAGTACTTTCTCTCAACATTATCAACTATTGAGAAATCTTGCAATGTTGAAGAGGAGATTTTTCATGCCTTAGCTGATTATATAGACAAGTTGTCAGAAATCTGAAATAACATTTTTTGTTGGTATTCTTTCCAACTATTACAAATGGTTCTTCCTAAAATATCTAAGGAGAAGGTATAAGAATCCTTACTAATGGCCTTTTTTAGCTCTGGATGTTTAACATTTTGTGTCAAACACTTCTCATGTAAACCTCTGAATTCTGATTTTCTGAGTTTGGTATGAACTTCTGAGTTTTGTTGTTTGAATTCTGGACTGATTGTGTTGCAATTACTTGTATCAAATAAGAGGCAAGTTGCAAGAATTGGCTGAGTTTTTTGACCTGGCGAGTTTTTATGACTTTTACTGGTGCAAAAAATTTGCAGAATTTTTGGCAAGAACTTGTTGAGTACTTGCTGAGTTTTTGTTAAAAACTCATTCGTAGTTTTATAACAGCAGTTAAAGGCAAAAAAAGACCCAAATCAGTTTCATTTCTCATTTCGTCACTTGTATTTTGCTGAGAGGGGGAAAGTCTTCCAAACACTTGCAAACTGATTTCGATCTATTTGGAGGCGGGTCTGAAGCACATTTGCAGCGGGTTTGAAGCAGAGTTTGAAGAGGATGACATCAATGATTTGAAAAGGCAGGCTATGGAGGAAGGTGTGGATTTGGTTTCACACTTGATGACATTGAGTTGAATGAGTAGTTACTGCTAGTGCCAGGAGAAGCTAGAGGCAGAGCTATATCTAGGATTGACATCGAGCCACAATCTGAGTTAGACATACTGAGCAAGAAGGCAATCATGGCCAATGCAGACTTCTAAGATTAGACCCTCTAGTTCTACCTCTCCCTTAGTTTTTATTATATAACTGAGAAGAGGACGATGTAGTTGGAATGATGTGTTGTTGTTTTGCTTCTAGCCACGAGTCTTCCTCAGGAGAATGTGATTTTGTACCCACTTTGGGTTTAAATATATGTAGACTAAGCTTGTTTGTTTTGTCTTCTCATTTATTGACTCATTGAATGTATCTTCTCGTTGAAAAACATGCATTTCTAATTAAATTTAAGCAATATTTTAAGTTGCCGAGTTTTTGCTGAAAACTGACTGAGTTTTCCCCGAATTTCGTTGTCAGACCTTGGCAAGTTTTTGGCTTTGGCAAGTTTTCCAACTATGAATTTAACGGCACCAAACAAACCCTTTATTGATGAAGTCTGAGGTCTGATTACAAATAAATCAAGTCTGATATGGTATTTATCAGATTGTAACAGCAAGTACAAACCTGAAGTCTTTAAGTGTTCAACAATTCAACATACTTGGGTGATGCTTAACTCCAATGGCAATGAGATGAGCAATTTAGAAGACCATGTAATGATGAAACAAACTCAAATCTGGACTCCCAACAAGTCTGAAATTTCTGTAAATAACTGGAAGGTCTAAAACACAATGCTGATCACAATTTGATAATGCCAAACCCTCCAGAATTTCCTCCAAATCCTAGCAGTTGTAGATCTGCAAATAAATGATATTTCTAGCCCTTCCTCAATGCCAAAATCCCATCAAACCCTCCAAAGAGATTTTAAGCAATCTGAGAATTAACACATTGGTGAATTCTGGATGAACGCACAAAAAGGATGGATTTGGGCTTCTGTCCAAACCACCGAGAAACTCCAAGGATTTTTGTCCTCAGATTTCTTCTGTTGAAAGCCAAGCTCTCAAACTTTTTAAAGAGAAAATAAAATAAATCAAGTATATCAAATGGCTTCCTCAATTCCCCTTTTATATTCCTCATGACGTTTCTGGAAACCCTATTTCAAATTCCTACTTTTTTATATTTAATATTTAACTTGCATATCGGAAATTAATAATATAGTGACCCCTTCATATATTTTCTTTATTAATATAAAGTCACTTTAAAAGTTTAATATCTTTATAACTCCATAAGCTGCACACCATTTGGCATAGTAATTAAATACTCTGACATTCATATATTAAATGCACACTTGACAGCTTATATCCCCTTTAATTATAAAGATATTAATAGAATTAATCATATTAAAGTTAATACTAGATTAGACTTGGTTGAATTAATAAAATCAATAAATTCCATTAAATGCCATATATCAAGCCAACAACTGATCCTACCAACTTTCCAGATATGATCGTGGTGCCCTCTAACCATCCAGATGACTTACCATAAATAATATGGGCCTAAATGTTGAACTAGCTTACTAAAAATATTGATAATCAACGAAGCCTGAAAGACTTTTGGTAGGCAAATCACAAATAAATTGATGCATTGAGATGAAGAGTACCAAAAGAGATGCTCAAATGGTCAGCTGAATAACCCTGAATCACCCCGATCACCACATTAGACTAGGGAGACCTAATAAAAATAACTATGCTTAGGAAGGCGCAAAATGGGGACATCACAAAAGTTTTTTTCTTCCTCAGTGAGCTCTAGAATCTTCAGTTTGAGAGTTTCATATTCTTCTTGGTCAGCATTAGAGCCTTTTGCATGGAGGAAACTTAATATCCTTGTTCAGAACCCTAGACTTTTCCTTTCAAGTTGACCTTTTGTGATGTCCCTGTGTCTCTGGGTTTAGTGGATGGGTCATATTATATTAAATTCGATCAGTCTCTGATTATTGAATAAAACAGAAAGTAAAACAATTAACTATGGCATTATTCAAACATCTAGAGGCTTTCGGTTTAGCAGACATGCCATAGTATAGTACACATAATTGCAGTTTGTGATTTTTGATAAAAACAAAAAGAAAGACAGTTATAGCATTATTCAAAAACAGAATACAAGTCGGAAATTAAAACATCTATTTGTTTTATTACTGTAAATATCAAGATAAGTTTTATAGAAATAGAAAATTTGCAAAAAATGAGCTGATGGCACAAGTGAAATGAGAAATGCAAAAAGAACTTCCTTACACTTGCATTTACATGAATTTATTTGGATGAATAATAATATAAAACAGACTATTTTTACGTATGTACATGCAAAGTTGTAATATGATAATAATCTAGTTATGCTTAGGTTCAATTCTGCTGTCATGGAGACACTCAGTAAATATACATTGCCCTTCTAGTTTAGATTTCTATGTTATGGAAGCTGTCTGAATCTGATAAATGCTTGTTCTCTATAGGAATAAATTTATGTTTTGCCTCAAATCTGTTCAGAACTTTTCATATGTAAATTTGGAAATCTAACCAGTTCCCTTTCACTTCCATATATAGCTGAACTAGATCTAATGCATTTTAAATGAATAATGGACCTCCACTATTGATAATGATGACTTGTAAAATCCACTTTTTGTGATTCACCCAGCATAGACTTAGGAGTGCTGTAGATGCTCATCCGGCATGATATTATTTGCAGCAAATGCTTCTTTTAAGGTCTGTACCATTAATCATATTTTAAGGTATCCACTATCTGTTGTGCTAGTCCAATATAACTTTGCCTGAAATACCTCTTTTTTTTGCACGTTGGATTCTGTGTAGATGTGACATTTTTTTATTTTGTACTATCATAGATCTTTGTAATGCAGAGGTGCATGTTCTTTCAGAGTTCTCGATGTTTTGGACATACAGCAGTTGTTTGTTCTCTTCTTTAGTTGGCTGTTTTGCCTTTTTGGGAGTTCTGTGCTTTTATAAGAATTTTGTGAGTTCTGTTGTTTTTCATGATTTACTTGATTTTCTGATCTGAATTAGGCAGCTACATTTGGTGTGCAAACTTGAAAGCTGCTTATCACAAAGGTTCTTGTTTTTGCGATTTACCTGATTTGTTGATCTGAAGCAGGTACCTATATTGGTGTACAAACTTGAAAGTAAAGCTGCTTATCACAAAGGTGATCAATTTTAAGTTATAAGACAACAGGAGAGAGGAACCAGCTAAAGAACTGGCCATTGGACAAGCTATTGAAATATGGAAACAGGGGCTGTAGATGGGTCACATAATTTAAAGATTGTTCCAGGTGAACCATCTCAGCATTGCATAGAGTCGCATATGCTAGCTGAGCATGATGCCGAGCCAGTTTCTGAGGTAATTAAATGCCTTTATATGCATGAAAACTTTGTGATTGAAAGGAGCAACAGATGCTTCAGAATTTTCATTTGCGTTGAGCCTTTTATGGTTTTGTCTGATAATGGGAGCTGTGCTTAACTTGAATTTTTGGAAATATTGTTTTATGAACTTTATTATTGTCCCTGTTTTCTGGTATTAGATCAATATCAAGTACTTGCTAGATAGTAAATTGAATTTTAGTACAACTGTTCATTTTTGTCTTCAGACTGTTGAAGAGGTTCTTGAAGTAGAGACAGTGGAAAATGGAGCTTCAGACATGGCTGATAAAGCCCTTGATGGTGAAGAGAAACTTGAGCAGTTGACCATTGACCTAGAAGTGGAACTTATGCACACAAATGATAATGAAGAGGAAAGCACTTTACCCAAAAAAATGCTTAATAAGGATGCACTTAATGAGCAGGAAAAACTGAGAGATTTTGAATTAGAAACAACAATGTGGAGAATGTCTTTCAGTGAATCTGCATCTGACGTCTTCCAATTTAAGGGTGACACAAGTTTATCGGAAAAGCTAGAAGAGATAACCAAATATGCTTTGGCACTGAAAGAAAATGAACTGTTCTTGAAGGAGCAGTTGGCAAAAGCAGATTCTAAGATAAGAGGATTAGAAAATAAGTTGGATACACAATCAAGGCTTTTGGAGCAAGAAATAAAAATAAGGGCCCCAGAAGAAGATGAATTACTTGATGATAAGGCTATGTCAGCTAAACTAGAAACAGATATGAAATGCCTTAAAGTGAAGGTTTTAAATTTAGAGGGTCAGTTGAAATCTTCACAAGATGAGAATGAAGAATACAAGAAACTTGTAGAACAGAATGAAGAAGATTGCATCAAGTTGTTTGAAAGGGCTTTGGAGTTGGATAACTTACTTGTAATAACAGATTCAAGGACGAAAGAAATGGAAAAGTTTATAATATTACTACAGAAAGAGATTTCTGGGCTTTGTCAAAAGCTTAAGTCTACTGATAGCAGACGGGAGCTTTTGAATAGAACAGAAATAGAACTGCTTAATGTTGAAGGGCAACTGATGCACTCAATCAATCTGAGACCTGAAGAAAAGTTAGAAGATCATCTGGTCATGAATAAGGAGCTTGAGGCTTCTTTATTTGAATCAAGGCAGAAGGAACAAGAATTGCAGGAAACTTTAGCTGTTGCAAAAGACCGAATATCCAGCTGTGAGATGGCAAAGGGTTCTACTTGTAGACTTCCTGAAAAAGAGAATTCAGTGGAGCTTTTTCAAGGTGCTTTAAAGGATGCACAAGAAAAAATCAAAACTCTTGAACTGAATCTGCTCAATCTTCCAGGAAGAGAAATTAAGCATCAAAGCAGGCTGAAAGATTCTGAGCCTGTGGCACAGTTATCAGTGCAAGAGAACTCCACACATACATCAAGTAGAGTTAAGAAACTTGAACAGCCGCTGGAGTTCCAAGCAATTGATGCAGAAAATAAGTTGCAAGTAGAAAAAGATAGGTGTGCACGTGCAGACACAGAAGTCAAAGAGCTAAAAATGAAGCTAAGTTTACTTGTAGATCATGTGAAAGAATCTGAGGAACAAGCATCACAGGCATATGTGGCAGAGATAGAAAAGGAAGTTGAACTGCAAGTATTGCGTGCTAAGCTGGCTGAGATGGATATTCTTTTACAAAATCTTCAAGTGAGATTTATGGTTGCAGAAACAAGGGCCCATGGGGCTGAAGCTGAGCAGTCAGCTTTAACCTTTACAAATTCAAAGTTGAGTGAAGAACTTGCTAATCTACAGGCTCATATGGACGAAATACAGGCTACATTACATCACATTGACAGTGAAAAAGAGTCAGTTGCTTACCAGCTTATCTCCACAACCAAGAACATAAATGGCTTGACCAAGCAGCTGGCAGCTGAAAGACAACACCTTCAGAAAGAGGTATGTCTTTTTGCTTGCAAGAATTCTATCAAGGTTAGCGCATAGTTCCACGCTTTTTCTTTTTTAACCATGTTGTATTTCAATAACCAGCAAGGTGCAAGCAAATGAAAGTAGAGAGATTTGAACAGAAAAAAAGGAAGAAAATAAATAGCACTGCAATGTTTTTGAGGAGAGGAACAAAATGTGGTGGGTTTTTGCCTCTCTTAGAATTGGAGTAACCCAGAAAAGAGAAGAAAGAAAGTAGGAATTTATGGACATTTTAATTTTTAACCAAATAACTAGGTAACTTGCATAAATGCCCATTAATTATTAAATAAAGTTCATGTTAGTTAATTAAACTTGTATTATTGTCAGTTTTTTAATGTTCACAATTGTCCAGACTCCAAATATACAATATATGCTAAACTTGTATATAAATTAATAGGAAATAGACAATTTCTGCTTGCTATGACTCCTGTGAGTTGTACTTAACAGTAGAACAATAGCAAATGATTTTGGTGATTATAACTTCTATAAATAGCACACACTTCAGCCCAAAAGAGAAATCAATTTCTGGCACTTATGGTTCCCTAGAATTGTAGTGAAGGCATGGGCAACCCAGGAAATAGAAGAAATAAGTAATTTATTTCAATGTCCTACAAATGGCCAAAATAGGTTAGTAGGACTCAAGGGCACATCCAGTTACAGTCTTCAATCAGGACACAAGGAATTTTAAGAAGCAGAACTAATGAAGATACTTTTGAGAAACAAACAATAGTGAGGAAACCCAATAATGAATCTCTTCTAATTTTGCCTATGGAAAACTGGTTTAGTAGCATGCTGTGTTTATGGCTATCATGGCTATCTAGAGTCCAGTAAAGGGTTTTAGGACTTTTGAAGGAGTATCTAACTATACAGTGAGCTATTTAACCACTTCAAGTTCAAACATCACAAGCTATACTGTATATTCTGTTTGTATAAGATTAATAGAAGGTATGTTTTCCACATTGAAGACTCTGTTGCTTGGAAGACTGTTCGAGCGTCATTTTTATTTGTTGTTGATAATATCGTAGTACTAGAAAAACTCACGAACTGAGAAATTAGTGTAAGTGAAACAATTAGAAATATTAAGTATGCTGCAAAGATTTGTAGTCTATGCGAAAATGTAACAACCCGTTTTGATAGAAAATACACAAAGTTTCCATTTGACAAAATTGTATGTCGGCAATTTTTTCATTGACTGGAAAGGTAAGCTGCCTTATTATGGTTCCTTTCTCTTTTGCAGATTTCCTCCTTGGTTAGTGATAATCTTGATTTAACAAGGAAGTACATGAATGCAAAAGAGGTCTCAGACACTGTTCTATCTGATAATGAAATTAATGTAAAGAAATCAGATGCACAAGATGCAAGTTTTACAGAGAATTTGAAAGATATCAAGGTTGGATGCAGCAATAGATCGAGCATGGATAAGAATATTGCAGATCTCCACCAGACGTTGGAACAGGTTTTGCCTTGCCTCTTCTCATATTTAATGCATTCTACCAAATTTTGATACGCATGAGACAAAATCTCCTTTTATTATTGATGTACTATGAACCAGTACCTTTATTTTTTAATTTAATTCCAAACAGTTTAAAAAAATTTTACTAAATAAAAAGTGAATGTTAAAGCAATTGGTTTTCCTCCAACTGGGCACTCAATTGAATAATGTAAAATCATTTATTAATTATTTGCAATCTTTGTTCAACAGAAAGAATGTACAAATATCCTTATATTAAAGGTAGCTTAAATGCATCTAGACCTTTATGGACGAGCACCTGATGTATTATTTGGAACTTACAGGATCTTAATAGAGTAGTTAGAGGCTTGGAGGATGCTCAGAGGGAATGTCAAACTGTTCCTGTTTCTGGTTTTGGATTCTCTGAACATGTGGACTCTGGGAGGAGTTTGATCCCAGCAATAAAAACAATTATCAAATCATTGTCAGCGGTTGTTCTTGTATTAGTTATTGGCTTGGTTATTGGAAAGCTTATTTAGTCTGTGTTGTAAAAGTTACCCTCCAGACTTTTATTCTTGAGCTCTGTGTTTAAAAATAACTTTCTTTCATCTTTTTTGGACATTGCATCAAAGGGTCCTTGAAGTCCTGTTTAAAAAGTGTAAGATAAAATAAATCTTTTAGTAAATTTGTATATGGTGGCTGTTAAATCCTAAACCATTTTTCAAAGATTACAACCTCTCACTTATTGAATTTGGCTTGCTGCATAAGCCTGAGCTAGAACAAACATTATGTTCTGAAAGTTTGGGAATTCTTGAGATTTGTAGCTACTATATTTCATCTAATCAGTTAGTTTAAATCAAATTTCTTTCACAGCCATTTTATACAAGTTTTAGATGTTCTTGCAAATGTAACTCAGTTGAAATAGGGAATTTTCAAAATGTTCTCATAAACAAACTTCATTTGAAGTGGAAACACAAATAATTTGAACCAGTGTATTTGTCTGATAAAATTCTCAAGGATTATTTTTTCATAAACTTGTAGAAGGAAAAGGAAGAGAGGGGCACATATTATGGAGTCGTCAACAGAATTTTCTTAGTGACATTGTTTCCATATGCATGAATAATGTTCGGACTGTCTTCATCTGATAAAATTCTCGAGGATTATATTGTCATAAACTTGTAGAAGGAAAAGGAAGAGGTGGGCCATATTATGGTGTCTGCAACAGAATCTTCTTAGCGACATTGTTTCCATATGCATGAATAAGGTTCATGGTGTCATAAATGTAAAGCTAAAGCTTCATGGTGTATGAGTCTCTATGGAAGTTAACAAGGGGATTTATCACGGTACACAGATTCACTTTTCATTTACATTCATTATTTGGAAATTTTGTACCAAGGTATTATGTGGTTAAGAATTGTACCCAAGATTTTCTATGGTGTTCAAATTTGACATTCAGGTTTGTATATTTTGACCAGGGATGGGAGCAAAGTTGCGAACACATTCTTGCCACTCAAATCTAGCTAGTTCATAATATATGATGCTGATTATCAAATTAACTTCACCGGTTGCTTTTGTGTATGTTATTGACTATAGTAAACAGATATAATCTTCTTTTTAATAAACTGATTTAATCTTTTTACAGGACTTAGATCTAGGGTTTGTTCATTCTTTCTATAAGGGTTCATCTCTCACTGTAATCATCTTATTATCTTTTGTGCATCGATAATAAATATATTTTTCTTGATCTCCATTTGTGACAGGTATTCTGCTTGCGATTGATTGCAAGGTCTTGGGTTGAATTAATAACTTCAACACGGTAACATAATAACAACCTATAAGCAAGTTACTTGTACGACCTTAGAGGTGATCTGTATGTTGTTCATCCATGTGCCTGTACAGTTGTGCTGTTTGTTGGGAAATATTTTTCAGTTAAAAAATAAGAAATTGACATTGGGGAAACAAGCCAGTTGCTGCCTATGTACACATTGCTGTCACGTCCAAACGCCCAATTACCGCTACCTTTCCCCCCCAATTGCCGCCATAAAAAGTTATTAATGGCTGATTACACATGTATTAATAGTTGATCATTTTTTAGTTTTCTTGGTTGCTGATTGGTCCATTGTGCAAAAAGTACTAGAGCGGCTATTAGAGGGTCTAAGTGGTGGGTATTTAATCAGATCTCAAGTTTCGTTTTTTTAGATTTAAAAAAAAAAATGTGAACATCAATCCATATTTAGAAATCCAAGAGGAATTCCTTGCATTGAAGGGCCTATACTACTTTATTGTTTCATTTTTTTAATGAAGTCATTGCAGGTCAAAGCCACATTACTTTCATCGTTCCATTCAAAAAAAAAAAAGGAGATTCAATTTAAGAATTGAGGGTTGTATAGAGCGACCATGGGTACAAAGCTTGAGCCCATAGGTGTTATTGAGAAGACAAAATGAGGAGAAAATGGGTTTAATAGGTGTGATTACAACCAATTAGGTGTTCTTTTTCATTTAGATTACAACCAATTAGATTTGGACTCAAATTGGATCCCTTATTTGAGAAGCAAGATATCTTGAGAGAATTTTAGTTGGAGAGTTAGCTTATTGTCTTGTGTAGATTGTGATAGAATCTATATTTTATTCACCAAATTGAAGTCTTTCATTGCGGTTGCTATGATGTGTGTCTATATATGCACACACATCCATGCTTGCCAACCTTGGTTATGACCATTAAGTTTGTGTTTATCTTTAATGCCTAAAGATGCATGTGGTGCAAGATTCATTGTCTTGATGAATTTGCTTCATCCATATATATCTATATACATGCACACACTCACATGCACTCACACATCTATGCTAGAGATCATGCGGTCCAAGATTCACATTGTCTTGATGAATTTACTTCATCCATCTTTAGGGATTAGATAAATTTGGTGCATATGGGTAGATTATAGTTTTCCAAATCATGTGCTATTGTTTCTTCATGGGGCACTAGAGACCATAGAAGGCTTCAAATGGAAAATATAAGAAATAGAAATACAAGGAATCCAAGTCACATGAGAAAGCTAAGGAATCACATTCATAAGATGCTAAAAACGCTTCTTCCTATTCTAAGAGAATTTCATCAAGGACAAACTAAATGGATAGGACATGATAAGCATCATTGTTATGCAAAGTGGATTGGTGAGATGAAATATCTACGAAAAAAGCAGTAATTCAATTAGCTACCTTTGTCTAGTTCATACTTTTGTTCCACTTAAAGAATTGCATATCTAGGTCAACTTCTATAGCACATGGAGAAGACAAGATGAAATGACATGCTTCTTTGCATCCACACGTCTTCAGTCTAGTTGACGGTTCTAGATTCAATAACCTCTCATCATATGGATTCATATCCAAGTATGTTATCTTCGTATGAGCCTTTTACTTCAGCACACGTTTTTATGGGGAATAACATTTTATGAATGTTACTTGGAAAGGATATATGAATGTTTATAATGACACATTTAATGTACTTTTAGTCCATTTATTCTAGTCTCCTCTATATTTATCACATAAGATTCAATGCTTATTAGAGACTTGCATAGTAGAGAGAATATTGCAATTGACATGTTGATCATGTATTAGGATTGTATGAGTCCTCACATTTGGCGAGCTTGCATTTCGGTTGATTGGTTCACCTTCTCATGTATCTTGAATATATTATATATTTGACGAGATGTTTGTTTGTTTGTTTGAATGTATGTGTGCATCATCCACCTTAGTTTGTTAAAAAAAATTGAAATAGAGGGGTGAAAATTTATTCAAGTTGAAAGAGAAACAAGGACAAACAGAGAAAGGGCATCAGACATCCTTGCCAAGATCAACCAAGTGATCAAGTTGATGGGACAAGCCCATTGGAAGTTGAGTCTTATCAACAATGTTCGAATTACACATATGGTCAGAAGCCCACTTCGCCAAACAATCAACAACACTATTCCATTCTTTGGGAATATGAGTGAAAGTAATAGACTCCAAAGAAATACACAAATTATGAATAAGGTCTGCAATTAAAGCTAACTTCCAACTAACAACTTAAGAATGTTGTTGATTCAATAGATGTATCACCACTTGTGAATCAAATTCATAGATAAGCCTTCTCCAACCAAGGTCAAAAGCATTCTTCACAGCATACAAAATAGTTATGGCTTCCATCATGTTGTTAGTGTGATGACCTTTATAAATAGAAAACACAAACTGGACATCCCCCTTCCTATCTCTACCAACGCCACCAATGCCAGTAGGGCCTGGATTTCCCTTGGAAGACCCATTTGTGTTAATTTTAAGAATATCCTGCGGAGGGACACTCCACTTTCCCACCTTATTTATCTTTCACAAGGGATGTGTACACATCAGCAAATTTCCATTTGAGGGGGGAATATTTAGACGATTATTGAAAATATCCTCCCTTAGTTCCATGGCCTCAAAAGTGTCACATTTTGCAAAAACAATTTCCCCCAAAGAATGGAGAATTTTCCACTATAAGTGAGGAACCTCTAAAAACCCATCCTTAAAGATATGACGGTTCCTTTCCAACCAGATATGCTAAATAATAAAGGAGGGTCCAAGAGTCTAGGCAACTTGAAGAAATGAAGTCTTGACATGAGCCTTACCCTAATGAGCAAAGAATTCTGCCAATGAGGAAACATGCTAACAAGATTGGTTCCACACATTCCACCAAGAGTGCCAAATATGTCTACTGAAAGAGCATTGGAAAAAGAGATGACAAATATTTTTTTCACTAGTTCGACATAGAACACACATTGAGGGTCCTTGGAAGCCACACTTGCATAAATTATCCCACATAAGACATCGGCTATGGACCACCAATCACATAAAAAAATTACATTTGGGCCAATAAAACTTGTACTGGACTTGCTTCCACCAAGGCATTTGAATGTCCCCCAACGTCTGTCGAAGAAGTTCAACATATCCTTTAGACACTATAAATTTTTCAGACAAATCTTCGTTGTCCCAAGCAAGAACATCATTACCAACCAAAGTAGTACACTCACGAGATTGCAAAATTTGAAACAACTCCTTCCTATCCTCCTCAGATCCTCTTGAAAGCCATTCAGAAGAGTGTTTCCAACGAAAGGAAGGAGCCAAACCTCTAACAAACCCTATCTTATAAAAATTAGCTGTGTCCCAACCAGCAACATTAAAATTGTGATACCTCTGAGTGGTAAGAATAGGAGGGTGCCCATCCTAAGAGTCAAGCCAAAATAAAGCTTGTGATCCCGAGTGACAAATCCAAAAGAGACCATTTTTAACCAACTGAACTCCAAACTTTAGCTTATTCCAAATCACGGATCCTCTCCCTTCTAGAGGAAAGCGGTGAACTTCAACCACATCAATATCTGGAAAATACTTATGGGTGAGAATACGAGCCCAAAATTGATGTTGGTTAGTACACCAATGCCAATAAGTTTTGTAGCAAGAACTTGTTCATTTAAAATAGTTGATCGTAAGCCAAGGCCACCCTCCTACTGAGGTCTACACACCATTTCCCATTTAACTAGACTCAATTTAGAAGTTGAAAGGTTTCCACTCCAAAGGAATTGATGGGACAAAGCATCAAATTCTTGAAGAAAATACATTGGAGCATCCTGAACAAAACACCTGTAAATAGGAAGGGCTTGAATAACTATTTTTAATAGAGTCAGATGAGCAACAGTTGATAGCCATCGATGATTCCAATGATTAACCTTTTGCTGTAGTTTATCAAGCAAAACTTGCCAGGAAGATCTAGGATGTCTACCAATAGTAAGAGGAATACCCAAATAAACAAAGGGAAGAGACCCAATTTGAAACCTCAAAATAGCAGCAATACGCCTTTGAATAGCCTAGGGAGTATTGAAGAAAAAATGGAGTATTTGTTCTCATTAATTTTTTGTCTCTTAGTTGCAAGATATACATCCAAAGCATGCCTAAAAGAAGTTGCTTCCTGAAGACGGGCTTGTCCCATAAATGAAGTTTCATCCACAAACTGAAGATGTGAAATAAGAGGCAAGCCGACATTCCATTTCTACCCATGAATCAAACCCTAGTGAGCATGAAGCTTAAGAAAGCGGCCCAAACCCTCAGCTAGAATGATAAAGAGATAAGATGAAATAGGATCCCTTTGGTGAAGTCCTCTAGAGGCACCAAAGGGCTTTGAAGGAACACCATTCACTATAACAAAAAAAGAAGCTGAAGTAACACAACTTATAATCCAATTCACCCACTATTGGCAGAAACCAAAGGCCAAGAGGATCTTTTGGAGAAAAATCCTTTTGACTTTGTCATAAGCCATAGCCATATCCAACTTAATGAACATAGCTCGCTCTTTTGATGTATGCATAGAATGAATAACAATTCCATCAAGAATTTTCTTACCAGCCACAAAACCACCTTGTTCCTCTGAAATCACAACTGGAAGGCATATCTTGAGTCTATCAGCAATCAATTTGGTGATAATTTTGTACACAACATTACAAAGAGCAATGGGGTGAAAGGAGTCAAGATTGTTAACACCTTCTTTCTTAGGGATAAAAGTCAGTAAAGTACAGTTCAATGCACAAAGCATTTGCTTATTCTGAAGGGATTACTTAACCACCTCCAAGAGATCCATATTTATAATTTCCCAAAATTCCTGAAAGAATTCCACAGGGAAGCCATCTAGGGCTGGAGCTTTACCTTCATTCATCCCAAACACAAACTCTTCAAGTTCAGATATCAAAATTGGACGAAGAAGAGAATCATTCATAGCATTGGTGATAAGAGAAGGAATGCATGAAATAATTAAGTTCTCTTCCTCAGTTGCAGGCTGAGAATCCTCAATAAAGAGCTTAGAATAAAATTGAAGGGCTTCCTTGGTCATAGCAGACTAAGAAGAAATCTTAAGTCCTTTAGTAGTAACAAGAGAAGAAATATACCTTTTATTATAGCGAGCCTGAACAAAATGATGAAAAAAAGCAGTATTTCTATCCCCTTCTTGCAGCCAATCAATGCGAGCCTTTTGTTTCCAGTAAATCTCTTCCCGAAGTTCCCATTCTTCCACATCTCGCATAGCCTAGGATTCTGCCCTGCCAAGAGCCTCTGTAAGCCCAAAGTCCCTGATTTAGCGAGTAATCACTGCAAGATGATTTAGAGCATTCCTCTTTTTAGATTGAAGGTTCCCAAAGAAAGAAGTATTCCATCTCTTAAGATGATATTTGACATATTTAAGTTTCGTCAAAAAAAAAAACATAGCCATGCCATAAGCTGGGCCACCCTCTCTCCACCACTTAGCCACCAAATCATAAAGGGATGAGTCTTGGAGCCACATAAGCTGGAATCTAAAAGAAGGGTTCTTAGGGAGTGCAACAAGAGAAGAAGAGAACTTAATCGGCCAATGATCAGAACCTCTCTAATCAAGAATTTTAGAACTTGTAATTAGGCCACTGCCAACCCAATAACATGAAACAAGAAATCTATCCAAATGTTTTGAGATAGCTTCCTAACCATTTTGTCTATTATTCCAAGTGAAAACCCCATTTGAAGGCTTAACATCAATAACATAAAGAACATCCACCTGGGCTTGAAAAAGATCAAAAGTAGGGCCAAGCCTAGGCCAGCCTCCTCTTTTCTCCTCAAGAGTTGAAATATAATTAAAATTGCCTCCTAAAATCCAAGGAAAATAAGGAGCACAAGAACACACATACCTAATGTGATCCCAGAGACGAATCTTCCCACGAATGTCAATGGGGGGATAAACATTTGTCACAAGAATAGTCTCGCCAGAGTCCAAGGCAGTAGCCACCATAGAGATTGAGTAATGACTAGAAATCCACCAAAGGGGCAAAATCTTACGAGGATCTCAGAATAGAGCCAAACCTCCAGAATTCCCTTATGAACCAATACTTTCACAGTGACCAACATACCAAATACAAGGAGCATGTTGATGCATAACCTCAACAGAAAACCTTAGTCTCTTGAACACAAAAGACATCCAGAGAATGAATTGCAATCAAATCATGAATAGCTTTTTGATGATAGGTGCTATTCAAACCCCTCACATTCCAAGAAAGAATGATCATTGAGGGGTTTGAGAAAAGTTAGCATCAATAGGTTTAACAAACCCAAATTCCACCAATAGATCTCCAGTCATTTTTATCTTTTCAAGGTTTGTCTTCTGCTCTTTTGAGAAGCTATCTGCAGGACTTTTCTTAAGGGGTTGTTGTTGCACCCCCAATCTATGAGATGTACCCTTATTATTTTGAGATGAAACTAAAACTTCTTTAGCTAAATTTGCCAAAACAATATCATCCTCTATAGAATTATTTAAAGTCACTTGAGCCTCCTATTGTCCTTGAATAGCTTGAACTGGTTCTAGTTCAAGAGCTGGTACAACCTCCATACTGACCCCAACACTATTAGAAGTGACCACATGTGGAACCCCTTCTTCCAAAGCTAAATTCTCTAGCACCTCAACCTTGTTAAAGCTTCCATCTATCTATCTATCCTTGAATGGCCTCTTCTGACCTTGTCCTTTAGCCTTAGTTTTAACAAGTACAAATCCTTCCTTGTCCTTTGCCTGAGGTTCAACCATCATGGGAGCTTTCCCTTTGTCCTCTTTACCTAGAGGAGGAGGTGCTGAAGAAGGGGAATGAGCATCCTTACAAACTTTAGGGGAACGTTGTAGGAGATGGCCATACTCATGACAAAATCAACATCGAAAAGGTAGAGATTCATAATCTAACTATTAAATCCATGATGAAGATCCCAAACAAATTTCCATCGAATCTAGTAGGGGATTATTTAGATCTATCTCAACACAAATCCGGGCAAAAGAAATCACCTTTTTATCAAGGGTTTGTGTAGCAACTATCACAGGCTTTCCCAAGAGACTAGCAATTTTATGTAAAATGTCTTCTCGCCAAAACTCCAAGGCGAGGCAAGGTAGACAGACCCAAAAAGGAACTCGAGAAGGCATCTCTTTAGCCAAATTAAAACCTGCATGCCATAGTTTAATAAATAATCCAACTTGATTATAAAAATATGGTCCACCCTCAAAAACTCTATTGCGATTTGCAATATTCAAGAAAATAACCATAAAATAGCTATTTGCCTCAAGCATAATGTCCATATCTCCTTCAATCTGCTGGGAACGCCAGATCCAAGCCTCAAGAGTGGACAAAGGAATACGAATACCAAGAAGCTTATAGATTAGAGCATGTCTACTCCAATATGAGATATCTTCTTCCACCAAATCAGTAGGAATGACCAAAACTGGGCGATCTTGGGTTCTAGGAAGACACCCATTGACCTTCTTCATATTAGGGCCAACACTTGTATAAAATGTATTTGCTTGCTGAGCATGCATGCTTGAAGATGAACCATTATGAGCCTTGTCCATGCAAGAAAGATCCACAATTGATGCCATAGAAATCTCTAGCATGCAAAGATTGAAACCAAGAAAGCAAACAAAAAACCAGAACAACTACCAACAAACTGCAAAAGTCCTTGCAGATGCCAAACGTAAACAACACCCACTGAAATAAGCAAAAAACTACTCTATTGCGTGGATACTTTGTCATAAGTTGATTTAATATTCTCTAGGCTATAAATCTAGGGTTTGGTTATCCTTCGTTAGAAGGGTTCATCTTTCAGTATGGACACTCTTTTGTGCACAAATACAATTCTATGGTTGTGGATAAAATCTATTTTGCTTCATCAATGGCCCGTAATAGGTATTTTCCATGTAGTAATAACTAGCACTTGCATCACTGGATCAATAACTCCAAAATCTTTAAATATACAAGATTATACATTCTTTCATTACTCCTTTTGTTTCTACAAGAACATATCCATGACCTACAAGCAATGCTACGATGCTACAATTTGAAGGTACCAATTTATCAGGAAGTTGGAGCTATAATACTATTGTGGTATTTTTATAAAGAAGATATAGAAACCACCTCCAAAACCATGAAACCCCTTTAGTGTTTAACCTATGAACATAGTAAAAAACAATGAAGTACTGCATGGCCTCATCTTAGACACCCACCTCATAGCTAATTTGAAATCCTCCAACTCTGAGTGCTCTATCGCTCTTCATGGCTTTGATAATTATGCCTTTGTATTACTTGGATCCTAATGATGGACAACATGCAATTGCATGTGCTCACATGCAAATCTAGGCTTTATTACCAAAATGAATGCTTAGGTAGAATATATTGCCATTATGTGTTATCCCCACTATTGTCAACAATGCTCATCTCATATTGATGTAATTACAACTTGTCATAAATGAATAATCATAAAATATTTGTCCAACATGTTCTCCACTATCCAAGAACACCTTACAAAGAACATGGAGATATATGAAAATTACCATGGATTGAAATTAAATGCCATCTTGTCCCAACATTCCACTACTTGACATTCTACATTGCAATTAGAATAATAAGGAAATACAGGCACTATATAATGAAATACAAAAATGAATATAAAGAACCTCTTAACCAAGGATCATCTTAATTGATAAAACATAAACCCATGCCTTGCTAAAGACTCCAAGAATCCTCTATGGAAAACAAGGAGGTTAGAATTTTGTCGAATATGTGTGAAGGTAACTATCTATAATACATGAAACTAAAAATGTAAAAGAACTTTTACTAAAACACCACGATCGACTAGCTCCTCAATAACACCAACCACCATAGTAGAAGATTATCCATGTCACTAAGTGGTCAATCCACATCACTACCAAAACTTTTATTGAACTATGATATGAAGCTATCAAAACACCATTATAATAATCTCTTAAATGAAGATCACACATTGTTTGTCAATAGATTCAAAGATATCAATAAAAAACTTGTTGCAACTTGAAAAACATAATCTAAGAGGTTTTTTAATGACACCAACAACCATCACTAAAGATAATCCATCTTGTAATCAAATATTGATCATTGGTAATTTCACATTGCAACAATGATGATCTTAGAACTAAAATCTTGAAACAAAGAAGGTAGAACACACCATGTAATTTCATATAGCTACTATTAAAAGTGATACCAAATGATTTATGGCATCGCGATGAAGACCATTCCCAAAATTTTATAAAGGTGAACATAGATTTCATGTGCCATAGACTACTACTTTAGATTCAATTGAATAACAATATTAGGTAATCCAAAAACACAACTACCATTGCATTGATAAAAAATACCATTATAATAAAAGTGACCAAGAACAAAAAATACTTTTACTGTGTTGTACTGATAAAATTATTAATGCAATAAAAGTGACCAAGAATAAAGCCTATTGTTCAAATTCACATCAAATAATGTTACATGATCTACACATATGCAAAATCTCAAAGGATAAATGCATAAGTGACATTCTAAAATCAAATATTGAACGAATAAGATTCAACTTTACATTAGTAACATGTGGAACAAAGATACCTATATATAACATTTTAATTTCCAAGGCCTCAAAACTATAATCAATGCTAGTATTATTTTTTCGAAAAAAAAACAAAGCCATAGATTAACAAAAACCCTTAAGGAACCTTGTAAATTTTTTTTTTTGAATTCAAGAAACTCCAAGAATCTAAAATCGATCTTTTAACAAATTTGTTTTTCACAAAATTTGATTAACATGCGTAACATACAAAATGGTGGCAATGCTAGGCTATATAAATCATAGTATATGTTATATTTAGGAAGATCCAAGACCTTGAAACAGAGAAAATGTGATTAACACAAGATAGGATGCCAATTTTTCATCTTTACAATGTAGGGTTTTGGATTATGGTCTTCCTTTCCCTAAGAGGGGTCATAAATGATATGCAAGAGAGAAATCTAATACATGAAAGTAAGTTCTATAAAATGACAAAGATGGAAATGTGCTCACCTTTAGCATTAGTAAAGGTCTAAGTCTTAGATATGAAAAAGGACTATCAAAACTAAACACAAATATAGATTTGGAACCTAGAAGGTTGAATCTGCAAATTGTGAAAATTTGAAGGCCATAAGAATAGGTTGACTTGTGGCATATGTCAACTTTGACCTATACTAGAGAGGTTGAAAACTGAAAAGCCTCGAATTTGTGATTGAAATTACAACTCCAGATTTGTCAAATCTAAATTTGAAACTTTGCAATTTGCACCTACACAAAAGAAAGAAGGGGGGATTTTTGTGGGGAGGGGCTTGTCTTGGTTAAGCCTTTGTTAGGATAACCTTGAATTGAAATAAAGGAAATATTAGTATTTAGTAAAGATTAAATCTAAAAATGGAATGTATCATACCATATAGATGCAATTGTACTTAGTATGTGATCAAGTATGTTGATGCAATAGCCTTGAATCAATAGAAAACCAAAACAAAATCATGTAAAAAAACCTCATGTAGTAAATGCTTGTAAATCTACTTGATAAAAAATCGAAGAAGAAGATAAAGACTTGAATGGATGTAGATCTCCTTTGATGGTCAAATCCTTTGTCACCAATGGAGCAAGAAGCTAGATATATGGAAGGATATGCATTAATACTTGATGAATTATGGATGGATGCCTTCAATGGATACTTTCTTGCTTGAAATCACCAAACGATCTTGAATATTTTCCCTTCTTTTCCTGGGAGTGATTGCTTGTAATTGTGGATACACTTGATGAATGTCATGAGATGTGAAAATGAGGGAAAAGACTCATTTTATGATGATTTTGGGGGTTAAAATTGCAAAGGTTGACTTTTCTAGGCCAAGAAAATGAAATATCCCAAAATAGGCCTCGAAATCCCCAAATATAAATCCTTAGGTATAGGTATGTAATGATAAACCAAATATAATACACTATAATACATCGTCCCATAAAGATCTCATGATGCAAATACAAAATAACTGAATACATAGATGTATCAATTGAATATAGAAAATGCCTCTGACAGTTAAGAATGAGAATGGTAAAAGTGCAACAATTAAACATCCAACACTAGATCAAGTCTATGGGGACTCCAATGGTAAAAGAATCACTGCCTCCCAATCTTGTGGTAACCTAATCAAGCCCACTCCCACTATGCTAGGGAGATAACATATGATCCACGCATGGATATCAAACCAAAAAAAAAAAATCTTTGGCAAGGGATGTTGAGGGCTCTCTACCTCAAGGGTACCACAAACTAGTGATAAGAAAAGATAACAAATGTCAAACTAAAAACAATCAACTAATACTAACACCACACACCAAAATCAACACCAGATACCAATCTCCAAAACAAGTACCAATACTAATGAATAACAACCACCAAATGAATACCAACTTCCAAATCAAATACCAATCACCAAAAGAATAAAAACCAATGAATAAATAACAACTACCAACAAGTATTGTCCACTAACTATAAATAACACCCACATAAGGTGAATACAAAACCTATGAAGGAGACTTAGACTACATATTAGGGATTGTCATCACATAGTCAACTACTTGAGTTATCCTAGATTGGTCTCTCACTAGAACACAAACCCTCAAGCATTGAGTTACTTTGAACTAGCCACTTGTAGTGCAAACCCTCAACGTGACTCATGGGACATTAGTAACCTTTCATACAAACAAGACTTAGTAACTTTGCAATACCTCAATCAAGCATCTTCTTCCACTCCCATCCTATCCTGTACTAGAGCTTAAGGCACGAGGGAGGAATACAATTATCTTGTTAATGTTTAACCCATTCCTAAAGTTTATTAAGTTATCACTTATTACCAAACTTATGATAGGCTACCCTAGAATTGGTCACTTTGGGCCATGAACCCCTATTGTAAGCCACCCCCTTAAGATGTACCAAGACAACCTCCCCTAAGCCCATGAGTCACAAATAACCACTTAAGTCTCAAAAAAGTATGATGATCAAATTTTGGTCCATAGAAATGTACTAGTTCTCAAACCAAAATATCATAAACACTCTCTCAGAGAGTCTACATAAACATGAGCTTAAGTCTCAAAAAAGGTTAAGTAGAAATGATCAAAACTCAATGGAAAATGTAAAAAAACTCATCAATGTGACATGAACCACACTTGAACCAATAACGACATAAAAATAGTTATGAAATTTTCACAATATAAGCTCAAAGAGAATAATGTATAAAATCATGAAATAAACCAAGTCCGAAAGATAAAATCCACCTAGGGCAACACTCTACCTGAATGGACAATATTTAGCCACACAAAACAAAAAACCCATGAAATACATTTGATGAATCCAATTATGCCATGTTATGATTTAGTTTACAATTTCACAAATGATTCAATGTAAGTACCTCCCCAAGTAATTTATTCTTAACATTTTTAAAATTTAAATAATATTATTAATACCTAAGTTTACTCACGAGCCCCTAGAACCTTAGCTAATTATAATTTAAAACATAAATATAAATTGACTATATCCTACTTTTAATTGTTTGACTAGTTTGAAATTGATTAATTTTTAAATTAGTAATATTTAAAATTAAATAAAAATAATATTAAACTTTATAACTACGAGTTTTTATGTATTTTCTCTATGTAAATACATAAAGAAAAGGTCATTTGCATGGTGTAAAAAGTAGATATTCCTAGCTACCATATTTAGGATTGAAGGTTACCAATTTTTCCTTAGTTTAGGAAAAAAAGCACAAATTTTGTTTCAACTCTTGGAACTTCATAAATATTTTTAAAAATGATAATAGACTTATTTAAAATCTTACTGAAGTGATTTTTCTAATGATGTATTTTGCAAAATTTATAGGTGTCTACTTGCTCATCTCTGATTGAAAAATCAAGTTGAAATAGGCATAGTTTCATTAGAACAGTCAATATTTGACCATATTCCTAAAAAATAACCCTATATGATTTTTATGTGTTAAATATAATCTAAATGGGTGTTTGAAAGTGTCTTCAAAGTTTTTAGGAGACATCTCCAATGAAAGTTATACTAAAATCATAAATTTTCAAACCCTCAACCTAACATGCGAATAACTCTAAACAACATTGTTCATAATCAATAATACAACTATATATTTAAACTCAAATTGACAAATTGACAAAACTACAATTTAAAATATCAACACTGTAATTTCTTTTAATCTTCTCCCATAGGGTCTTCAAACAAAATATTCTCAGAATATCAATTATTCCTGAAATACAATTTACAAGAAAACCCTACTGATCTTTACAACTCTCAAAAAATCAAAAGTACATCATTCAAACTCAAAGCTAAATTCACAATCAAACAAGCATGGAGAAAATAATAATTTCAATAGAAATTGCAAAAATATTTGGCAACCCTCTACCTTCAAATACCAAGTTGATTTGTTATGAAGAAGGAGAAAACTCAAATGCAAACATCACTCCCAAACTTAAAAAAATTCTTTAACTTCAAAATTCAAATGCATAACATGTAACTTGTCTCCTAAAATTTTTGTTTCGAAAATGACCGTGTCCTCTAAAAATCCCATCCAACCCCCAAAATGACTAGAATAACCTCTAATAAATAAAAAACTAATAAAATCAAGGTTTCTAAAATAAGTAAACTTTAAAAAGAAGATAATTCAACTTAAAATAAAAAGAATAATCTTTCTTTGTTTTGTTATTTTTTACAATAAGAAAAACCAATTTTTTTGAAGAAAAGAAATACATAATTTATTTTAAAAATAAAAAAATAAAAAACTTATTCTCCACTCAACCTTTTAATAGAAATCTTATTTTAATTTATTAATCAAAGTAGAGTTCAATTGGATATACATATTTTAGTTGGAAATAACACTTATAGTATATTAATAATATATTTATATTAATTATACATTTTAATTTTTAATTTTCAATTATTATTTATCTAAATCCTCAATCTTATATTTACAATTTTAAATTAAGTCTCCACTTTAAATAAATATAATTATTTAAACACACTCTTTTATATTTCCTTATTCTAATAAATATAATAATTTCACCTTTTAATTAGGGTAAGTGCACCAATATGGTGTGCAAAAAGGGGTATAAGTGGACACATTTTTTCTGAAATCAAGTAAATCTTATCTTGGAAGAGCCATTTGAGGGTCATGTATTCAAAATGAGAAAATGTCTAAAATACAAAAAATGTAGTACTCTAAATCTAGTTTCTAAACTACTAAGGTTTCTAAAAATGGATAAGATTAAGAGGGTCAATCCCCACATGCATGAAAAATTGTTCCTATTTTTTACTGAAAAATATAACATAGTTATTTCAATGCACTCCATAAAACATATAGCTATATTTAGTAATTTTCAAAATCCTTTGGTAGGATGATAGGCAAGAGTGAGATCTAGAAGTTATGTACTTTTCATAATTTTGTGATAAGTAGTTTTTTCCATGAGTTTTTGAAGTGATCCCATCCCAAAATTTGGGTACCTTTTCATGTGCTGGGCATAACTTACATCAAAATAATCTAAAATCAACACTTTCTTTTTAAAAAGTTTATATAATCAAGTGTATAATAGTAATAAGTAATTTCATTTTCATTTGGTTAAGTAGATCAAAAGTTATTAAAACCAATGTTAGACATATATTTGAGAGGATTGTCACAACACCGACATAGAAAAATGAATTTCACAATGCTAATGTTGTCAAAAAATTAAAACAATTAAATGGCTAGAAAGGTAAGAAAATGTGTGAGATTATGGTGGTAATTTTAGAGATGCCCACTTCAACATTTGCAAACTTGATGAAGTCAAAGATGAGAATTGATCTTAGAAGATGAAAAATGTCAAAAGCAACAAAAATGGAGGGAAAAAATTAACCCAAGCCTTTGGGTCATTTGACAGGCCTATTATGAAGCCTAAATGTGATCACTCTTTTATTTTTTATAAAACATGATCACAGTTGACATAACAGTCAAGTTTGTTATTAGTGACACACACTTATTTAGATTTTGTATGTCTACTAAGCTCATTGAATAGTCTATAGTGTTTGCCATGTAATTCAGTAGCCACCAAGCTCTATAGTTGCTACTGAGTTTTCTAGACTAATTCCAATAGCTATCGAGCATTTCAGTGGTTACCAAGTGTATTCAATTAGTGTGAAGCCTAGTAGTTTAAACCGAGCAGATTCAATCTAATAGTTCAACCTGAGCATTTCAGTGGTTACCAAGCATTGCAGTTTCCATCGAGTTTGAAGTTCATGTAATACAAAGCTAGTGTAAACCAAGCTTATGTGTTTACCAAGTGATTCATTTTATGCCAAGTTACATAGTATCTATTGAGTTACCAGTGCAGACCGAGTTCAAGACTACTTTGAAGTGATCACTATGGACTGAGCTTCTATGTCTACTGAGTGCATGACGATGCCAAGTAATGACAGTGGGCGTCGAGTATCAAAACTTCACCAAGTTAGTCTTTAGAATCTGAGTGTCTTCATTTGGGCCAACTTTGTAATATATGTGTTAACTTGTATGATGGCCGACCTTGTAACTATGTAATTTAGATTGGTATATATATGTAACATATTGTATCACATCCATATGTAAGATAATGAGTGTGTAAAAATGCAAATGTGAATAGTTGAAGCTAAGTAGCAGATAAAGAGTGAATTGTGAAGGCCATATCAAAAGAGGAGCAACAGAGACATATTCATCACCAAAAGGTGATCAGTACAATCAAGGAATCTCTATCAACAATCTAGTTGTAAGTTAGAGATCTACTGTTTCATCTTAATAGGTGAACCAGTCAAAATCCTTTCACAAGGTATACTTAACAGTCTTTCTTAAATCTCTTAATAAAGTGCATACTTCATTGTGTGTTTGTAAAACCTCTAATAAGGTGGACCTAGCAGTCCTAATTGCTCCTAACAGGGCAGATCATCATAAGTGAACAATGCAAGCCTTAACAGGCCAACTTTATGTTGCAATATTGAAGTTTTGTGGGTATCATACCCACCCCAGTTTTACTTTCTATTTGGAAGGTTTCTAGGTCATCAAATCATTGTGTTCAAGTGTTATGAATGTTTTATGTTTCCAGTTTGTCATGCATGCAATTAGATCAAATATGATGAACTAAATGGTAATTGGATTATTACAATTAAGATCTATAATTGATAAAGTTTTTTTTTGGTTACCGATTTACCCCTCCCCTCTCAGTAACCTAACATAGTCTTGAATATTTCCAACAATTGGTATTAGAGATTTGTGGTTCTTAGGAGAAAGTTTAACAGCTTGAGCAAAGATCAAGGATATGGAGATATTCAGACTTGATAAGGCAATTGAGAATGAAAAGTTGGATCTAGAAATGGCCATTACACAACTTAAGAAAGTTAAGTAGCAACTTTCATTATCCTTGAAAAGAAGAAAGGAACTTGCAAATCAAATGAATGGCCATCTTTACATTGAAGAGAGAATTGAAGACTTTTTTTCCTTCAAGCAGTTCAAATGAAGCAAATGATGCAATCAAATAACTCCTAGAGAAGAATGGTTCCCTGCAAGAAGTAAGAAAGTTGAAAAGAGAACAAGAAATTCAATCTATAAGGTTGTGTGAAATCTTGGAACAGAGGAACAAAATCAAAGAAGAAATGGATGGAAGGAACAATGAGATCCATAACCAATCCCTTTAGCATGTAGATCTTATGGATCAAATCTCTAATGCAAATGAGGAAATCATGAGACAAAGATAAATCAATGAAAGATTAAAGAATAATCTAAATTTAGAAAGACAAATCAATGAAAGAATAAGAAATGAGCTGAGATTTGAACAACAAATCAGTGAAAGATTGAGAAATGACCAAAACACTGAGAAGCAAATTAATGAAAGAATGATGAAATATCAAGCAGACATGGTTCAACTAAATGAAAAAAACCTCTATAGGCGAAAAGGAAAAGTAGGAATTAGTTACAAAGAAGAAGGTGAATCCTTCGAACAAGGTGCTCAAAAGAATAAAAAACCTACTTGAAATCATTGTGGTAAGTTAGGTCATACATCAAACAAATGTTGGAGTAATGGTAAAGAAAAATTTAATGAAAAATGCTACTATTGCAGTCAGCATGGTCACAGGGCTAATGAATGCAAATAGAAACCAAAATTTGAGGGCAAGTGCCACAAGTGCAAGAAACAAGGTTACAAGGCATTAGAATGCAAAACTAAGTCATTCAATCTAGCAGAGCAAATTGTGAAAGCAATATTCAGTTGGGACTGCAACACTTGGTGTAGATGTCATTAATTTGGAGAATTTGGACACATTGGCATGAATTGTGTTAAACATCACATGAGGAGAAGAGATACCACCATAAGATGTTTCACTTCTATCGAACTTGGTCATCTAGCCAAAAATTGCATGATTACAAGTAAAATTGAAGATGAAAAGAAGGAAAAAGTAGATAGCATTCAAAAGCAAATGAGGCAACAATGAATTCCTAAATCTATTGAGGATGCTAGTTCAAGTAATGATGGTCATGTCACTCAAGAAGTGGGTGACTCCACCATTTTCAACTAGGTTTCCAAAGGAGAACTGGAACTACATTATCAAGATCACATTCAAATAGTTCCAATTGAAAGGTGACAAAGATCCAAATTAATATTCAAGATATAAAAGGATTATTGAGGAAGATTGGTATCAATTATCACCGAGTTATCTTCTCTACCTAGTAAGGTCAGGTCATGGACTCTACCGAGAAAGGTCGGGAGTAACAAGACACACATGGTTACCAAGTCACAAAGCCTTCACCAAGTAATCAATAGAATAGTGGATGACAACCTGCCAAGCATGATGTCAACTCAGCTACCTTCGTACCGAGCATTAATGACAAAGCTTTAACAAAAAGCATGAAATCAAATTCATTTCTTATCGTGAAATCTAAGTGCTATTGTGAAGAAACAATTTACAGTGTGATCAAGCAACTTTAAGAAAATTTATAGCAAGTTATCAAAGTTTTCATAGTTTACCAAGTAAAATGGCATCAAGCAGCAACAAAGTGAAGAGAGGGTTTGAGATGTTGATTCGAGGAGTCGAGTGGAAAGCGTCAGATTTCAAACTTGTGCTTGCAATTGCAAAAACCTTGACTCAAGCGGAGCTCAATCACAAATCCCTCCCAAGGTACTCCTTATTAATGATATTCGTACTCATTTCAAGTGTTCTATTCAAGAAATTGGTACCCTAGAAATGGATGATGCCCTAGGTGAATTGCGTGTTAATGAAATTCTTAAACCTGAGCATAAGCATTTGGAAGACAAAGGTTTAGTACATATTCCCCACATGCCCTAAGGTTTTCAAATTAAATGGATTAGATACATTCTAAAATGGGTGCATAATGGTCAACTATGGCTTGAGAAACCAGTTGTGATTACAAAGAAAATGATTCATTGCATCACTGGCCTCCCCATGCTCACCAAAGCCAAAGTGACAAAAACCATAGGTTGGGTTGAATTTGAAAAGAAAACCCTAGTAGAGTGGGATGGTAGAGGCATGAAAATTAGCAGTGTGATAGATGCAGAGCTAAAATTTGTGATTCATGTTATAGCACATAAGATATATAGTTCGATTCGTCTTAACAGTGTATCATGTGAAGCTATGGACTTAGCTTATAAAGTGGTGAAAACTAATCTATCTTATGACTTGGTAGATCTATTGTTGAAGTAATTCAACAAAAACATGGAAAGTATCAGGACATCCAAGAACAACCCCTGTAAATTTGGTTCACTTTTGACTTATTTGTTCTTTTATGTTCAAAAGTTCTTCCCTTCCAAAGGCACAATAGTATGGAGAAAAGATATGCCTGTATTATACCAAATAAATGAATACATTGTGGAAATGGGAGAGAACTATGTTAGCATTATGGACAACTACTTCGATATGTTCAAAGAGAAAATGAATAATAGTTTCAGGATACCTAAGAAGTTAGTTGAGGATTACAAAGATGATGTGTGCTTATGGTAGATAGTGATAGAGTTTACATCCAGGCTGTGAAGCCCATAATTGTGTGGATAAAACCTCTTACTTATGAGGTAAATATTGAAGAAGCAAAGGATATTATTGGAGCTCTAGTTAATGAACCTATTGATCCAAAGGCACCATACTTTGGAGCCTATGATGAAGCCAAGGTAAGGATAGAATTGGAAATAAAGCTCCCTCAGGTAGTTAACAAAGGAAAGAGGAGGATAGCTAAACTGAAATCTAGAACACCTCTCATGTTAACTAAAGGCAAAGGAGAAGATGTAGAAGAAGTAGAGGATGAAGAGGAATCTAAAAAGGAAGAAGAACCTATGAAAAAGAAAGGCAAGGTGATCATCACCAAGCCACCTAAGCCATCCACTACATTTTTCACTAGAAGGAAAAGGAAGAAGGCAGATAAAGAAGGTGGTGATATCATATTTAGCTGACCTCCACCCACATTAGAGGATATATTGAAGGAATTGAGAGAAGGAGCTGGTGTAACCAACTTCAAAGCTCTCAAATACGAGACTAGAACAGAGGCTAAGCAAAAATAGATTGAAGACCTGGTCATGGATAAAATGGACCAATGGAAGTACTCACCTGATCAACTAACATCACAGGTTCCCAGTGTCTTATTAGATAAAATTAGGATAAGATAGGAAAATACCAAGCAAACTATCAAGGATATATATGCACAAACATTGAGACAGTTGGTACCGAGCATGAAAGATGCTGAGGTGAACAAGTCATTGAAGGATAATGAAAGCAAAATGACTCTCAAAGCCAATACTTGTTTGGTTTTGATGAAATACATTGAATATGTTGTGAAGAATGCCATAAACACTTGGAGAAATGTCTATCATCTTCACAAGTCAAGTGAACAACTAATGGAAATAAAAGATGATGATGATGACAATGATAATGATGAAGAAGAAACTTATACTAAGCCTACACATTTTGATAATGAGGAAGATGAAGAAGATAAACAGGAGGAAGCTACTGAGGAACAAAGCAAGATGATGAGGAGACTGACCCAGTTAAGATAGCTACATAGTTATTGCTTCATTTCCTCACTCTCCAGGAAAACCAATAGCTATATCAAGCTCGAAGACAACATTAGCAAGTTTGATTGTGACAACCATAGACACTTCAAATCTCCAACCACTTTTTGCCCCCACTCAGCTCAATGTATCATTAACATAAGTGACTTCCACTTCATCTACTGAGCTACAACCTCTCTCTTCTTCAACTACTAAGTTGATGTCATCGGTCATGAATACAGTGTCTTCTACAATTTTGAGTTCTTCAGTAGTAAGTACTTCAATTTTGGATACTACAGTTTTGTCTACTTCAATTTTGGATACTTTAGTTATGACTTCTTCAGTTTTGGATTCAACAAGCATTCCTATTAGTATTCCATCGGTTAGTACTATATCAATTTTCACTGCAAGTCCTAGTATATCAGCTATTATTTCCATTCTAGACACAAAAGCATTAAGTACAAGGACAGTTGAACCTAAGGCTCAATCGAGTACAAAATTTTTGAGTAAAGGAAAGGACATAAGGGATGACATAGACTTAGACGAGGAAATAGAAATCCCCAAATGGGATATTCATAATTTTTCTGTAGATCAAATGCATGAGTTTAGTGAAATTCTTCAGAAAAAGACAAAGCAACAAAAATTAAGAGAAGAAAGAGATAGAGAGTATAAGATTATAGATGATGCTACAAATATTTTGTTTGAGGCTATAGGAATTAAGGTTGATACTTCTTAACCTATTTTGTTTCAATTAGAATAAGTAGTCCAAAAGTTCAATGAGAAAACTAGTGGAAAAGACAAGCTAATTGAGAAAGCTGAAAATAAATTTGATAGTAAAATACTAGAGCACATTGCTCAGCAAATTGCTATTCATCAAGTTGAGCTTTTATCAATTTTGATCAATCTTGAGACCTCCTGCACCAATGTGACATCACTTTTTGGGAAGTTGTGTGATGTTTCTGAGTTCACAAAGGAAATAAAGTGAAAACTATCAAAAATTGATGAGGATATGAAAGCCAATACTCAGTAGTTGCAACTTGACCATAGTTCAAGCTCTACACATCACATGAAGATCAAATTTTTGTCAGACATTCAGGCAGAGTTGTTAAGAGAAGAAGCACAGATCCAATCAACACTGATTAATATTCAAAATATGATCTTTCCTATCATGGATACAATGCATAAACATATTGTTTACTCAAAAACCTTGATCCATGACAACAACTTCTCTATTGCAGGTCACACGATAGAACTCTCTGCAAAAGTACAAATTGCTCTACATACATGCAAGATTTTGCAAGAAAATTGGGATAAAACCTTGGCACTTATTCCTAAGGTACATTTTGATTTTTTATCTCATTTTGGTATCTCCATGTAGATAAGTTCTAGATAAATCTTTGGCATTATTGTCAAAAAGGGGGAGATTATTGTTGAGACACATGGTATGCTATATATCGAGAGAAACGTAGTATGGGGGAGAAACATGCTAAGAGGAGAATGTATATAATAGATGATGTATAGTATACCTTACAAAGGTAAATTTTGAAAAATCTCAAAACACTATATTCTACCGAGCTAGTATCACATGGTGATATATATAAGATTTTGGCTAATAAGTGTTTTTGTCACTAATGCCAAAGGGAGAGATTGTTGACATACTAGTCAAGTTTTTTATTAGTGACACACACTTATTCATATTTTGTATGGCTATCGAGCTCATTGAACAATCTACAGTGTTTGCCATATAATTCAGTAGCCATCGAGCTCTACAATTGCTACTAAGTTTTCTAGACTGATTCCAGTAGCTATTGAGCATTTCAATGGTTATCGAGTGTATTCAGTTAGTGTGAAGCCCAGTAGTTCAAACCATTTTAGTGGTTATCGATCATTTTAGTTTCTACTGAGTTTGTAGTTCATGTAATGCGAAGCTAGTGTAAACTGAGCTTATGTGTTTACCAAGTGATTCCGTTTATGCCAAGTTACATAGTATCTACAGAGTCACTAGTGTAAAATGAGTTCAAGACTACTTTGAAGTGATCAGTATGGACCGAGCTTCTATGTCTACCAAGTTTATGATGATGCCGAGTAATGACAGTGGGCACCAAGTATTAGAACTTCACCAAGTAAGTCTTAAGAACCTGAGTGTCTTCATTTGGGCCAACTTTGTGCTATATGTATTAACCTATATGATGGATGACCTTGTAGATATGTAATTTGGATTGGTATATATATGTAATGTATTGTATCACATCCATATGTAAGATAATGAGCATGTAAAAATGCGAATATGAATAGTTGAAGCTACTCAACAGATAAAGAGTGAATTGTGAAGGCTATATCAAAAGAGGAGAAAATGAGACATATTCATCACAAAAAGGTGATTAGTACAATCAAGGAATCTCTATCAGCAATCTAGTTGTAAGTTAGAGATCTACTGTTTCATCCTAATAGGTGAACCAATAAAAAATCTTTCACAAGGTAGACTTAATAGTCTTTCTTAAATCTCTTAATAGAGTGCATACTTCATTGTGTATTTGTAAAACATCTAATAAGGTGGACCTAGCAGTCCTAATTGCTCATAATAGGGAAAATCATTAGAAGTGATCAATGTAAGCCTTAACAGGCCAACTTTATGTTGCAATATTGAAGTTTTGTGGGTATCATCCCCACCCCAGTTTTACTTTCTATTTGGAAGGTTTTTGGGTCACCAAATCATTGTGTTCAAGTGTTATGAATGTTTTATGTTTCTAGTTTGTCATGCATGCAATTAGATCAAATATGATGAACTAAATGGTAATTGGATTACTGCAATTAAGATCTGTAATTGATAAAAAAAAATTTGGTTACTGATTTACCCCTCCCCTCTTAGTAACCTAGCATAGTCTTGAATATTTGCAACAGATCACATTATGCTAGTAAATCTAAATTGTCATACTAGCCATAATATGATCGCGTTATGCTTGGTAAAAAAAAAATTTCATACTAGCCGTAACACAATTGCGTTATATCTATGTAAAAGTAAAGTTTTTTGCAAATTACTATTAACATTATATATACTAACATATTTATATTTCATTTCTCTTTAAATATATATAAATATACTTGTAATATGTCTTAGATATATACATATACAAATATGTTTATATCATCTATCTACATTATCACTCTCTCCTTCCTTACCCCTATCGTTCCTCCCTCTCTCTAGATAGAGTTATTGTAGATCCAATGGGCATATGATTTCCATTGAAAAATATAATTGCTTCTAGAGACTTGATATTAAATGGAGACTGTCAGTTCTTGAATATGCCACAGTCGAGAGATGAACCAAATGTCGCTTGAGAAAAAATATATACTAGTTTACTAAAGAATCTTTATGATCACACTTGTATTTAGTATCATGCAAGTACATCCTAGTTATTTTGTATTGACCCCTTAGGACCCCTTGGGACATATTAGAACCATCAAGTGCACCCTAAAGGGTGCTAAGATCCCCTATGGCACACTTGATGACTCAAATCTATCTAAATGGGTTATAAGGGATATTATTATGTTGATATGGGCACAAAAACCCCTTAGAACCCCATATGACCCCTTGGGGCACATTAGAACCATAAAGTGTGCCTTAAGGGGTCTTAAGATCCCTTAATAAACACTTGTTGGATCTGATGTGTCAAAAGGGGTCATAGGGGGCCCTAGTGTGTTGAAAGGGACATTAGGACCCCTTAAGACCCCTTAAGATCCCATAAGACCCCTTTCAACACATTAAAACCATCAAGCATTTCCTATGGGGTCTTAAGACCCCTTACGACACACTTGAAGTTTCTAATGCATCTAAAGGGGTCATAGTTTCTAAAAAGGACATTAGGCTCCCTCGTGACCCCATATGACCCCTTAGGACACATTAGACCCATCAATTGTGTTATATAAGGGTCCTAAGACAACCTAAGACACACTTTATGATCCTAATGTATTTAAAGGGACATTAGGACCCCTTATGACCCCATATAAGGTCACTTAGAACATGTTAGAAACATCAATTGTGCCCTAAGGAGTCCTAAGGCCCCTCAAGGAACAATCAATGGATCAAATGTGTCTAAATAGGTCATAAGGGGTCCTAGCATGTCAAGAGGGACATTGAGACCCCTTAGGACCCCATATGACCCCTTGTGACACATTAGAGCCATTATGTGTGCCTTAAGGGGTCCTAAGACCCCTTAAGGAACACTTAATGGATCAAATGTGTCTAAATCTAGGTCACAAGGGGTCTTAGTGTGTTGAGAGGGACATTGAGGTCCCTTATGACCCTATATGACCCCTTGAGAAAATATCAAGTGTTCATTAAGGGGTCTCATGATTGCTTAGGACACACTTGATGGCTATCATGTGTTAAATGGGGCCATAAGGGGTCCTAGAAAATCTTGAAAGAGACATTGGGACCCCTTATGACCCCATATGACCTCTCAAGACAAATTACAACCATTAAGTCCCTAAGGGGTCTTATGAATCCTTAGGAAACACTTGATGGATCTAAAGCTATTCTCCCCTAGATCTAGATTTAAACCCTTTTTTTAATCTACAAAATCAATCATGAGCCCAAAGGATTGGCCGAGAGAAAACTATGATTGTATATCAACTAATTACAAAATTTTCAGTCGAGGAAAAAATATTGTAACAACCAAGAAGAAAACTAGCTATAGAGAATCTAGTTATGAATTCTATTAAGAATGAAACTATTAACAAATTACTCAAGATTAAGAGATAAAGCTCTCTTGGTTAATGGGAATGAGAGGGAAGATATTCTTGGACCCATGATAGAATTTATAGGTAAGGACCTGAAGAGTTAGGAAGGTAAAAGCAACAAAGGAAATAAGTAAGATATGCATGTCAACCTATGTTAGATGATGATGAATACTCA
Organism: Cupressus sempervirens; assembly: GCA_028749045.1. Lineage (NCBI taxonomy): Eukaryota > Viridiplantae > Streptophyta > Pinopsida > Cupressales > Cupressaceae > Cupressus > Cupressus sempervirens. The sequence goes on along the minus strand of CM053785.1, from coordinate 256,108,825 downwards.
CCATCTAATAGTAGTTCAAGTAGTGAGAGAAGGTCATCAGTGCACACATACTCATAAACAAATTTTTTTAGAAAGAGAAGTGACAAGTGTTATGGAATTATCCATAGAGAAATGTGAACTCTATTAACCCCATCTCTCTCTCCCCTCCCTATCCTCCTTTATCTCTTACTCCTCCCTTGCATACGCTTCCCCCTATCTATCTATCTATCTATCTATCTATCTATCTATCTATCTATCTATCTATCTATCTATCTATCTATCTATATATATATATATATATATATATATATATATATATATATATATATATATATATTACACTTTCAATCTCTCTTATCGCTTCTAGTTCTACACAACCCAATAGGGGTATGGAGAACTAGATGAAATGCTTTTAGTTATTCATAACACGATTGCATTTTACTTTGCATAAAGTATGATCAAATCAAGGGAAAAACATAATGTTATTTTTAGGTCTACATAACGTGATCACATTATGAGTAAGTTAAAGCACAATTGCGTTATGGATAAGATGAAGTTTTAAAATTTTTTTAAGCTCATTAATGAGGCAAGCTCCATTTTGAATTTGATGAAAAGTAGACATACCATGATCATGTTATATGTAATTCTAATTTGTTTTCATGGTGTCCACTTTTTTGCACACCATCTTGACACACACACCCATTAATCTTAATTGATTCTCTTGGATGATTAAATATCACATACCACAACAAAACACACAACACACAAGAAGCAAGGAAAACTAACAAAATATAAAATACAAAACATACTTAAGGTGTAAATTCACAAATTCACATCCCCTTGATGAATTAGAATGGGTAGTTAGTCATATACCTTCCCTCATGATAATACTAGGCTTAGGTTGGGATTTGAACCTAACATTATCTCTACTTTCTTACCATTGAGATATTGTGATCAGGAACACTCATCTATGATCTTCAGGGAAGTCAATGTCTGATACTTGAAAACTTGCATGATAGATGAGCATGTACTAATATATATCTATATACAATAGACAATGGTAGGGAGTGGTGTATCATGTAGATCGTGACTTGCAGTTGACTATGACTCCCTCTCAACTCTACATCAAGCATGTCAAATAGAAGTGCACAATAGATACACACATCATACACATGTAAGTATGGGGTACGTACAACTAGTAAGCTACAAATATAAATAACATCATATCCTATCATATGAATTCTATCATCATGAATGTAACCATAACCATCAAATGAAAGTACATAGCAAACCATCATCATGAACATAATTGTAATAATTAACCAAGAGTATATAAAGTATTTTAATCATAATAAAGTAATTATCACTATCCACTAACATGAAAAATTAAAATACTCTATATCACCAATATACTGAAGAAGTAAAATGTTCATAAGAAGGATTTGGGAGAATTTAACAACATAATCTATAATGATAACAAAGGGATGAGTTTTACAAAAACTTACAATTTAACAATAATTATTTTCCCAATAACTTATAAAATATAAATCACATCAACTCCACAACCCACAAAAAACCAATGTCGACTAAGCACCTAATGCTTTTATGTAACCAAGTGTTTGAATTACAAACCCAACATAGGAATTCCATCTTCTAGTTCAAACACTTAGTATTTTTACATTTGATGAGATGGCTGAAAATGCTCAACCAAATGAAAACTCTTTAATTTCACATGAAAACAGAGACCAAGAACATAATCACCATGCAAGAGGATAGTCACCTATTTCCATATACGAAATATAGGTCACCAATAGTAACAGACATGACCAAATCAATGAGGGTCACTCATGAGGTTCTAATGTCTACCACAAATCCCATTGAAAACTTGTTTGAAAGGTAGACTTTATATTTTTCATTCTTACAGATATGCAAAACAATGTTAATAAACAAAATGTGTACTCCAATTTCTTAATAGATAAGCTAAGTTATGATATCACATGTTGGGAAAATAAGAAGATAATTGTTAGAATAATACCTAACACAACAACATATTGATCAAGATATGAATATCAAACCATACAATAAGGTGTCATGTTTTAGGATAACTTATCAACACAATTGAATTTGTGTATTTTGAAATATAAATTAAATTTTGTCAAACATATGGTCTAGCTAGATTCATTCTAGATGATTAGATAATTGCTTTATCTTTTCCAATTGGAAATAAATACATATTTTATACCATTTGGGTCCAACTACCAAAGAAATAAAATTATTTAAAAAATATGATGTTTCAATAAATCTTTCTCTTTTTAATGATGTATTTTAAAGAATACCCTTTTGTAGAGAATTGAGTAAAAAATATCCTCATATACATTTTATAGTGTTTTGATTAGACATGGTCTATTATAATTAAAAATAAATAAAAGTTGACATTTTAAAAGTTGAGAAGATGTTGATTTAGAGAGAGATAAATAGAAAATTGTGTCATTTTTAAAAATGGTTCACTAGAGGAGAGAGTGCTCTTTAAGAATGTATAATCTCTTTTGATTGGAATAAATTTATTATAAAAAAAATGATAGAAAATTTAAACTATAAATTTCAGATGCGTTGGAATTTGAATTGTTACAAAAGAGAAAATATAACACAAAAACTAATTTTTATTTTTGAATACACTAGATATATATGTCATCTATAACATATTTTAAAATTAGGGGAAATAAAATTATTTACATATAACTTTTTGGTTGGAGCTAGACCCTTGATTTTTAACATTTTTCATTAAGTGAAAAATCATCTTTGAAAATTAAAAAATATATAAATTCTCAGTCCAAAAATATAAAAAATAATAATCATAAACTTCATTCATTTTACACATATTATCAATTTATTTCATTTTCAAATTCATAGCAAAAATGACATTTTTATGTCATTGAAGTTGAACAGTTTTGGGTTTGTTAGCCTTTTCCTTTATAAAGGTGTAACAAATAATTATTTTTCACCTATAATTAAGATGCCATAGTACAAAAATACCGTAGATATGGGTAAGTGCACAAAGATGGGGGACCCAAAATATGCCAATTAGTTTTGGTCACCATCAAGGAAATTGATGCTAGCCAAATATGTTTGGTGAGCCAAGCTTAAAGTTTTGTCCAACCAAACCTATTTGGTACATGCCAAATGCTCTCTCTCTCTCTCTCTCTCTCTCTCTCTCTCTCTCTCTCTCCAATAAAATTCTTCAAATTCAAGTCAAATACAATCTTTAAGCACACACATACACATAGACACATTTTTTGGAATTTAAAATGGGAAAGTAAGTTATGAGGTGGTGGGGGGGGGGGGGGGGGGGTTGTGAATCAACACTTAAAATTTTTACCTCTAAAACATTTCACCATGGATCCATCTCATAACTTAACATGTTAATTAAAATATGTAAGCATTCATCACTTCCAAAGCATGAAATAAATCAACACATAACACATAAGATTTGGTTACCCAAAAACCCTGCAAGGAGAAGGTAAAACTGGGGTAGGGATGACATGCAAAAATCTCCACTATTGTATTTGTAAAGTGTTGGCTATTATGGCTACAATGTTTTGATCATAAACTATGATCTACCTTGTGAGAGGTCTTCCCTATTAAAGACTTACAAAGACTCTTAAGTCTCAACTTGCTAAAGGATTTTAACTCACAATAAAGTAAGCACTTGGTTAAGAGATTTACAAAAGCCTATTAAGACTACTCTATTAAGAGATTTACTTTGTATCACCTATTAGAATGATCCAACACCTAATCCTTTGGTTAACACCTTACTACTTGATGTCAGATCTCCTCTTTACTAGTTACTCTTGATCCTCCTGATCAGATCTATCTTCTCTAACCTTTCACTACTTGTCTCTATTCTTCTCAAATTGATTCTTCATTGCAAAAATCTATTTGAGCCATCTTCTCCATGCTTCTTTCGCACCAGATACTCTCCTTAGTATCCTTCTTTGCAACATATGTTACCCTTAGGGTTTCCTTCTTTTATAAACATCATGGAGACAAAATTAGGTTAGAATCAACAGTTGTGGTTGATCTATATTGCTACCTAATGCTTCCTCAATCTAATTGATTGCATGAATAACATAGGGATGCGTAATATGACTCCCTCCTTACTTCTTATAATAGAAAATTCATGTTCATGTCAGCCAAAAATGGTTTACATAGAAGTTTTTTCCATTGCAAACATCTATGACATAAATTTTTCACTTGGCATCAATATGCTCTGATGCTTAGCCTTTACCATGCTCTATATACTAATACTCAGCTTCTAAATAGCTCAGCACACTTTGTTTTCTTGACACATGAATCACTTGGCACACACTGTCTGCTCGACATATACTAGTGCTCAGAACTAATTGTCATATTACTTGGCATGTATTGTTTGGAGACTTATGCTCAATATGCTCTATTCGCTCGACATGTACTCATTACTCGGCTCACTCTGTTTGCTCGACATGCACTATGCATTCGGCTTGCACTATTCTCTACTGAATAATGGCTTAGTGTTTTGTCACTACCTTATCAAAATAAAAATGAGATTAACAATCTCCCCCTTTGACATGAGTGGAAAAAACACTTTTTCATGGCATATACATTCCTTCATGCATAAGTCATACAATGTATCTTCTTTGCTCAACTTGTATGCAAAAACTCCAAAATTTCAAAATTTGCAAGAAATTTTGTCATTACCTTAACACTTTTACTCCCCTTGAGTAAATCCGTCTTTCATTTCTTTGACTCCTCTTGAGTAGATATTTGCCTTGAGAAAATCTTCAAAATTTACAAATTTTTTATAATACCCCTTTTGACACTTATGCCATTTGGGTACTACACTTATAGTGTGTTTATCAAAAAATGGCTTGTGCACTTGTAGTATGATTCCCAATGTGGAATCTCAATTATCTCTTGCCGCATCTAGTGTTTGAAGCTAGATTTCTAGTCTGGCAACCATATCAACTAAGCCTTCATGAGTAGATATATGTGAATATTTCTAAATCTATGCTTCTACTTGGGCTTGTTCGTTCTATAAAACTTCCATGTGTGGAGTCAACATGGATTGTATGTTGACTAGAGTGGATATGATATTTGCATCTTTTTCTTGCAGTTCAACAAGCCTACTTTGTGTCAGCATCAATATCTGAAAATGTAATTGGCTAGTTGCAGGAGATACTTATAATGAATTTCTAGTTGATTTCAACTCTCCTTGCAACTTGTCAATTGTCTGTTGAGTCTCTTGGGTAAAGATATCAACATCTCATAGTTTTGTGTACAAAGAATAAATATGACCCAAAACTCTCTTTGCACCCTCTATCTTACTTGCTAAATCAGCTTGACTATGTGCAATGGCACTAGATATCTTATCCATAACTTTGGTGTGAAATTTGCACTCAGACCATTTCGATAACTTAACATCGATCTCTATATCTTCTTCTTTTATCTTGTCAACCATATGGACAAGTTGTTCTATAATAGGCTTATCTAATAATGAATCTAAGAGACTAAAGCATGAATGAATATGTCTTTGATTTCATACAAAACTTTCTTTTTCTTGTGTCCTCTCCTTAAAATTTCTTGCCTTTTCTTCCTTTGTAGAGCCTCTTGAAGAACATTCATTTCTTCAAGTGTGATTGTAAGATCAAACATTGGTAATACAATCACCTCATCTAAACTCACATCCTCAAATGATGTAGCTTCAACATTCTATGGTGTGCTTGAACTTGGTCTTGAAATCTGCAATGGAGTAGCTTGTGTACTCAGTCTCTAAAGAGTTTGTCTACTGGGAGGAGGTGTAGTGACCGGTAAGATAACTAGTGTCTGAATTGCTACCTATTCCTCACTCTCAACAATAATCTTATCCTCTTTTGTCTTCTCATCCTCTTGCTATTCTTCACCTTGTTGATCATCACTAAATTTCAATAGGCTACTATTGGATTTTCTTCCTTATCATTTCGCTTTTCATGTCCCTCTTCATCCACTTCCACAATAGGTAGTAAACTTGAACTTAGTAGACTTGGAAGTGATGTATCATGGGTATATTTCTTTGTCTCTTTCATCTCAATAACAACTATTTGCATTAAATAGTGCTTGATTTAGTGCTCCCTTCTATTCAAGAGTTACACTTTGGTCTGTGATCTTTTCTTGTGGCTCATTTTATTTCACCTCAACAACACTTAATGGCACTGAAGATGTATCTTTCTATTGCTCATTCTTAGTGGATGCAACCTCAACCTATTGAGGTTCATCAATCCTTACCAATACAATATTTGTGCATGGTAATATAATATTGGTGGATTCCCCTTGCATTGAATTTATGTCCTCCTCACTCAATGGATTTACATTATGAGTGGAATTATCAGGCATGTCTTCAATAGTTATGGACTCTGGCTCTACATGTGGGGGAACAATGCTCAACACTTGAGCATGCTATACATTTTGTGCATTTTCCTTAGCTGTGTCATCCTTTTCTTTTGCTTTATTCTCTCTTTTTCCTATTGCTATCATGTTTAACTTTTCTTGGTCTCCCTTCTCTTCCACAACTTTGGTGGATAACCCATAGATAACTTTCCATAGCAACTTGCTTTGGGTTACCACCTCTTCTACTTTATTTCTAAAAATGTTAAAATTTTGATACTTGGGAGCGAATCTCCCTTTGTGTTTCTCTACAACCTTTGTAATAATTCTTTTTTCAAGTTTAGGCATTAGTGTGGCTAAAGTAGCCTCTTTGATTTGTTTTTCTATCTCCAAATAGAACTTCCACTTTTTCTCAAGTCTCTCATATAGGCTTTTAGGAATAGAGTTAACAATCTCTAATGGAGTGGTCTTAAATGTGGCCATCATATCATAAATAACCTCTTCAAGATTATGTTTATCATAATATGTGAAAAACTAGATAAATATGCATTTTTCTTTACATTTCCACATAAATTGTCAATGTTAGATGAGAGATTGTGGCTTACCACTTTGAATTGACTTAAGTCATAGGATTTTGTCTTCTCATCTTCTGAGTCATCTTGAGGTTTGTACTTTCTCCTCAACTTCTTTGTAGGCTAACTCAGCTCTACTATGACACTTTCTCTTTTTCCTTTTGCCTTTGCCTCTTTAGATTTTGTAGTGGAAACCCTTGTCCTGGACCTTGTCAAAGGTGCAACTGGTTTCTTTTCAATTTTCTTTACTATTTTCTTTGGTATCTGCACTACCTTTTGTTATGCTTTCCTCTTCTTTCCAATTTCTTCAGTTTCCTACTTGACATCCTCTTCATCATCATCTTTATCCTCACCCAATCCTTGAGTCAATTATCATGGTTCTTTGCCTTCTTTTTCTTCTTCTTCTTCTACTTCTCCTCCTCCTCCTCCACCAATTTTTTCTTTTAGCTCCTTCACCATCTTGTTTTTTTCCATATAATTCTGATAGTTTTCAAGTCTATGGTGATCCTTGACTTGGATTCATAATAGTTTCCAAATTGTGTAGCATCTTTATCAACCTCCTTTTCCAATAATGTAGTAATAGCTACTAAATTTTCATCAACATTGATTTCATATGGTAAAGGTCTTAACCACCTTACCCTTGGAATTTCTACCTGTACATATGTGTAGTCAACATGAACTAGAAAAAAAACATCATTATAATGTTTTTGAACTAGTGACTCCCCTTTATAGACTTCTTAAAGTATTCAAAATGACTGGTCATTACTGATTCAAAAGTATCACCTAACTGCTCAATGAGCTCTCCTATCTATGAGTAACAAATCTGTTTGTCTTCCACGTAATCTTGCCAAATGTAGGAAAAGAATTTTTCACATAAAATAATATGCAAATGATAAGTGATCCAAACTTACATGAGGCACTCTTCGCTTTCCTAATAGCTTCCATATTTTTTGATAGTTGCTGAAGTTGTAGCTCGGCTAAGTCATAGTTGTGATATCTCTTCACAATCTTATAGCCTAGGTCAATTGTAATGCACGACACACAGTTTAGTTGACTCAACTGGTAGAATCTATGTGTAATTACTCTTATTAAAAACACTATAATAGGGCCTGTGATTGTAATGAACCTGGATTAATATGTTTTTCTCTATCAAAAATATTATGTATTAAGTTCAAATATTTAAAAATTGAGATAATCCATTTATTTCTATAATGGCATTACTTTGAATTGTTTCCATCAAATAGCATACAAGTTGTAAAAAAATATTAAATCCATAATCTCCAAGTCCCATACAAACATTCACATTATAAATATATTATTATATATTAACTTTCAATATATTAATCTTGTTATTACAAATATAATCTATGTTCAATAAATATAATTTGATTATTATAAACATTCCTTGAAAGAAGACTCTAATCAATTAATTATTATTATTTTGATACTTATGTATGATTACAAAATGCTTACTACATAAATATAATAATGCTATTTGAATAAACATAATTCAAGCATTGAATTATACAAATACGAAAGTTCAACTATAAATCATATATATAAGTCACGACTTTACATACGTGACTACCAAAAGATATATAAATACCCATTATTAGGATTAGGTTAGGAAAGGGCGAGGACATGAAGCGACGGATACAATATATATATAAGTCAAGCAATAAAGTCAGGGAAAATGCATTGAACTTAACATCGCATTTCTAGTAAAGAAGGAAGATTATTAATATTAAAAACTGTGCTCAGTCTGAAGACCTCCTTCTCGACGACAAATCACATAACACATGAGAGATAATTGATCTCTGTACTTAAACCAATCAAATTGCATTCACATTCCATAAGGTATGATATCTAAACCACTCACAATAATGTATTCACAAGTTTTGCAAAGCATTAATACCATCGTTGATGGATTTCATTATTTGTAAAGCTCTAATGGGCCATACGCACTGACAGTAGATAACATACTTATTATAATAGCTTTTTCATCTATCAATTTTAGTGTGATAGAAATAATGCATAAGATGAAATTAGTTCAATACAAATATATATATATATATATATATATATATATATATATATAGAAGCATATGCACACAATGTTAAATATTTCAAATTGTAATAATGTATACAACAATATTGAGATATCGTTACAATTACAATAATTTTAAGAATTACCATTAAAATGTATCTTCAACTATAGACCAAGAAGCTTTGCTCTCATCTAAGCTATGACATCTTTAGATAGGAGTGGGTGGAGGGAGAGGCGGAGTAAATTCGAGCACCTGACGGTATCCTCCAAGGAGCCGCTTGTAGCTTGTTTCACGCGCCCTTTGCATCGTCAATCTATCGTCTCCAGATAGTCATAATCAGAAGAAAGAAGATTGCTTGGCGCTATAGGGTGAAACTTCCTAAGTAAATTAAATTAATTAAATTATAATGCTCAATTCCTCAACTTTGAATAATAATAAGGATCCAAGGCATGTTTAACTTGAATGACTTCCTAAACCTATACTAAATTTTGATTACCAGGTCAAGAATTAAAAAAAGGGGTCATTACAGTGATGGTGTCAATTGAAATTCCATGTTTTTCCACATGACTCCAATATTCTTCTCAATAATCACTTTTTCATTGCTCCTCAATGTCTTCAACCGATCTAGGGTTGGATACCCTGTGACTCTGTAAATGGCCCTCTTAGATATTATGATTGGTCCACCTTCTAACTAAATATGATTGTCATGAATCTAGCTTAGCACAATATTTATCCATTTAGTCTTGAACATTTATGGGAAATCTAGGTCACACATTAACCCATTACTCTCTACAATCTTGTTTTCCTCCCTCAACACATCATTCTCACATAATTCTGATAAGTTTATCTTATTTTTAAATCTCCAACCTCACCTACCTTACAAGTATAACAATGTTTTATATCTTGGATCATTAAAACCTTTGGTGGTATCATTGATAGTGTACCAGATGGATCTCCTTTATACACGATATCAGGAATGGCATGGAATGGAGGTTGTCTCACAATCATTTCTAATCGATTGAACATTAAAAAAGTCCTTCCCTTCTTTCCTAGGTGCTGTTGAAGAAATTAATGCCATCTTGAATCTTTAGGGTTTGCAAAACATGAAATAATATAACTCAACATAAGTTAAATACCTTTCAAATCCATTGAATGATGTCAAGTTGTAGTAGAATATGGTTTGCAAATGCTTGAATCTTCTTTCTCAAACCACCTTCATGCTCTTCAAACTTTGCTAAGTGTAAATGACTTGAAAAATTAAGTATATAGCCTTCAAAATCTTGCATTTAATGGTTAGTGCATATACAACTATTAGCTCTGTCTCTATAGGGTTTTCCAAAATGCTTGGCTATCATAGTGAGCTCGACCATCACTACCATACCTTCATTACTTGGCAATAACTAAAAAACTTTCAATTCTCAACAACAACAAAAAAAGTAACAAAATGATAGATTTTATCTTTGTTCTAATCACTTAATGACATCTTAATATATGCTAATAGATCCTTTTCATTACCTAAATTCTTGGAATTGATGCAAAATATATCCTTTCAGATGTCAATTCCACACATAATTTTGACTACCTAGTTGGGGGTGATGTGATCACCTGATCCATTGGATGAAGTGACCTCACCTTGGCTTGATGTGCTACAATATTCTTTCTTTTTCCATGTCTTGTTCATCTACATCTTTGTAGTTTCAACATCTACCTTTTCTTTTCCATTGTTAAATTCATTGCTTGGTGCTTGTGACCGAGTTAGACAATTTCCATTCACATGACTAATATTAAGACAACTGAAGCATACAATCTCATTCAATAATATTGATTGTCACTTTGTTGAATTACCAATTCCTTTCTTCTTTTCAATGAATGTTGCAATTCATCTCTTTCCTCCTTGAGTTGATGTAGGGCAAGCTATATTTTAATCTTATGGTTCTCAATAGTCTTTCCCAATTTATAGACTAGAATCTTCAAGATCTTACCTCCAAAGTTGTCAAAATTTATTTTCTAGAGAACAAATCTCCAATACCAATTGTTGGAATTAACAATGGGAAAGTAAGTTCTATTGGTGGGGGGCGCGGGAGGGGGGTGAATCAACACTTAATTTTTTTACCTCTAAAACATTTCACCATACATCCATCTCATAACTTAACATGTAAATTAAAATATGTACCAATTCATCATGTCAAAAGCATGAAATAAATCAACACATAATACATAAGATTTGGTTATCTTGAAAACCTCCAAGGAGAAGTAAAAATGGGGTGGGGATGACACCCACAAATCTTTATTGCTGTAGTTGTAAAGTGTGGCTTATTATGGCTACAATGTTTTGATCATAAACTATGATCTATCCTATATGCCCTATTAAAGGCTTAAAAAGAATGTTATGTCTCACCTTGCTAAAGTATTTAAACTCACAGTAAAGTAAGCACTCAATTAAGATATTTACAAAAGCCTATTAAGACTACTCTGTTAAGAGATTTACTCTGTATCACTTGTTAGAATGTTCCAATACTTGATCCTTTGGTTAGCACCTTATTGTTTGATGTTAGGTCTCCTTGTTACTAATTATCTCTTGATCTTCTTGATCAAATCTATCTTCTCTAACCTTTCATTGCTTGTCATCATTCTTCTCAGATTGATTCTTCCTTGCAAAACTCTATCTTAGCCATCTTCTCCATTCTTCTTTCTCACTAGATACTCTCCTTAGTATCCTCCTTTGAAACATATGTTACCCTTAGGGTTTCCTTCTTTTATAAACATCATGGAGATGAAATTAGGTTAGAATCAACAACTATGGTTGATCCATATTGCACCTAATGCTTCCCTCAATCTAATTGGTTGCATGCATAGCATAGGGATGTGTAATATGACTCCCTCCTTATTTCTTATAATTGAAAATTCATGTTCATGTCAGAAAAAAATGGTTTAATAGAAGTTTGTGCCATTACAAACATATATGACATGAATAGGCCTTCATTGTGCTATATAAACTGATACTCAACTTCTAGATAACTCAACACACTTTGTTTTCTTGGCATGTGAATCACTCAATAGCCACTGTCTACTCAACACATACTAGTGCTTGACACTAACTATCATATTACTTGGCATGTATTATATGGAGAATTATGCTTGGTATGCTCTTTTTTCTTGGCATGCACTATTCTCTATTGAATAATAACTAAGTGCTTTGTCACTGAATTGTCAAAACCATAATGAGATTAACACAATAAACACACACACACACAAATGAAATATGACATCTAATTATAGTTTCTTATACTTCTAACTTATATTTCACGTATATGTTGTCAAGATGTTTTATTTGTTTCAGATCTCCAAGACTTTAAAATTATATTCTTTTTTTTAAAGATAAAATAAAATTTTATACAAGTTTTTTAGTAATAATGTGATCTCAATTATGATTCTAGATTATGTCACCTGGTATGATACCCACAGTCTTATTAATTCTAATGCAAATAAAATGATTTTTGGACAACAAATTATGCAAGCTAAAAAGTGGTTCATCTTATTCAACATTCAATTTTATGCAAGGTATGATGAATCTAAAAGGCCACCAAAATCCCTTTGAAAGAAATGAACATTCCACATAATGTTTATAGAAAAATAAAATATCAAAACTACAAAAAATTATTTTAAATTATACATCTACTTATAAAAATCATAACTTTTAGCACATAGCTCAAAAATGTACGCAATATGGAAAGATAATCCAATTATCTATCTCCTAAACTAAATAGCCAAGCATGTTGGAAGCTTTTAGGGCCCATAAATGCCTTGAAGGCCTCTAAAATGTAAAACTACTAAAACATATAAAATACCAAAAATTCAAATTTTTATATTTCCTATTTCTGCTTTTGCCAGCCTCCTCTAGATTATCATGGACCATGTGATGATCATTCATCCCCCCTTGAGAGGAAATGGGCCCCATTGCATCCACGCTCTATAGTAGGTGCAGAAAATGAATTTGAATTTGTTCATGTGTAAGCCACTTCCCCTGATGAGAAAACTGACTTGCTTGCACCAGATTATATAGGCAAATAGTCTAGTTCTTTAAGTTCTTCATAGACTTCTCCATAACTTGATCAATTTGGAGTGGATTACCCACTTCTAGATTTACTTCTATATTACTGATCTCCTCAATGACATCTGCAACTTCTAGTAATGGAGGAAATTAAGGCTTCAAAAGTTCAACATTGAAGACTGGGTGAATACCCATGCATGGTGGAAAATTAAGCTCAAATGTATTTTCACCAATTAGTTTGATAATCTTGTATGAACCATAACAAAGGGAATGAAGCTTTCTATGAGGTCCTTGCAATCTCTCCTTCTAAAAATGCAACCATACCTTATCCCCAACCTAAAAATTATGAGGATTTTGATGCTCATCATGCATTTATTTATACTTCTTAGTAGTCTACTTCAAAATTTCATGAAACTGTTGTTGCAAATGGTGAATTTTGTCAATGAAATTTATTTATTTTTCCTTCTTCTTTCCCAATCATGGTGTCAAATTAGGTTCATAGCTAGAATATAAATATTTATTGTTGCTAATGTTTGATATCCAAGACAAATTTCAAAGGGGCTATGGCCAGTTGAACTGCAAATTTCCCTATTGTAGCTATGTTTTACATAGGGAAGACTTTCACCCCATGTACGAGGATGTTTTGAGTGATACATACACAATATTTGAATAATCATGCAATTGATAACCTCAGTTTTGACCATATATCTGAGGATGGAATGCAGTGGACTTTGTTAGTTTTGTGTCCATCATTGCCCACAATGAAAAAAAAAAATTACTTAGAAACCTACTATCCATGTCTAAAATAATGCTACTTGGTAGACCAAAATGAACCCAAATATGCTCAAAGAAGAGCTATGCATTGTTTTCTACAAAAATTGCCTTTCTATAGGCTACCAAGATTACTATTTTTGACAATCTATCTACTACAACATATGTATAGTCATACCGCCATCTAGTGGTAGGAAGGCCAAACATGAAATCATAGAAATTGAATGTCAAAGTTTTTTTTTTGGAACTGGAAGTGGTAGATATAAACCATACTTAAGATTTGCAAGCTTTGCAATGGTATATATTGTACATGCTTGAATGTATGAACTCACACCATTTTTCATTTTTGGCCAATAAAAATATCTTTGAAGTATAGCAATAGTTTTAACTATTCCAAAATGTCCTACAACCTTGCTATAGTGAGCTTCCCATATTAGTTTCTTTCATTCTACCTCAAGTACACAGATTTGGCCAACGTGGAAAAAATTCCCATCTTGCAAATAAAACATATTCACATGTTTACCTTCTACAAAGTTAGTATATACATCAACAACTTCATTATCATGTTCATATAGGTGAGTCCAATTTTCTATTTGGTGCCCACATGATTCTAACACATATTTATTCCTAAAATCATGGGTATAATCAAGAAATTTGCTACCTTATTGGAGTTTCCCTCTTATGACAAATTTTGAGAAGAAATTGTTGAAGATAGGCTAACCACCTTTAATGTCTATCATTCTGCAATTTTCCATGTGTTTTCAAAAATTGAAGGGGTTTGTAATATGTATGGATGATAGTTTCTTTGCCTAGAATATAACGCTTTCATTATTTGAAAGATTGAAAAATGGCATATAATTCCTTATCATAGGTGGGATACCTACATACTATATTAGAGAATATTTCACCATGGTAGGCAACTGGATGTCCATTTTGCATGAGGATTGCTCCTAGGGCATATTTTGATGCTTCAATTTATATTTCAAAAGATTATTATGAATCATGAAGAGAAAAAACCAATTTAAAGTATAACCTCTATTTTAACTCCTCAAATTCTTGTTGATGAGCACTTGTCCATTTGAATTTTGATTGCATATCTCCTCGCAATGATTTATTTAGAGACCAAGATAAATGTGAAAAACCAAGCACAAATCTGCAATAAAAGTTAGCCAACCCCAAGAAGCTACACAACTTAGTGAGATTCCTTGGACAAGGCCAGTCTTTAATTATCGATATCTTTTTCGAATCATCATGAACACCCTCACTATCAATAACATAACCCAAATGTTTAATACTCTACATACCAAAAGAGCACTTTTCCTTGTTAGCATAGAGTCCATGGTCTTGGAAGGTAGAAAATACTTGTTCCACATGTTTCATATTCTCTTCCCCTTTTTTTCTAAAAATGAGAGTGTCATTTAGATACAACACTACAAAAGAATTGGTGAATGACTCGAGTAAATCATTTATCATCCTCATAAATGTGGTTGGAGCATTTGTGAGGCCAAAAGGAATAAAAAACAATTTAGATAATCCCTCCTTAGATTTAAAATTAGTCTTCCATACATCTTCTAGATCAATTGGCACTTGATGATACCCTAATTTTAAATCAATTTTGGTGAAGAATTTTGCCCCTCTAATCTGGTCCAATAGATCATCTATTCGAGGAATTGTATATCTATTTTTGACACTGATCTTATTCAATATTCTATAATCAATATAAAGTCTCCATATTCCATCCTTTTTATTTGCAAGTATAATTGGGCTAACGTAAGGAGATGCACTTGGGAGAATATGCCACTTCTGAATAAACTCTTGGTATCTTTGTGTACAAAAGTGTCACACTTCAACAAACCATTATTCTTGAGAATACCCATGAAAGAGGGCATCTCAAGAGGTGGCTAATAGCTCTCTATCTATGATGTGCAAAGGCTATGAAATGGTGGCTTTCAAATGAACCAAACTATGCAACCCTTGCAAGGTGCACCATAGAATGAGAGATTCAAAGATGGGAGCAAGAATGCTAGCATCCAAGAATCTAGAATGAATGTAATGCAAATGAAAGATAAATGAGAAAAAGTAGAATTCAAGCTAAACTAGAAAATAAGTATTACAACCTTTATTTAGACTAGATGATTTAATTTATAAGCATGGAGAGAAACTAGAATGAATGAGAAGAATGAAGAATGAAGAATAGAAGATAGAAGAAGAGGAGCTCAACAAGTATGAGATCTTCAATCTTGCAGCATAACTTTAGTAAAAGAGTGGATTTGTGAAGTGAGGAGAGATCAGCTCTCCCTTTTAAAGAGAAATGGATGATAGAGATCATGAGGCAAGATGCATGTGATCAAGGGTGGAGTTTTAAAGTGGGAGTGATCCATGTGCACAAGAATTTCCACTAATCGTGATGAAGAGTTGACTTTTGTCCCCCATGTGGGACAAAAATGTCTTTTATTTTATTTTTAAATAAGGGAAATGCTTTTGTGTGTCCAACTTAGGATAAGAGACAAGTGGGGAATTTTATTCAATCAAAAGGGGGACATGTTCTTTTAATTAAATATGAACTTAGGATAAAGTGGTCAAACTATAGGATAAAATTAAATAAATGGATTTTTGGAGATTTGATCAAGGATAAGCATTAGATAAATTATGCAAAAATGCTAGAAAGGGGGCTCATAGTCTAGATGACCATTTTTGGGTGATTATGGTATCTACCTTTTGATCTCATCATTTTCTAACATAGATCTCCTATATATTGGCTCATTAGGCAATGGTGTCCCTAGAATCAAATTGATAGAATGTGTAACTTGGTAGTGTGAGGGTATTCCTACTCAAACACATTTTTATATTTTGTTAAAATATGTTCCATTGACCTTTTCTATTTTTTTTTGATGGACATGGTGGTATGAGAATTACATACCATTTTTTTCCTTCCTTAGGATGAATCATTAATAACACAAATGTACCAACTTGGGCAATCGATCTTCTACATTATTTTGCAGTAATCAAAGATGTAGAGTGCTACCACTAGTATCTGATACTTTTATTCACCCAATTTGATCATGACACTTCGTGGCCTAGATTTGTACACCCCATAACACTGATACATGTAAGGTTGTCCCAACACAATATCACACACATCTAGAGGAGTTACATCACATATCACCTCATCTTTGAATAGTTTTTTAGAATATGAAATACAACATTACTTGTTTGCTTGAATCTCTCACCCTTGGCTTACCTAGCCCATAGAATATGGTTGTGGATGTGGTGTTGTCTTCAAATTTGGTATTTTCATAGTTTCAATAGACATAAAATTGCTCTGGCTACCACTAATAACAATAAAATGCAAAGCTTTTCCTCCTACCCACATTTTTGAATGAAATGATCTCTCTTCATCATCCTGAGCAAATATCTTTGTAGTGACCATTGTGGCATATGTTTCAACCTTGATGATTTTTTCATCTTCCTTCTTTTTTCCCAAAATTTGTCACCTCATGTTCAACAATTTCTTCATGGGTTTCCATCATTAAATTCTTTATAGTTCTACAATATTTAGTGTTATGAGAGGGACTCTTATGGACTTCACACCACATACCTGACTCTTGGCCTATTCTCTTGACACCCCATGTCTTCTTTACCAGTGAGTTCAAAAATAGATCCTTGGATAATTTGTTTCCCTATATGTTTATTACCTTCACCTTTCCATTTTTTGTTCATTAGACTTTCCCTCCGGTCAGGAGCTACCATTGACATAGATATTTAGATATATGTGTAGAAATATAATGTGTCAATCATTGCTATTCAAAATTGTGGATTATACATAATAGTAAATCAAAAAATGTAATTGTTAAATAAATTATAAATACAATGTGTAAAGTGTTGTTATACATAATTTTTGATTAAATATTATATTAAAGAAGTATAATTGTTAATAAAATATACTTGTTAGTTGACATAATTGTTGATCAGATATTATAATAAATTAAACGAAGTATAATTGTTAATAAAATATAGTTGTTATTATTAATTGACATAATTGTTATAATATTTCAAATAAAACAATTACAAAAAGAAACAAAAATAAACACAAATATTCTAAATAAATAAATGAAACACAATTAACAACCGCTTAATTAAAGTTAAGACATCGTACCCCTTGGGAGTACTATAAAGGGAAATACATACAGTTGGAGGGGGGCAAAAAAGAAAATGTGAGCATCGAAAAAGGTGGAGAAAGGAGCAAGTCAACACTGCTAGTAGTAAAATATACTTTGCTAAAGGACAGGACAACATTGAGGGAGTTGATCCACATATCTCCACATCAATCGAGAACCACATCATCCAACACCCACAAGAAAAAGGTAATAAGGTAAAAAATTATTATTGTAAATGTTGTTAATATTAATTATGATAATAATGAGTTAACATAATTATATAGAAATACCAAGGTAATAAGAATGAACATTCTCTTTCATTTGACATAATTAAATAAAAGAAATAAACATCTAATCGATGTAATTAATTAAGAAGAGGTAATGATTCAAAAAGATCTCAAGCTTATGATAATCAGTAATAACTAGGTGGATAATAGGCTAGGGCTAAGTTCTACGGCAAGATGGGAATATATTGACTCTTAGGCTTAGGTTTATCGAGCTATGGGACCCTACCACAATGTTCAAGGATTGAGGTATGATATAGCATCTAGGCATGGTGAAGGATGGAAATCACTCATTTGAAAGGCGAGGACCAAGGTCTTGTCAAGCCTTTAATGTGTTCTCTTTTTCCAATCCCTGAATGACCTAGCCTATACATATAATGTAGTAGATAGGATATGAATATATAAATATATGAAGAATTATTTTGATTAAATAATACAATGATAATTTTTTTAATTGATTCCTTGTAAAAAACAAGATAATATTATAAGCCCTTGCAAGTAGGGACATTACAATGGTATCAGAGCAAGACTCCTGCCAACCTGTGAATGATAGTTAATGCAAACAAATCAAAGAGAGCAAAGAGTAATAGAAAGAGAGAGGAAGAAGGGTGACACCATCATGAGTGCTCAACTAATTAAAGATCTAAAAGCCTTTATGGAAAAAATGGCCCAAATCACTCAATCACTCATGGAACAAAATAGGAAAACAAATAAACTTCTCCCCCAAGTCATCTAAAACACAAAAAACATAAATTCTAGACCCAACAATGTGAGGGATATTAATTCAAATCATTTTGAGAATAATCGTAACTCACCCACACCTCCTTTTGCACTGCCAAAAAACCAAGAAGAGGGATGGGAAGAAGCCAATGAAGACTGAAATGATAATGTAGAAATAATTTTAGAAACATAATCCTAATTAACTCCATAATTAAGGAATAATGTACCTTTTAAATACTAATTTGACACAAAAATGGAGGACATCTGCAATTGCAAAAGGAAAACTCCATGCAATTGAGATCTAGAAAGGAAGATCAACAGGGTAGTCCTACCTGACTTTAATGGAATAGAAAAAGTTCCTATATGGAAATGGATAGAAAAGTTAGACACATATCTATCATATAGTCCCATGTTAGAAGATAACTCAATAAAATTTGCAATATTACATTTAACTAGAATAGCACACGAGTGGTGGCAATATGGACAAAAAAACCATGGATACAAACACATAACCCTATATCATGAATTCACCCAAAAAATCATTAGAAGATTTGATCAAAAGGATCTAGAATTGTACTTCAAAGAATTCACTATATTAAGACAGCAAGGTAATGTGAGTGAATTTTCAAATGAACTCCAAATATTATCTACATTTGTGCCAAAAATATCCCAAAGAAGGATTACCTACCTATTTGTAGAAGGATTAAGAGATTCAATTCAAAGTATGGTGAGTGGCATGGAACTAGTTACACTAGAAGATGCAATTTTTAAAGCCAATAAATTTGATCATCCATCATCCAAAGATTGAACCAAAAATCTACCACCTAAAGAGACAGGTAAAGCTTGCTGCTTTTGTGAGAAACCATGGGAAAAGGGACACAAATTCAAGGAAAAAAAGAAAGGGATCAAATTAATGAATTAAAAAGAAAAAATCTATGTTTCAAATGTAAGGAACCATGGGGATATAACCATGCATGCAAAAGAGTAAGTCATATCCATAATATAGAAGAAGAACATCCAAACAAAAAGGCAAGGGGGAAGAAGTTATAGGATCCATAGCCACAGTTTCTCAAACCAATGGAAACTAATCTTTTAGAATCAAAGACATCATCAAGGGACAAAGAATAATTGTCTTAGTGGATAGAAGAGCTTCTCATGAATTTATCAGTAAAAGTCTTGTTGCAAGGAGGAAATTAGAGATGAAAGAATTCAAGGGATTTAGAGTGGCCTTTGCCAATGGAAAAATTGAGCAATGCTCTAAAATTATTTCTAATCTAGAAATCAAGTTGGGAAAACACACAATCAAGAAAAATTTCTATGTAGTAGACTTACAATATCATGTAATTTTGGGACTACCTTGGATAGATTCCCTTGGGAATTTTATCATGGATCACCCCAACCTAGAAATATTATTAAACACAAGGGAAAAGAAATCACCCTAAAAGGTCTACCAAATAGAACTCCAAAAATAATCTTATGTAACAGAATTGAAAGAATATTTTGACACAACCAAGTAGAGTGGGTTGCACAATGTTGTTGGAATTATGATATATTTGTCTTTAGTGCAAACAATTATTCAATTATGAATGCTTATCTAGCTCATCACTTAGTCTACAGTGCATATCGGGCATTTAGTGGTTACCTTATAAGTTCAGTAGGTAAACAGTTCTCACCGAGCATTCCAAAGGATACCGAGTAAATGAGAAGGTTGCAGTGTTTACCAAGTGAAAAAGGTAAACAAAGGACTCAATATTTATCGAGTGAAAAAGGTAAACAAAGGACTTAGTGTTTACCAAGTGAAACAGGTAAACAAAGGACTCAGTGTTTATCGAGTGAAAAAGGTAAACAAAGGACTTAGTGTTAACCGAGTGAAAAAGGTAAATGAAGGACTCAATGTTCACCAAGCATAGCAAGGTAAATGAAGAAGTTAGTTTCTACAGAGTGACACTATATCTATCGAGTCACCAATGGTTACCGAGTTCCAAGCAATGTTGTGTGGCTAGTATGAACTGAGCCTCTACTCCTATCGAGTGCATGATGATGCCGAGTAATGCAGTGGATGTCGAGTATCAGAAGGTCATTGAATTAGTTTAGTGAACCCAAGTTATTTACTATTGGGCCGACTCAGTAATGTTTTGTTCACTTGTGTTTTTTGGCTGACCTTGCAATTGTAAATATTGGAATGATATATATGTAATGTATGATATCATTTGTAGTATGGTGTGTGTATGAAATGAAGAGAGTGATATTCACAGGCAAATCAGCAGTAGAGTAAAAGAAATACAACAAGGTCAACATAGGAATATAAAAGTTATATCTATCACATCAGGTGATCAATGCAAAAAAGATCTTATCAGCAAATAGTTATAAGTAGATCCACTGCTTCATCCTAACAGGTGAATCAGTTTATAAATCCTTTAACAGGGTAGAATTAACAGTCTTTTTGTAAATCTCCTAACAAAGTGCATACTACACTATATGTTTGTAAATCCTCTAACAAGGTGGATCTAGCAGTCCTACTTGCTCCTAACAGGGCAGATCACTAGAAGTGATCATTGTAAGTCTTAACAGGCCAACTTTATACTACAGTATTGAAGTTTTGTGGGTGCCCCACCCTAGTTTTACTTTCTATTTGGAAGGTTTCTGGGTCACCAAATCTCTATGTATATGTGCATTGAATGTTTAATCTTTCATTTATGCAGTAGATTAGATGAATGAATGATGAATGGTTAAAATGCTAAATTGCTTAAAAATTTTATAAGTTACTGATTCACCCCTCCCCTCTCAGTACCCTATCTTATCCTAAATATTTCCAACAATTGGTATCCGAGCTTTGTGGTTCTCAGGATAAAGTTTGACAGCTTGAGCAAAGATCAAGGACTATGGAGATATTCAAACTTGACAAATCTATTGAAAATGAAAAGCTAGATCTAGAAATTGCCATGGCTCAACTCAAAGAAGCAAAGGAGCATCTTTCTCAATCTCTAAAAAGAAGGAAGGAACTTGCAAGACAAATGAATGATCATCAGTATGTTGAAGAAAACATTGAAGACCTTTTACCATCATGTAATTCAAGTGAAGCTAATGAAGCAATCAAGGAACTTCTAGCAAAGAATGGTTCTCTATAGGAAGAAGTAAGAAAGCTTAAAAGAGAACAAGAAATCCAATCAATCAGGCTATGTGAAGTTTTGGAATAGAGAAACAAGGCAAATGAAGACTTAGAGGCAAGAAATAATCAATCCCTTCAACATGAAGATATTTTAGGTCAACTATCCAATGCAAATGAAGAAATTATGAATCTAAGATCTTAGAGTGAAAGTTTGAGAAATGATTTAATCATTGAAAGAAAAATCAATGCAAGCTTACAAAGTGATATGAGATCTGAAAGACAAATCAATGAAAGTTTGGAAAATGACCTAAATGTTGAAAAGAAAGTCAATGAAAAGATGATAAAATCTCAAGCAGACATGAATCAAATAAATCAACAAAATGAGCAGAATCTTCATAAACAAGAGGGTAAAGCTGGTCTTGGATACAAGGAAGAAGGTGAATCCTCCAAACAAGGTGCCCAAAAAATCAAAGACCCACTTGCAATCACTGTGGCAAGATAGGTCATACATCAAACAAATGTTGGAGTAATGGAAAGGCAAAATTCAATGATAAATGCTTCAACTAAAATTAGCATGGTCACAAAGCTAATGAATGCAAAGAAAAACCAAAATTTGAAGACAAATGTCACAAATGCAAGAAACAAGGTCACAAGGCATCTGAATGCAAATAAAAAACATTCAATCTAGTAGAACAAATTATCAAAGAAATATTTGGTTGGGACTACAATACTTGGTGCAGGTGTCATTATTGTGGAGAATATGGACATGTTGGCAAAGACTGCTCAAGGCATCACTTGAGGAAAAGAGACACAATAGTAAGATGTTATACATGTACAGAACTCAGTCATATAGCTAAAAATTGCATGAATATTGGAAGAATTGAAGATGAAAAGAAAGCTAAAGCTAAAAACATTTAGAAACAAATGAGGCAACAGTGGATTCCAAAATCTACAGAGCAAGACAGTTCAAGTGATGGCAATGTCACTCATGAAGTGGGTGACTCCATCATTTCCAATTAGATTCATAAAGAATTTGGAATTGTATCATCAAGCTATATCCAGAACAGTTCCAAATGCAAGTAAGCAAATAGATTGAATTAGTATTCCAGATACATAAAGATCAAAAAGGTATCTTTTGCCGAGTTGCATCTACCGAGGAAAGTTGGTTGAAGACCTTACCGGGCCAGGTCAAGAGTAACTAAAAGTTTTGTTCAACCACCGAGTTGCAAGGTTCTATCAAGTAAATCAATGATAGACTGGCAAGCACTATGTCATCACAGCTACCTTTGTACCAAGCATTAATGACAATATTTTTGTCAAAAAGGCAAAATTTGATTTCATTCTTCATCGCAATTTCAGAGCAAAGAAATTTCCAATGAATCTAGAGAAAATTCCAAGTGATTTCAAGTGATTTTCAAGCAGAGAATTTGTTCAAGATTTTCTTATACTTATCGAGTAGCTATGGCATCCGTAAGCACCAGCAACACCAAGGTAAAGAGGGGTTCAAAAATGCTAGTAAAGGGTACAGAATGGAATGCGCCCCAATTCAAAATTGTTTCGATCGTTGCAGAATCACTCGACCCAAATGGAGCTCAATCATGAATTCCACCTAAGGTACTTCTTATCAATGATATTCGTACTCATTTCAAATGTTCTATTCAAGAAATTGGAAACCTAGAAATGGACAATACCATAGGTGAATGAGTGTAAATGGCTCTCTGAAACCTGAATTCAAGCATCTTGAAACCAAAGGCTTGACTCATATCTCGCATATGCCTAGAAACTTTCAAATCAAATGGATTAGGTATATTTTGAGTTGAGTGCATAATGGGAAATTATGGTTAGAGCAGCCAATGTTAATCACAAAGAAGATGATTCACAAAATCATGGGTCTCCCTATGCTCAACAAAGCTAAAGCCACCAAAACACTAGGTCAGGAGGAGTTACAGAAGCAAACCCTAGCTAAGTGGGACGATAGAGTTTTAAAGGTCAACACTATATCAGATGTTGAACTAAGATTTGGCATTCATGTAGTTGCCCACAAAATCTATAGCTCTAGTCAACTGAATAGTGTACCTTGCGAAGCTGTGAATTTGGCCTTAAAAATTGTAAAGAAAAACCTTGAATTTGATTTGTGAAAAGTATTGTTGAGACAATTGAATAAAAATATGGATAGTATAAGGATGTCCAAGAATAACCCTTGTAAATTTGGTTCTCTGTTGATCTGTTTATTTTTCTACGTTCAAAAATTCTTTCCATCTAAAGGAACTGTCATATGGAGAAAATACATTCCAATTTTGTATTAGATAAATGAGTTTGCAGCAGAGATGGGTGAAAATTTTGATAAAGTCATGGATAACTATTTAGAAGACTTCAAGGAAAAAATGAATAACAGGTTCTGAATTCCTCCAAAACTAGTTGAAGATTGCAGAGATGATGTATGCTTTTGTGGTTGACTGTGACAAGGTATACATTTGGACAGTCAGACCTCAAGTTGCATGGGTGAAACTTCTTCCCTATGAGGTAAATATTGATGAAGCCAAAGACATCATAGAAGCATTGGTAAATGAGCTAGTAGACCCAAGGCAACCAATTTTTGGAACTTATGATGAAGCAAAGGCCAGAATTGAGCTTGAAATCAAGCTACCACAAACCATAAGCAAAGGAAAGAGGAAGATAGCCAAATTAAAAATAGCTACCGACCCTCTTATGCTAACAGAAGGAAAAGGTGAGGATGAAGGAGATGATGAAGAAGGAGGAGAAGAAGAAAAAGAAGAACAAGAATCTGAAGAAGAACCATCAATGAAGAAAGGTAAGGTAATCATTACCAAACCTAAGAAGAAGCCTACTGTAGTATTCACCAGAAGGACCAGAAAAGGAAAGTAGGAACCTATACTAGTTTGGCCTGTACCCACATTCAAGGAAAGGCTTAAACAATTAGAAGAAGGAGCTGGCATCACAAATTTCAAGACATTGAAATTTGAAACAAGAATAGATGCTGAGAAAATGCAGATTGAGGAACTGGTACTCAGCAAGATGGGTAAATGGAAATACTCCCCAGACCAGCTTGCCTCCCAAATCTCAAAAGAACTATTGGAGAGATTGCAACTGAGATGGGAGTCAGGCACCCAAATGGTAAAAGACATATATGAGCAATCTCTGAAGAATCTCAGACCAAGTCTCACTGGAGCAGAAATAAAGATTGAAATGAAAAAACATGAAGGTAAAATGATGATCAGATTTCACACCTGTTTGATTTTAATCAAATACATTGAACATGTTGTAAATGATGCTACAAACATGTGGAAGAATATCTATCATTTGCAAAAGCCCAGTGAAGATCCAGTTGAGATCAAGGATGATGACAACAGTGACAGTAATGATGTTAATGGCACTCCATCCATCACAGTCTCACTAGGAGAGCTGCATGCACTTATGGAAGAAGACAAGGAGGAAGAAGGAATGGAGGAAGAAGCTGAAGAGGAAGATAACGAGGAAGATGATCCAGTAAAAATTTCTGCAATAGTTATTGCATCCCTTCCTCACTCTCCACCAAAAACTATTTCATCCACTAAAGAGATAGCTTCTACAAGTGAGATTGTGAGCACAATTGCCACATCAATTGCTCAATCTTCATCGGCCTCCTCCCAGCTCCAGGTTTCTAAAATAGATGTGCCAAGCACTTCATCTACCGAGCTGAATATTACTTCTTTAGCTACCGAGCCAGCCTCCTCAACTCCATCATCATTAGTTAGTATAACAGTAAGTTCTACAATTTTGTCAGTTCCATCTTGTTCTACAATTTTGTTAGCATTATCTGCATCTACTTCAAATCCAGTTAGTTCAGATACTGAATTACCGAGTGTATCATCATTTTTGGGAAGTATTCCAATTTTTGATCTGGTAAATACTTCTATTGGCGTTCAATCCTCAAGTCCTATCCCAGTTTTTACTGCTAGTCCTTCCATCTCCACTATTGTGTCTATTCCTAAGGTCAAACCAGTCATCACATAAGTCAAACAAAAGCATCCATTAAGACTTCTAATCACTGGAAAGGAAATTCTAGAAGATATTAACTTAGACACAGAGATAGTGATTCCAAAGATTGACTATGAAAATGCTACCATTGAAGAGATGAGGTATGCTAGTCAACTAATAGAGATGAAAGCTACATAGAAGCGGTTAAGATCTGAAAGGGATAAGGAATATAGAATAATTGATAATGCCAAGAATATAATTATAGATGATATAGGTGTTGAAGTAGATTCTACTCAACACATTTTGATTCATTTAGAAGAGGTTGTAAATAAATTCAATGAGGACACCTCTGGTCAAGAAAAAATGATTGAAAAGGCTGAAAGGAAATTTGATAATAAGGTGCTTGAGCACATTGCAATAAAACAGGCAGAATTGTCCATCATTTTGGCCAATCTTGAAAATTCTTTTAATAATGTAACTTCACTTTTTGCCAAACTTTGTGATGTTACCGAGTACACCAAGGAGATCAAAGAAAAATTGAATAAAATTGATGAGGATATGAAGGTCAATGCCTAAATGCTGCAACTTGACCCCAATTCAAGTTCATCCCATCATTTTAGAATCATATTTTTGTTAGAAAAGTAGGTAAAATTGTTGAGAGAGGAAGCAAGGATCAGGTCTACCTTGATTGACATTCAGAATATGATCCTTCCTATCATGGACACAATGCAGAAACACATTGTCTACTCCAAAACATTGATCCATGATAACAATTTTTCAATTATAGATCATGTGATTGAACTTTTAGTTGAAGTTCATATAGCACTCTCGACCTGCACAATTTTGCAAGAAAATTGGGATAAGACTTTGGCTCTTATTCTCAAGGTACACTCTGAGTTTATCTCTCATTTTGGTGTCTCTGTGCAAATACATATTGTGTAATTTGGCATTATTGTCAAAAAGGTGGAGATATATGTAAAAAAGGAAGCCATGTGTAAAGATAGAGATACTTTTAAATACTCTATGTATATTGTATTGGGGAGATATATGTAAATCAGTACGTCAACGTTTTCACTCATAAGTGTTTTTGTCACTAATGCCAAAGGGGATATTGTTGGAATTATGATATATTTGTCTTTAGTGCAAATAGTTATTCAATTATGAATGCTTATCTAGCTCATCACTTAGTCTATAGTGTAAACCGAGCATTCAGTGGTTACCTTATAAGTTCAGCAGGTAAACAGTTCTCACCAAGCATTCTAGAGGATACTGAATAAATGAGGTGGTCGCAGTGTTTACCGAGTGAAAAAGGTAAACAAAGGACTCAGTGTTTACTGAGTGAAAAAGGTAAACAAAGGACTCAATGTTTACCGAGTGAAATAGGTAAACAAAGGACTCAGTGTTTACCGAGTGAAAAAGGTAAACAAAGGACTCAGTGTTTACTGAGTGAAAAAGGTAAATGAAGGACTCAGTGTTCACTGAGCACATCAAGGTAAATGAAGAAGTTAGTTTCTACCGAGTGACATTATATCTACCGAGTCACCAATGGTTACTGAGTTCCAAGCAATGTCGTGTGGCTAGTATGAACCAAGCCTCTACTCCTACTGAGTGCATGACAATGCCAAGTAATGTAGTGGATGTCGAGTATCAGAAGGTCACTGAGTCAGTTCAGTGAACCCGAGTTATTTACTATTGGGCTGGCTCAGTAATGTTTCGTTCACTTGTATTTTGGCTGACCTTGCAATTATAAATATTGGAATGGTATATATGTAATGTATGATATCATTTGCAGTATGGTGTGTGTATGAAATGAAGAGAGTGATATTCGTAGGCAAATTAGCAACAGAGTAAAAGGAATACATCAAGGTCAACATAGGAACAGAAAAGTTATATCTATCACATTAGGTGATCAATGCAAAAAGGATCTTATCAGCAAATAGTTGTAAGTAGATCCGCTGCTTCATCCTAATAGGTGAATCAGTTTATAAATCCTTTAATAGGGTAGACTTAACAGTCTTTTTGTAAATTTCCTAACAGAGTGTATACTTCACTGTATGTTTGTAAATCCTCTAACAAGGTGGATCTAGCAGTCCTACTTTCTCCTAACAGGGCAGATCACTAGAAGTGATCATTGTAAGTCTTAACAGGCCAACTTTATACTACAGTATTGAAGTTTTGTGGGCATCATCCCCACCCTAGTTTTACTTTCTATTTGGAAGGTTTCTAGATCACCAAATCTCTGTGTATATGTGCATTGAATGTTTAATCTTTCATTTATGTAGTAGATTAGATGAATGAATGATGAATGGTTAAAATGTTGAATTGCTTAAATTTTTTATAAGTTACTGATTCACCCCTCCCCTCTCAGTAACCTATCTTATCCTGAATATTTCCAACAAATGTATGATTATAGAAAAATCTACATCACATAACAAAATTAGGTAACTAATGTGGAAATCCAACCTATCTTAAAAAAACATAAAGGGGTCTTTAAAGAATGCCCTCTAGGGCTTCCCCCTAAGAGAGGATTTGAATATTTGATAGAACTAAAAGCTAGAGCAAAGCCTGTCATAAGAACACCTTATAGACATCCTCATAAATTCAAATAAGAGATTGAAAAAAACCATAAGGGAGCTACTTGAGATGGGCCTCATTCAACCTAGTTTTAGTCCTTTCATATCATCCGTAGTATAGGTAAAAAAGAAATATGGAACATATAAAATGTGCATAGACTACAGAGCTCTCAATAAAAAGAAAATAAAGAACAAATATCCTATACCTAGGATCAATGAATTAATCAATGAGTTACATGGTGTATGATACTACTCCAAAATTGACTTAGGTTTTGGCTACCATCAAATTTGAATAACGAAAGAAGATGTGCATAAAAATGCTTTTAGATGTCATTATGGATATTTTGAATTCCTAGTTCTTCCATTTGGCCTTTCTAATGCACCGGCTACTTTTTAATCATGCATGAATCAAATTTTCAAGAAATAATTAAGAAAATTTCTACTTGTATTCTTTGATGACATTCTTGTTTACAGTAAAACATGGGAAGAACACCTTATACACATTGAAGAAATTTTGAGCATTTTGGAATTAGAATCATTATTTGCTAAAGCATCAAAATGTGAATTTGGATTAGAAAAAATCTTTTATTTTGGGCATAAAATCAATGTAGAGGGAGTGAGTGTTGATGATGAAAAGATCCAAGTCATCAGAGATTGGCCAATACCCAAAACCTCAACACAACTCAGAGGATTTGTGGGATTATGCAACTATTATAGATGCTTTGTTAAGGGTTTTTCTAAAATAGCCACCCCTTCAACTAATTTAACCAAAAAAGGAGGATTTGACTAGAATGACATCGGACAAAAAGCATTTGACAAATCGAAAGAAGAAATGAGTACATGCCCAGTTTTGGCTATTCCAGATTTCACACTGCCCTTTGAACTATAATGTGATGCATGAGGAGAAGGAATCCAAGTAGTCCTCATGTAGAATAAGCACTCCATAGCATTTGAGACTCGTAAGCTTACAGAAGTTGAAAGACACTATTCTATCTACAAAAAAGAAATGTTGGCAATAATGCATGAACTAGCTAAATTTAGACAATATTTGGTTTGTGGTAAATTTAACATCAAAATAGACCATAA
Organism: Cupressus sempervirens; assembly: GCA_028749045.1. Lineage (NCBI taxonomy): Eukaryota > Viridiplantae > Streptophyta > Pinopsida > Cupressales > Cupressaceae > Cupressus > Cupressus sempervirens. The sequence goes on along the minus strand of CM053785.1, from coordinate 256,079,101 downwards.
CAACTTAAGATTCTTTATGAATCAGAAGGATCTTGATGATCGTCAATAGAAATGGGTTAATAAAGTTCAATCTTATGATTTTGACATCAAATATGTCAAAGGAACCAACAAAATAGTAGCAGACATGTTATCATGACAAAATTTTATAAATACCATAACCAACATCACAATAGATTGGAAAAATGATATTATCACAAAATATGTTAAAGATCTACAAGCTAAAGAAATAATGGAAGGAACACTACCTAATAATGATTATAAAATAGTGAACAAACTCATCATGTATAAAGGAAGGACATGGCTAACTTCAAATTCCAAAGTGAAGGGAAAAATATTAAAAGAACATCATAATAATCCATTAGCAAGGCATCTTGGATACTATAAAACCTATAAACAAATAAGAGAAAGATTTTCATGGAAGAGCCTCAAGAAGGATGTGTTGAAATATGTCCAAGAATGCATGATATGTCAAAGGAATAAAGTAGAGCCAAGCCTCCTAGTAGGCCTTTTACAACCTTTACCCATTCCTAGCCAAAAATGGGAGAGCATTTCAATGGATTTCATAACAAGTCTACCCAAGGTACAAGGAAAGGATTTTATTTATGTAGTAGTGGATTGTTTAACTAAGTATGCACACTTCCTTGTAATAAGAACAACCTATAAGTCTCCACAAATTTCTGAAGTATTCTTTAAAGAAATTTTTAGGCTACATGGATTACCACAAAGTATAGTTAGCAATAGAGACAATAGATTTCTTAGTCAATTTTGGCAAGAACTATTTTGACTTGTAAGAACAGATTTAACTCCTAGTACAAGTTGCCACCCACAAACAGAGGGACAAACATAGATCATAAATAAATGGATAGAAGGTTATCTACAAAATTATGTCATAGGACAACAAAATACCTGGGTTGGCTACACCTAGGGGAATACTATTATAATACTATTCACCATATGTCTATAAGCATGACCCCTTTTAAATCCCAATATGGCTACAAAGCCACATCATTCGAGAATTTGATTTTAACAGATAGTAAAGTACTTGGAGCGAAAGATTTCCTTCAATGCAATCTAGACTTGATGAAAACTTTAAAAGAAAATCTCCACCATGCCCAAAATCAACAAAGATTTATGCATATAGGAAACATATTGAAAGAACATTTGAAATGGGAGACATGGTCTTCTTGCTATTGCAACCTTACAAACAAACATCAATTAAATCAAGTGGAGTTGAAAAGTTAAAGCCTAGATTCTATGGACCATACAAAGTCATAAGAAGAATTGGCAAAGTAGCCTATGAGATCAAATTAGTTGAAGATAGCAATATTTACAACATTTTTTATGTATCTAGACTCAATAAAGTTTTGGGAAGACAAATTAACCCATGCAAGGAACTACCACATTTAGATGATGAAGGAAAGCTTGTGTTAGAACTAGAGGCTATCATCAATAAGTGAGAAAAAAGGTTGAGGAATAGAGTGATGCAAGGAGGTAAGAGAAAACTAGGGCCAAAGGCACACCCAACAATCCAAACCAACCTTGTAGAGTAAATACAGCGAAAACAAACACACAAAGAGAACAACACCATAGATAGATAGAACAATATTCTTTTATTGATTTATCAAATGATTAACATACATGCCCAACTATAAGGCCTTTTGGGTTACGACCAAATAGAAAATACATTCAAGATCTAAGATCCAACTTCAAATTCACACTTTCTAGTTCTGCTATGGATGATCTACATAGAATCTCTAAACTCTACTCAAAAAATTTCCCTAACTCTAAGCCAAAACATCCTATTTATACTTGGCAAAATGGCTTATAGAACATTCTATAACATTAAAAAAAGGAAGGCCAACCAAACAATAGTCTAGACACATCCCAAGAAAAGATCTTAACTAAATGTCACAATTGAAAGAAATCTCGCAAGTTGGGTCACATCAAAAATGTAGAAAATACGTCCAAAATATTGATGCTCGACATCAACAAGATAACTCAACATGTGAAGAATCACTTGGCATACACTAAGCAACTTAGCACACACAATAGAGCAAGATGGGATAACATGCTAACCCGAGTGTTAACATGATGTAGGATAACCTCAACTCGGCTTAAACTACAAAATTACTGGCACTCGATAATTGCTACAACTCAGCAAGGATTGTAACTTGGAAACAACTAGTAGAATGAACACAAATGAGTAGGATAACATGTCAACCTAGGATGCTCTTGATTCAGACAACTAGGATAGAAATAAATCATTCTCCTGAATCATGCAAGTGTCACAACTTGAGCTGAATCCAACTCAGATTGAGAAATCCACCTAGCATCTTCAATTGTTCTATTTTTCCACTTCACAAAATATTCAAATTAGTCTTTTCCTCTTGTGCTTTTACCAACTCTCGGATCCAATATTTGTTCAACCCATTCAATCTACTTCTTAGGATAATCATTAGGTAAAATAAATTCATCATTTGACTTATGATACTTATACAGATTAGCAACATTAAATATAGGAGATATATCCATGTCATTAGGTAACTCAACTTCATAAGAATTTCCATTGTCAAACTTGTTCAAGATCTTACAAGGTCCAAACTTCTTCATCTTTAGCTTACTATATGTTCCAACTAGAAATCTTCCTTTCTTCAAATGAACCATCACCTCATCACCAACTTAAAAATCATGATGTCTTCTAGAATTATCAGCATTCTCCTTGTACTTTTGATTACTTTGTTCCAACTTTAGCTTCACTTCCTTATGCAAAGACTCCATAAAATCAACAAATTCTTATCCTATGACACTTTTCTTCTCTTCACTAGCAACATCTCTAAAATTTGATACTCCTCTAGGCTTCATTCTAGTAACAAATTCAAAAGGTGTCTTCCCTGTACTCCTATTCACAATATTATTATATGCAAACTTAGCTTGTGCCCATACCATCTCCCAATTATGTTTTTCATCTCCAACTAAGCATCTCAGCAAATCACCCAAGCTTTTATTCACAACCTCTATCCATCCATTAGTCTATAGATGGAATGTGGAACTAAAGTTCTCCAAAAATAACCAACAAACTTACTGTCTTTGTCAGAAATAATACTTCTTGATAATCCATGAGATCTAAAAATCTCTTTGGAGAAAAGTTCAGCAACATGCTCATCATCTGACATCTTCTCACATGGTATAAAAAGAGCTATCTTAGAAAATCTATCCACAACAAAAAATATAGAGTCACACCCCTTTGCTATCTTAGGCAATCCAAGAACAGAATCCATGCTAATGTCACTCCAAGGTTTATCAAGAATATGAATAGGTGTATACAACCTAGTATTCTAACTTACTCCTTTTGCAACTTGACACACTCCACAACTTTTCACAAATTTTTGAACATCCTTATACATCTGTGGCCAATAATACTTCTTCTTTAGCAAATTCAAGGTCTTATCAATTCCAAAATGTCCAGCCAATCCACCACTATGCTTTTCCTTAATCAAATTCAACCTTATAAAACTTCTAGGGATACATAATTGAATACCTTTAAACAAAATACCTTCTTGAACATAATATTCAACATACTTACTAATGTGATTTGTCAGATTTGGTGCTCTAAACTCTCTCCATGCCTTAAGAAAATTAGGGTCAGCATCATACCTCTCTTTCATTTCATCAAAACCAAGAACTTCAACCTTTATTTCAGTCAACAAAGAACATATTCTACTCAATACATCAACAACTTTGTTAGTAACTCCACTCTTATGCTTAATCAAAAATGTAAAACTTGGCAAATACTCAACCCACTTCATATGTCTTTGATTCAATTTATGTTGACTTCCCAAGTATTGTAAAGCTTTATGATTAGTATATAACATAAACTCCTTAGGAATCAAATAATGTCTCCACTTCTTCAATGCTTGAACAATAGCATAAAACTCTTGGTCATACACATAATACTTCCTTTTAGCATCATTCAACTTCTCACTAAAGAAATAAATAGGTTTACCTTCTTGACTTAATACAGCTCCTATTGTACTACCACTTGCATCATATTCAACTTGAAATACCTTATTGAAATCCAACAAAGCCAATACAGGTAACTCCACAGCCTTTTGTTTCAAAGTCTCAAAACTCTTATTAGATCCATGTGTCCACTTGAATTCCTTTTTATCTCCTTACATTGTCTCATTCATAGCATTACAAACATCATTGAAATTCTTTATAAAATTTCTGTAAAAACTAGCTAAATTATGAAATGATCTTACCTCACCCACATTCTCAAGTGTAGGCCATTCCAAAATTTCTTTAACCTTTTCTAGATCCATTCTTAAACCATTAGCTGAAATTAAAAATTTCAAATACACAATCTCCTCTTGCCTAAAAGAACATTTTTTCAGATTGATCATCAGCTTTTCCTCTTTCAACCTCTACAATACTTGTCTAACATGTTCAAGATGTTCTTCCTTAGTTTCACTAAATATCAGAATATCATCCAAATAAACAATCACAAACTTACCCAAAAATATTTTTAGAACTTCATTCATCAATCTCATGAAAGTACTAGGTGCATTAGCCAAACCAAAAGACATAACCAACCATTCATACAAACCATCTTTTGTCTTGAAAGCAGTCTTCCAGTGATCTCCTGCTTTGATTTTGATATGATTATAGCCACTCTTCAAATAAATCTTGGTAACATACTTTTTTCCACTCAAACAATCCATTATGTCATCCATCCTCAGCATAAGAAACCTATATTTCACTATGATCTTGTTAATAGCTTTGGAATCAATACACATTCTCCATTCTCCATTCTTCTTAGGTGCTAATACAATAGGTGAAACACATGGACTCAAACCTTTCTTTGATTAATCCCTTCTGTAACAATTCATGCATGTGTTTGTTAAGTTCTTCATTCTCTGTAAGTCTCAATCTATATGTTGCTTTGTTTGACAAACTAGCTTTAGGAATTAGATCCATAAAATGACTTATACTTCTCATTGGTAGTAAACCATCAAGAATATCTTTAGCAACAATCTCCTTATACTCATTTATTAATTTTGTAATTTCTTCTAGTACTCAACTACCATTATCTGTTGTCACTTGGTCATTACCAACTTCTGTTGCTCGATCATTACTACCCAAACTCGGTCCTTTAGGAATTATGGCAAAAAAAACTTGATTCTTCTTCACTTCTTTTTCAAATTAATTTCCATTAACCAGACAAACTTTTATTGTAGTACAATTAACCTCATCTGGACTTTCAATCAAAGGCAGCAATATTTGCTTCTTCCCATTCAACCAAAGAGTATATTGGTTTAATCTTCCATCATGCACAACATATCTATCATATTGCCAAGGTCTTCCCAAGAAAATATGACAACAATCCATATGCATAATATTACACAACACTTCATTAAAGTAATGTCCAATCTTGAACTTCACAATACATTGTTTACTTACCAATATCTTATGATCATATTGATCCATGAACATGATATGGTTTGGGATGTTTCAATCTATAAAACTACAACTTTGTAACAACCTCTTCTGATGTCAAATTTGTTGAACTTCCAATATCAATGATCACCTTTCAGCATTTTCCAGCCATCTTACATTTGGTCTTGAAAAGACTTCTCAAAATAGGTTCCTCGTCACTTCCTTTATTACATAAGGTTCTTCTCACCATTAGATTTTCTCCTGTCTCAGGTCCACTCAATGAACACTTTGTGTCTCCTTGAATCACAACATTTCTATTACCTTGCCCACTTTTAGAGGATCTACATTCAAAAGATCTATTCCCTTTTTTTACCACATCTGAAACAATTACCACAAAAACCACCTCTAGAATAAGAATTACGTCTTCCTTGGTAAGAATTAGTACCTCCTTGGTATGAACTACCACCTTTCCACTTGGTCTTGTCTTTGTCATCATTCTTCCATTCAAATTTTCCTTTATCTTGTATAAAACTATCAGATCTACCACCTTTACCATAAGATCTACCTTTGCATCTCTAGAATCTACCACCTCTACCTCTTTGTCTTTGTTCATGCTTCTTTGCCAAGATCTCCTCAGCTTTCAACACATATTGATATGCTTCTTCTACACTTTATAATTTCACAAAACTTATCTCATCTTGAATTCTAGATCTCAATCCATTTATGTACCTTGCAATTTTTTCAACATCATCATCCACATGTCTAGATCTAATGTCCAATCTACAAAATTCCTTAGTGTACTCTTTTACAATCATGTCTTTTTGTCTCAAATTTTGCATATTTCTTAGTAAGCTAACTTGGTAATCAACAGGAAGGAATTTTTTCTTTACCTTATTCACCATCTTTGGCCAAGTCTTGATCTTTTCCCTTCCTCTCCTTTGTCTATCAGTTTGCAAATGCTCCCACCATAGTGAAGCATGACCTTTTAGCCTAGTAATTGCAATCTTCACCTTTCTATTATCAGGAGTGTTTTTATACTCAAAGAACTTCTCCATATCAGAAATCCAATCCAATGCAACATTGGTGTCAAACTTTTCATCATAAAGAATAGCTTCTATAATAGGCTTCAAATTTTCCCTAGACAATACTCTTAGCAATCTTTCCTCATCTTGATCTTCTTTAGGTTCTAGATTAGGGTTTGGTGCTACTACTTCATCATCACTCACATTCTCAAGATGCACTCCTCTCCTCTGGGTTGTCTTGAAAGCATCTAATCTGGCTATAATTTGTCTCAATGCATCTAACACAACATTATCAATATTTCCTCTATCATGAACCATATTTATAAATTAGGTTACTAAAAGATCATAACCATTTGCAAGATATAGGTCAAATATGTAGGTTTGCAACCCTATAACCAAATCTGAATCAGGGTTCTACACAATGCAAGGTCCTGGTACAAACTACCTCATACTTTCGCAATCTGCTTGCACTCTCAAAAATAACTAAGCTCAGATGCCACATGATGCAAGGAGGGAAGAGAAAACTAGGGCCAAAGGCACACACAACAATCCAAAACAACCTTGTAGAGTAAACACAATGAAAGAAAATACACAAAGAGAATAGCACCATAGAGAGAACAATATTCTTTTATTGATTCATCAAATGATCAGTATACATGCCCAGCTATAAGGCCTTCTAGGTTATGGCCAGATACAAAATGCATTCAAAATCTAAGATCCAGCTTCAAATTCTCACTTTCTAGTTCTGCTCTAGATGATCTACCCAAAATCTCTAAACTCTACTCAAAAACTTGCCCTAACTCTAAGCCAAAACACCCTATTTGTACTTTCCAAAATAGCTTACAAAAAATTCTAGAACATTATAAAATAAGAAGGATGAAACAAAAATGGTCTAGACACATCCCAAGAAAATATCTTAACATAAATGTCATGATCAAAAGAAATGTCGCAAGTCAACTTGCACCAAAAACATAGAAAACATATCCAAAATACTAACACTCGGCATCAACAGGATAACTTGGCACATTAAGAATCACTTGGCATCCACTAAGTAACTTGACACACATTGTAGATTGAGATGGGATAACGCACTAACCCAAGTGTTAACATGATGTGGGATAACCTCAACTCAGCTTAAACTGCAAAATTACTGGCACTCGACAATTGCTGCAACTTGACAATGACTATAACTTGACAATAACTAGTAGAATGAACACAAATGAGTAGGATAACATGTAAACCTAGGATGCTCCTACATCATAGAGTTATCCCAGAGTTCTTGGTGAAATGGAAAAATCTTCCAAAAGAATATGCTACCTGGATGGGTGAAGAAATCTTGCGCCACCCAAATTGCTTGAGGACAAGCAAATTTGAGAAGTGCAAACTGTCATGAGCCACCATTGACATAGATATTCAGATATATGTGTAGAAATATAATGTGTAAATCAATGCTATTCAAAATTGTTGATTATACATAATAGCAAATCAAGAAATATAATTGTTAAATAAATTATAAATATAATGTGTAAAGTATTGTTATACATAATTGTCGATTAAATATTATATTATAAAAGATAATTGTTAATAAAATATACTTGTTAGTTGACATAATTGCTATAATATAATTCTCAATTAGATATTATAATGAATTAAAATAAATATAATTGTTTTTGATTAAGGAAAATAGGCTTTAAAAGGGCCTTGAAACCCAAACATAAAAAATTAGTCTATAACAAAGTGCAAAAGGCTACAAATCAAGCTTGAAAGCAAAAAGAAAGAACATCTCCATAAACAAAGATACAAATAGAAATAAAGCTAGGGAGAGATGCCAAAAAACTAGGGCAGCTCAAAAAAGGCCAAGGCATTTAGACGATGTCTCTCAGCATTTCAGTTGTGTTGATCTCCAGCTTTGATAGCTTGCCTGCTACCTCCATCTCAGAAAGCTCCTGATCTAGGGCTAGGGTATCCTTTTTCCTAGTGCTAGATCTAGTTCAATTCCTTGCACCTTCATCCAAATTCCTATCCTTTAAGCTATGGGTGTCAGGGTCTTTCTCCTTGCTGATGCTCTGATCATGCACATAGTGGATGAACTTCTTGATGTTCTCCTTGTCCTTGAGGATGCTAGAGCTCTGCTCAACTATACCTTGCATTGTCCTATCCACCACATGAGTTCTATTGTTGACTTCCTCCACCCTTCTATCCATGCTTTTGTCATCCTCATTGACTCTATTCTTTAAGCTATAGGTCTCCCTTTCCAGAGTGCTCATTCTGTGTTTGAGGTCAAGGATTTTGTGGAAAAGCCACTTAGTGGTACAGAAGCTATCCACCATGCTATTCTTCACATTTTTAAGGACATCCATGTCTGGGTTCTCCTTAGTAATGTCACTGAGGATGACTAAAGCAAGATTGATCAACTTCTCTAGCTGGATTCTGCCCTCTTTATTTTCTTTGACCTGAGTTCTGATTAGCTCCTATTTAATGCCCATATTGGCCAAAGCAAAGTCAAAGTTCCTCCACACCACCTTCATATCCTTCCCTATGACTAAGCATTTGTAGGTAGTAGTGTCAAAGTCCTCGTAGCCTTGTTTAGGTTCCACCCTATCAATGAGGTCCCCTTCCACCTTCTCACTCTCCTCCCCCTATTTGTCCTTGTTGTCATTCGGGGTTTTTTTTTTGAATTTCCTGAAACTGTGGCCTCCTTCTCTTTGCTTGCCAAAACTTTGATAGTGATGGTCCTCTTACTCTTCTTTCATTCTTTACCATCCCCTTCCTTGATTTTATTCCCTGCCTTAGCACTATCTTCACCCATGTCCATCCCTTTAGCGTGTTCATTGTAACTGCTATCTAAAGAAGTGCCAATGTCTAGTGTGGGCTCAGGGTGCATAGTTTTCTCCGTCCTATCAGTTTTGAGCGTTTTTTTCCCTAAGCTATGCTATGGGGTCTTAGAGTCCTCCAAATCCATGTGCATCTCAAGACTTTCCTCCATATCTAAAGGTGAATAAGTCTCCTCACACTCATTAGAATCCCCTTTTATTTTCTTCTCCTCTTTCCTATCTTTGATTTGTTTACTAATAGTCCTAGCTTTGAAGTATTCATAGATTAACAGTAGCAGCCCCTTATGGAGCACTAGATTTCTAGTTTTCTTTTCTTTATACTCATTAATGTTATCATTCATGGATGAGCAATGGTAGAAGGGGATAGAGATTTTTTCCCCATACCTGAAATAGTTAAGGAGCATGAAGTGGTAACTGCATATGCAATCAAACTTGGTATCAAGAGTAATATATTTGACGATGGCATGGAGCATGAATCTCCACAGAGGCTTGATGGAGCTTGAGAGATAATGGGTACCTTTCTTCACTAGTGCATCTTTCTCCTCTTGGTTCGTAGTGAATTCCACCACCACTTGCTTGGATACTTTCCGATCTTTGTAAAATTTCTTGCCAATAATAAGGATGCCAGTAATCTGGGAGATCATTTCTTTCATAACAAGGAACTCTACCCCATTGATTTTAACCATGCCCTTGTTCTAGTTTCTAACCATACTTTTGGTTACAAAGGGTTTCCATCCATGGAGGTGTTCAATATAATTCATTATTTCTCCTCTTCTTAGGATGTTCCACACCTTGGATCTTCTTCTCCACTTCTGGGCTTCATCCTCCAGTTCCCTCCTATGTCTTTCCCTAACCATGGTGTTCTTCTCAATGTAGTCTCTGTAGTCAACATCAGAACCCTTCAACACCTACAAGCCTTTGGCTCTCCTCATTTTCTTACACCTTTTCACCTTGTGAATTCACTTCCCACAAGCGGTACTTGACATAGCTTGATGGATATTGTAGATATGGGAAGTATGAGAAATATTATACTTCCACCTCACAACTTTGCATATTCCCCATAAATCATTGATTATCATAATAAATCCACACATGTTATTACTGAACATAGCCCACAACTTACCAACTTTCATTATGGAATTTAATTATACCCAATCTACCTAGGATACAATCCCTTTCAATGACCTCATTAAACTCTGATGGGATATCATGTCCATCTGTCCACTTATCCACCTCATTATACTCGACTTGCCAATTTGCCAACTTGTCCGCCACATTGTTGGCCTCGTAGTACTCATGTACCACATAATTTTTTTTCAAAACTTTGAAGGTTCTAGATGCATTCATCAATAATATTTGCAGTAGCCCAAGTAGGCTTGTTCGTCCCATTAAGGCAATCAATAATGTTTTTAGAGTCTCCTTCCAGCCAAAGGAATTTCACTCCAATTTCTTTTGCTAACTTGATTGTTTGGTGTGCCACAATGGCCTTTTCATAATGATTAGTTTGAATCCCAAGGGGGGCAGCAAAAGTAGCAATCCCTTTCCCATGCACATTTCGTATAATGCCACCAACCCTAGCCTTTCTCGAGTTGCCTTTTTCTACCCCATCAAAATTGGCCTTAAGAAAACCCTCATATGGGAAAGACTAGCTACACCCATCCCTTTTTTATTTAACCATTGTATTCAGAGAGGGGGGATGGGCCCTTTAGTGTAGGTGTAATTTTCCATCAAAGCATTGAGACATTTGTGAAAAACTACTTTGGCATTAGACTCCTTATCCTTGAAGATTCGGTTGTTTTTATCTTTCCAAACCTCCCAGTACACATGAGGTAAGGCCCATATCCATAAAGTATTGGATTCCTTATCAACCATCCCAAATTTCCATTGAATAAAGAGCTCTAGAATATTGGATGAAAAACACCAGGACAAGTTGAAAAAAAGATAGGAAAAGAGACCAAATAGAATTACTAAAAGGATAATGTATAAACATACGAGAAGTTCTAGCTTCTTGTATGATTCAAAGGATGCCCAAAGTATTAGTTCAGAGGGTCAAGAAAACATTTCACCTGGAAAGAAGGCCAAGGATTTACGGAAGAAATTGCCCTCATTAATTAAAACCCCGAGCAGGAAAGGCCTAGAGGACAAAGGTCTAAAGCTTTAGGCTAGGGAGATGAAGAGTACAATGAGGAAGGGGATGATATGAAAACTGATGAAGAGGTTGAAGAGGAGGTAGAAACTAAGACAAGAGAGCCAATGGCTAAAAAATAGAGGAGGTCTAAAGAGAAGGATGTAGAGGGGATTTTGGGTTTTGGGCTAGAGTTCTTTGCCATTCCTCTTTCCCCTATTCATCCTCAAGATAGGGCAAGGAGAAGAAAGATGGTGAGGGAGGAGAGGTGGTAATTAAGGATAGGCACATGGCCTAGAGAAAATTTAATGTAAGAATTTCCAAAATAGGTATAGTCAGAGAGGCTATGAACCCACAAATTTTAGAAGAAAAATAGGGTCAGCTCTAGTTGCAGGATCTCATTGATCCAACAACGGTGGCCATTATAGATAATGCAAGGGAAACTAGCATGAATTTTCTTAATAATGCTAGAAATAGTATGATTGACAATTTTAGGTCAATCAAATGGCTTTACCATGAATTGGAGGAGTTTAGAGAAAAAATAGGCCAGCTAGAGAACAAAAGGAAGATGGCAGATTGTGGTAATATGAAGGAACAGGGGGATCAACTCAGTTTGGCTGAGAAGAGAATCCATAATTTGGAAAACTACAATGATAATCTGGAAAATTAGATGATATCCATTCTGACTTCTATCAATGATAATATCTCATCCCTTAGTGGAATGTTGAAAGCCAAAGGTCTTCTAGATGAAAATGAGGCAAAGGAGAGAGAAAGAGATAGAATGGAAGAGGATGTGATGACTAACATTACCTTTAGCAGCATGGATTAGGATGGTCAGAAGAAGTAGAAGTAGATGGTTGAGGAGATTAACAAAGCCTATGAAGTAGCAAAAATGATGCAGGAGCTCGAGAGAAAGATAGAGGAATAACTTTGGTTTTTCTTTTCCTATCTTTTGGATTATTAGACTGTTGTAGGTTTTTGGTTGGTTGACTTTTTGTCTGTCTATTGTATTGGCCCTTTGGTTGGCTTTCATTTTGTGGCTGGGCTTTAACTACTTATTATTAGCCTTTGGCTTTTTGTCTATTTTTTGTACTGGCCCTTTGGTTGGCCTTTGTTTTTTCGCTGGGCTTTAACTACTTATTATCAGCCTTATGATATGTTTTAACTCTTGGGTTTCGAGATCCCTATAAAACCTAATTTTCTTATCAAAAACATATGCTCAACACTCTCACTATTATTTTTGCATAAGTTACATCTATTGGGCATCATGTTACCTCTTTTGGTGAGGTTATCCACTGTGAGAATATGATTTTGGAGCAAGATCCAAAAGAAAATGTTGATCTTTGGGATAAGGCTCAAATACCAGGCTTTAGATCACATTGGGGCTTGGCCCTATAATTGCAGTGTCTCATAGCCAGAGGCCACAGTATAAGGACCATGCATAGTCTCCCCCCCAAAAATGGCATCTTTGTTGTGGGATAGAGGAATATGTCTAACCATATCCATTAGCGGCTTCATCTCCTCAGACACCTCTACCAGGTGAGTCCATCCATTGTAAATTCTATAGTCAATCACCTTGCTCCCAAATTTTTCAATGCAAACATTAGCCCATTTGTTGAAAGCCTTATTTTCCCATAGAGGACCTAAATTGAGCCAGTCATCAAGCCAAAAATTAATATCTCCCCCATTCTCCACATGCCATTTGGTTTTCTCAAAGGCAAGATCCTTAGTTCCCATAAGACCTTTCTAGATGGAAGATCCACTGGGGTCAAAATCCTTGTTAATGAACTATTTAAGATTGAAATCATTAGCATATTTGGACATCAAAATATCTCTCCATTCACCTTTGTTGTTGAAAATTCTCTAAATCTATTTCACTTGAAGAGCTAAGTTGAACTATTTTAGCTTACAAACCCCCAAACCCCCTTGCTTCTTAGATTTGTAAATAAAATCCCATGTCACCAACGAGTATTTCTTGCTCTCATTAGTGCCTGACCACATAAAGTTCCTTTGGATAGCTTCAAGGTGGTTAGCAGCCTTGGAGGGAATAAAAAAAAGGCTAAGAGCATAAGTAGGTAAATTTTGTAAAGAAGATTTAATCAGAGTCACTTTACTCGCCTGGCTCAAAGTAATACCTTTCCAACCAATAAGCTTCATGTTGAATCTATCCACCAGATTATCCCAGAAGGTGTCTAGAGGTTTAAGTCCCAAGGGAAGCCCTAAGTAAGTGGAAGGAAGAGATCCAACCTTGTACCCCAAAATATCTGTTATTTTCTTCTCTCTTCTAACTGACATATTGAAGAAAAACACCGAGCTCTTGTCCTAGTTAATAAGCCTCCTAGAGGCCCTAGAGTAAGTGTTTAGATTTTTTTTAATAGATCTAGCTTCTCTCACTGAGGACCCACCCCCCATAATAGTATCATCAATAAACTATTGGTGTGTAAATACTGACATACTAGAAGACAATTTCAAACCCATCGAAGCCTCTTTGCCCCTACTAGAGTAAATGAGTCTACCTAGGTCTTCAGCCAAAATGATGAAGAGGATAGGGGATAAAGGGTCTCTCTTGTGAAGACCCCTAGAGGGTTTTAAAAAATTAGAGGGGGCCCCATTCACAAGGACTGCAAAGGTGGGAGTGGAAACCAATTGGGATAATAGCTTCCTCACTTTAGCATTGAAACCAAAAGCTTCAAGAATTCTATCTAAAAACACCTAGTCCACCCTGTCATAAGCCTTGGAAAGATCCAGCTTGAGAAGAAATACTTCTTGCTTCCCCACCTCCAAAGAATGGATAACTTCATGGACTTTCATGATGGAATCCAAAATTTTCTTGTAAGGAACAAAGCCCAACTGTTGGGGTGAAATGATCTCCGAAAGAAGATTGATAAGTCTGTTAGCACGAAATTTCACAAAGATCTTATAAAAAGAGTTGCAAAGACTGATAGGCTTGAAAGAACCAAAGGTATCTACCCTGATAAGTTTAGGAATCAGAACCAAAAAAGTAGCATTAAATTCTTTCAACAAGTCTTTAGCACCAAAGAATTCCTAGACAACTTTAACAATATTAGCATGAATAATATCCTAGTAGAACTAAAAGAAGAAAGTGGGAAAACCATTAGGGCTAGGGGCCTTCTTGGCCAGAAGATTAAAAATTGCCTTTCTAATTTCATCATACTCAGGTATAGCCAGTAAGGCCCAATTTTGAGCATTACCAATGATCTTAGGAATGGAGTTAACAACCTCATTCTGGTCCTTAACATCCAAGTTGAGATCTTTCATAAGAATTAAAGAGAAATACTTGATAGCCTCCTCTTCTATTTCATTATCTTCTTTTAAAGTATCATTACCCTTTTTGATCTCACTAATTCTGTTGGTTGTCCAGTGTTTCATAGTGGACAAGTGGAAAAATCTAGAATTTTTGTCTCCTTCCTTGAGCCATACTGACCTTGACCTCTACCTCCAGAACATTTCCTCTTTCCCAACAATGTTGTGAAGCTCAGCCAAGATTTCCTTCTTAGAGTTAAGAAAGTTATCATCATAACTCCAAGCCTAGATATTATTTTGCACCTCAACCAAGTTCCCCATGATCCTCTCCTTGTCCTAAAAAATATTACTGAAGTCTGATTTGTTCCATTTGCAAATCTTTGATTTAATGAACCTAAGTTTCTTAGAAACCTTATACATGGTAGTCCCATCTACCTCAATATCCCACCACTCTTTGATTTTGTTATGCAACCTAGGCTTAGTCGACCATATTTTTTCAAATCTAAAGGGGAAGGCCTTCTTCCTATTTATTTTTTCCAGAGTAAGAGAAATAGGAGAATGGTTTGAACCAAGCCTCAAAAGAGTAGAAAGCTTATAGTGGAAGTTTCCTAGAAAATCCAAAGAGATAAGTGCTCTGTCTAACCTTACCTAAATGCAATCCTGGCTAATTCTCTTGTTTGACCAGGTGAACTTGCAACCCCCAAGATCTACATCCAGAAGAGCTAGATTCCTAATCAAATTGGCCAAGTGTTGTCTACTTTCAACATAAAGTAGAAGCCCTCCTAACTTATCAAAAGCTAAGAGAGGAGTGTTAAAATACCCCATAATTATGCTTTTGGTATTGCCTAAATTAATAACCAAATCCAAAATTTTGATCCAAAAAATCCTTTTGCTATTCTTGGTATTAGAAGCATAGAGATTCAACAAAAACCATCTCATCTGATCTTTAGGATTAAAAAAGTTCATGAGAAAAATATTACCTTCATTAAATAAAATACCAGGATCCAAAGAGTCCTTCCATATGGTAAGCAGCCCCTTGAAGCACCCTTCGAGTCTGTAGCCACATTTTTCATGCCTTTCCCAAAGGAAATATTCTCAGTCTTTTTCCTCTTCATTTTGGTTTCCTAGATTAAAAAAACATCTATTCTATGGTCCCTTACCATATTCCTAACTATTTTCTGTTTGTGGGTTCCATTGAGCCCATGAATGTTTCAAGAAATGATCTTCATGCTTTGATTGAAGTGCATGATTTTTGGATAGTTCTTTGCATCCCATCCATCATATTCCTTCTTGTTTCTTCCTTTCTAATTTTTTTCTTTCTTTTTCTTCCTAGGGTGTTGGATTTGTTTCCAAGATCAACTTTCACCTTGCTCCTAGTGGTAGCTAGAGAGACTAGGGAAGGATCCTCGTTGTTCTTCTTTTTCTTCTTGACAAATATTCAAGGGGCCTCATTTACCTCCTTATAGCTATCAAAGAGAGCCTCTAATCGGGAGAGGTTCCTAGGGGTAGTAGCTGAAAACCTTTCAAGGATTCTATTCAAAGTTGTAGGGGATACCCCTTTATTAGGGCTGGTGTTTGATTCATGAGAGGGAGGATGATCTTGCAGCTCTCCAATAAGCCCTACCTAAGAATCCAGAACAACAAAGATATCCATCTCCTTCTCTTTGGTATCTAAAGAAAAGCACTTCTCACCCTTCTTAGGAGAGGGAATCCTACCCTTCTCAACCATAGGGTTAATTAATTTAGGAATAACAATCAAGTCATTGCTATTCATAGAGTGATCCAAATTCTCAAGTTCTTTGACATCTGTTGGACTATTCCTATCCTTTGTTAAATCCCTCTTATCATTACCTTCTTCTCCCCCTGGGTTCTTTCCTTCTAAGGCTTTTTCCTTCTCCACTTTTTTGGGTGCACCTACTTTATTCTTACCTAGTTTGTTTTGGGCTTTACTAGCCTTAACCTTCTCTTTGAAGATTGAGCAAGTCTTCGCTTTATGTCCTGCCTTTTTGCAATGGAAGTAGGCAAAAGGAACATTTTCATAGTCAATCTACTAAACCCTTCTTCCCAGATGAGACTAAAATTCAATCACTTGGGGCATATCCTGACCCTCAGCCACCCCAACACATATTCTAGCATATGTAAGTCTTTGCTTGGCTGCAGTAATAGAATAAATTGAAAGAAGTTCTCCAAAGGATCTAGCTATGCTATCAAAAACATCCTCATGCCAATATTCTAAGGGCAGCTCCAACAACCTTATGAAAACTGGGGCCTAGGTTAGGAAGTCATTATTTAGGTCAAGGTTGGAAGTCCACTTTTGAAGGACGAGAGTAGACTTACCCATCAACCAATTTCCCACACACAAAATTCTGGAGTAGTCCTTTGGGCAAGAGAACTTAAAAGACATAAAACCATTATCCATGGCTACTACTTCAACGTGCCCTTTTAGCTCCCATTTATTCCTTGCAAAAATCCTAACTAGATCAATGTTTGGTCTAGGTCCAATAAATTTACCCACTAGGGTAGTCACCATGCTCAGGATGTTCTAGTCAATAATTTTGATGGGTACTTCCAGACTAAAGGTCCCCTTTTCCTTATTGGATTTATCAATGACTTTGGGGAAGATTGACTTACTTGAAGGTTTGACCCCAAAGAGATTTGACCGTCAACTCCAAGCCCCAGGGGCCCCTCTTCCTGAAAACCTAGGAAAAGGATGAAAAATATTCTTTTCACCTGGATGTGGCTGCAAATCATGTGGATCCCCATCCTCTGTAGCATTGACATCTTTCCCATCCTTGTCGTGCTCTGACCCTGCAATCTGATCACCATTTCCCATCTTCTCTGTGTTCCCACCCAACTTCCAATTCAAAATTCTACCTTGCTTCGCTCCACTCACCATTTGTGAAATTCCACCTTCATATAGTTACACTAATTAGAAATTGCATTTATCATAAAATAAAAAATACAAAAATATATTATGTTTGTGGTTATGTTTCAACAAAGTTGTATAGAATTGGTAGATACTAGCAAATGCCTCCTTGTGAACATTCACATTTATCTTCAATTGAGTTCCCAGTAGGTTGAAAAATAGCCATCCAAAACCTTGGAGTTGGTCATTGATCATCTTTTCAAGAGAGAGATTCAAGAGAATTTTTGTCGTTAGCATCATGCAAAATGACCATTCAATAGGAGGCAGAATTGCAATGTGTGCCAAAATATCTTTATTTTGATTCTTCATGATAAAAGATAATTTTTTAAGATTTCCCTTGGGTGGTTGAGGCTTTCTAACTCCTTTTATCAATTCTGTCATACCCTCTTCTTCAATAAGATCCATATGCCTTTTTTGTCAAATTAAAACCTCTTTTTTCAACCATGTTGGAGTAGTTCCCATGGGAGACATGTACTAGGAAGAAGATGTAGGTTTTGAAGATGGCCCTTTCCCTTTATTGCCTCACTCTAGAGTCTTTCTTGTCTAGGGAGAACTATTGATTAAACTTCCATTTCAGCTTGGGCTAAAGATCAAGTCTTTGTTCTAGAAAGAACTTGTTCCCCATTGTCAATAATATATTCTTCTTCTGATACTTCATTTGTATGTAACTGGACATACTCTCCTTCCTCTATGGTTTGGATTTAAGGCTCTACTATTGGAGGATGTGGAGCAACTAATTATTTCTCTAAGGATTTATAGATGGAAGGTCTTCTAATGGTAGATCAGGTACACCAAGAGGACCTTTAGGTAAAGGAGGAAATTGTTTTCCAATCTTCTCCTAACAACTCATTCTAGGAGTATCTTGTATCCTTTACCCTACCATCTTCATACCTACTAGTAGAAGTTGAAGTTTGAAATGTCAAAGAAATCAATTCCTTCACCCTCAGTATCTGCAATCCATCTTTCTTGTTCTTCCTCTTAGGCTTCTATATGGATAGGCTATTGTGGGAGAGAAGGTAGTGTCTAAGTCAAACTCCTCCTTTCTTCTTCTACGTCCCTTCCTGAGTGTGTTCTCCTATTAAGTGGGAAATATTCAATCTTCTCCCCTTCTTCCTCATTTTGAACCTTGGGAATGTTTATGGAACCTAAGGTGATGAAGTTCTCTTCTTCTTTAACTTCCATCACTTCTCGCCTACCATTGTCATTTTAGTTTGACCTCTCTTAGTTATTGACAAAGTGGCCTATATTGGTGTTGCAAGGTCTTCTTGTGATGGAGGTTCTTCTTGTGTAGGTTGAGCCTCTTCATTCTCTTCACTTTTTATGTTTGGAAGTACTATACCTCCCGCTCATTCTCGTGCATTATCTCTAGCCTCACGGGTAACTTTTTAGGATATGTGGGACCTATAATTTTTGTTCCTTTACCCTTCTTTTTTTGAGCAATGACTTGTAAAGTGAAAGCTTTGGGAGCTAGATCTAATAAAAAAGGCTTCCTAACCCACTCGCTTGTTGACTCTATAACATGTTGAGCCCTATGATAAATATCATCATTCTCCTCTTGACTAATTATTGCATTCATGCTAGGTCGCTCATATATCTTGTCCTTATTGTACAATGGATAGATTACCTTATAGGTGTCCTTCCTCCATGCTTTCAGGGATACTTCCAAGTTAAGCACCTTTTCCATAATTTGTAGACTCATTCTACAATAGTCCCTAATCTAGACATCATAATCATCTACATAGTTCATCCAATGATCTTCAATCGCCATCTTAGGTACAAATTTTTTCCCTACAAATGTTGTACCATTCCAATATGGTCAAAGTATGGGTGAGGTGATTGATAATCCTCCAAATAATATTGGTCCCATTTTGAGTCAAAAGATTCTATGTCTTTCTTTTTCTTGACCTTGAAAGCCTCAATGGTGATCAGCCAGACCCATGTCTTCTTATGTTGTTTTTGCACCCTATTGTAAGTGGAAGCCAATAGCCTTGCTATCTCTAATAGAAATAGCATATATTATAGATATCGTGGGAGCTTCTTCAAGCACAAGAGAGTACTAGCTACCCAGATATAAGAAAATGTGTTGAATTGGATGAAATAAGCTCCAATTTGTGATATTCAAGCTACTACCTCTACATACATCCTTTTTGTACAGTCTCCTTTTATAAACTAAATGATAGAAAAAATCAATACATCATTGACCAATCTATATTTAGGACTCTTGAAAGGGAGCTTCTTCTTCATAAGTTGGGGATAGACTATGTATGGCTAGGCATTTACATCCTGCATACTTCCTTTCCAAACCAACCCACAGTAATATTTTGGTCTTGCTGCTAGAAGGTACACAACATAAGAGGTCATGTAGAAATGGGGGTCATTCTTCACTGAAATGTGTTGCTCATCCAAATTATCGCTAAGGGTCATAGCGCAATCAATTGGCATCTTCCCCATTTTGATGGTTTCTATGAAATGTACCATCCATGTTTCTAGGTGACCAATTGCAGGGAGGCCGGTGACTCTACTCAAAAGTACTATAGAGTATCCAATGTCATCTATCATTTATCCTTAGGTCATATCAACCTTTTTACCCCTCCAAGTCAATGGTAGTTTATCAATAAGGTACTTCCCTTATATCGACTCTTTTTCCTTTGACTCATTCTCTCTATACCACCTATCTATCATGTCATAGGTGATCTATAAATAATGATCTACCCAAGGCATATGGAAGAGCTTCTCGATGTTTCAAGGCCCGATGTCCAAGAAAATTTCCCCTATCACACTTTTAACCACTTTCTCTTCAGGTACATAGTGATGTGCTAGGGTCTTAATTAGTTATAATGACTAGATTGATACTGATGGGAAGTCATATTCACTAGTCCACTTTTTATCAACGCAAATAACATAGATGATCTTTCCTTGGGCTTTTTGTACAGTAATAGGAAGGCATTCTAGTCGATGTGTCCTAACTCCGTGTCTCAGATTTATGAGTGCTTATCTATGAATCTAGATTTCTTGGGTACTTCTTGATATTTGAAGGAAACTTGTTTAGGTGCAATCTTTGTGGCCATAGAAGATGAAGATGAGGCAATTTTTCTGCACAAATGATTAAAGTCAGTATTATTAATGAGGAAAACCTAAGATGACCTTACAAACATGACACACCTAGTAGAAGAGTGATAAAATTGACTCAAAACCCTAAGAGTGCTTGAAATATGCATTTACACACCTTGCACACATGGCGCACTTGCACATGTGTGCAAGGTTCACAATGACCACTTAGTAAGTCTTGTGAACAAAGGAAAGAAATGAGATGTTCATGTTGCACACATAACACACATGTGTAATGACCTCCTAGTAAGACTTGTAAATAAAGGCAAGAAATGAGATGTTCACATTGCACACATAGCACACATGTGCATGTGTGCAATATGCGTGTTATATTTGTGCAAGAAAGGGGGTTCATGGACTATACGCATAATGAAAACATTTGGAGGGTGCACACAAGTGCATGTGCACTTATGCACACCTTCTTTTTACCTTTGAAAAATGTTTGATGTGGATATGTGCTGCTTGGAGATGCAAAGGCTCTGAAGGTCTACTTCTTGGAGTCTCTATGCAAACAAGTGATTGGAAAGAGGGGGGGTTCTATTTATAGGAAAAGTCATTGGAGAGTGCACATCTCCAAAGGTGTGCACATGTGCATGTGTGTCATTAGGGTTAGAGGTGAGTGTGCATGTTGCGCACTCAATGCACATGCACATCTGCATTTTTAAATTCTCTTAGCCAAAATTTGTCTTTTTTACCACTCATTACTATATAGACTTGACTAACTAGATATTGTAGACTGACCTAGACTTAGAGGGAGATCTTGATCCATTGAGGCACCTAAATAAGTGCTTTGAAAGGAATCCCAAACTTTAAAAAAGGGGCAGTCCTCATTTTGAGTCCAAAATGGGGTGTGTGTTGTGAAACCACAACACATGGCCCAATATGGATCATCATTAGACAAAGTGTGTTAATCAAATGAGGTCATTGAGAATCAAAAATATGTGTTGATTTAACAATAAGGTTTTATTAATAGTTCATAACATATATTTTCAAATAGATTTCAACACGAATGTATTTATTATTCAACACTCCCATATCTATTTGTAATTTTTACCAAATTCCCACCATAAATTTTGGTCTTTTCATTATTATTTGTTCATTAGCTATTCTAGGGTTAGAGGCAACAAAGCTTGGTAAGGAATTGCAGTAGTGTTCCATGATTTCCCATTTCTAGTTTCTCTTTAAGCAATTTGGGTTGTTGTATGTTGTGGGTTACTTTTTTTGTTTGTTAAAATGTCTCTTTTTCAACCAAAGCTCCCTAAACATGAAAAAGAGGCATGTTTGTTGAGTTCTCTCCCCAAAATCCATAACACATGTCCTAGGTGAATGTGAGCTTGGTAGCATTAATAGAGAGTCAAAATGCCCCAAATGGAATAATTCTTGAAAAGGTAACCAACATTGGGTTGCAAGAAGTCATAGCCTGTCCTCTTGTTTTGGCACACCCTGATTTAGTGATAGAATGTCCCAATAGATATGATCCCAAAAATAGGTACATTAGAAAAGTTTCAGGATAAATCTTGGTGAGGATTGACAACCTAGTCATTATAGAAGCTTTCCCCATTAGGAACTCTACGAACCCTGGACCTTTGAGGAAGCAACACATGCATATGAAGGAAAGAAGAAAGATTATAATTCCATCATCATGTAGAGTTGGCTTTTGAGACTAGAAAAAGGAGGTTCATGACTACCCAAGCCCTTTACTATTGAGCATTTTATAAAAAGGATAGTAGGAATTGTTTTCCTCCTAAATAGGGTAAAAGGATATGAACATGTTTTTCATTAGGAAGACTAGATGAACTTCTTTATACTAAAAATTGTGGGAGGTGAAATTTTTATTGATTAGGCAAAGCTAATAGCTGAAAGATTGCACAAAGAGTTGTTGGGTTTAGCCAATTGACCCCTTTCTCCATGGCCTCCTACCTATTCTACATTTTAGTCATTTAAAAAGATTGGGAAGGGCTACCCCATGAACCATGGACTAAAGACATAAAAATTTATGAATATTACAAACACCTGCAGGCTAAGAATCCCTTCCAAGAGTTCAGAAGGGTCAATGATGTATTTTTGGAGAGGTTAGTGTTTGAACTCAAAGGTAGAGAAAATAATAGGCTTTCTGAAGAAGCTATGAAAGAAATTGATACCTATGGCTGCCATTTTATCCAATTTCTAAAATTCACATACATTAGAGTTGGGGTGTTCAATGGTGAATCCCTTAAATTATCCCGATATTGCCTTGATAATGTTGCACTATTGGAGGTATGTAGACAGTTGGTTGCTATTTAACAATAATTGAAATGTACCAAAAAGGCATCAAGAGTTTTATTACCTATAGAGCTAGGACATTACAGATGTAAAAGTTTGAAAGACGTTGTGGCAATAGAAGATGAACTCCAAAAACTAGACCTAACGCCTTACGTCTCAAGGAAAGATTTTGACTATGTGGGGTTCGATAGAGATAATCTAGATGTCCCACCTACATTCAGGCATATTCCAGAGGTGGAAGATTATTGGGCCAACTATCCAGATGAATTCAAAGTCATAAGAAGGTTGTGGTCTAGGATGACTTTAAGGCAGGTTATAACCTTCATAATTGGCCTTGACATAAATAGAATCAAAGATGATGAGAAAGAAGATGTGTTAGACGCCTAGTACCTAGAAAAAATTGAAGGTTTCCCAATCCCTAAGCTAGATTGGAGTAAAAGAGAGGAAACTTATTTGTAATCTAGAACGACTGAGGTAATCAAAAGAACAAGGGAATGGTTGTTGAAAAAGAAGGCCCTTCAAACCATTGCCTAGTCATCAATGCAACATGTCAAGTCCAAGAAAAGGAAGACTTCAAAAAGATTTTTTACTCCTACTCACCATGTTTTTAATGATTCTTCTATAGGTAATCTTGAATTTGAAGTTGAACCAAGACCTCTAGAAGTTCAAATTTGACACAAAATAGAGCCTAGCAAAAGGATAATTCACTTGAGCATCAAGTAGAAGCAAAAATAGAACAATCCTAAGGCATATTGTGAAGCATTGGTTGACTTAGATCCTCTAGAAGAAAAATAGAAAATAGATCAGGTTCCTAGCTACGACAATTCCAATATGCCTAAAAATCAATGAACCTTGAGTTGTGAAGGAAACATCCCTTTGGATTTCCTCGCCTTAACCAGTAGCCTCATAACACCATAAAAGACTCTAATAGCCCCCAAATGGTTAGCAAGAAACAAAGCATAGTGCCTCTATCTTCACTTATTGATGACCTAGTAGGTAAATGCTTAGGAAAAAACACCCAAGATTAAAAAGACAAAGATTGAATCCAGGCTTGAGTTTGACAAAAATACAGGGCACTAGATGATAGAAATTGCCAAACTAGTCAAGGATAAAGATGATGATGAAATTACTACTCAAGATTATCAAATATCAAAAGTGAACTTAGTGAAAGGTAGCAGGGCAACCAACATGAAATGGTGCACCTCATAAAATTCAGATAGATGTGAAAACAACAAACCTAGATTGTTAGAGGGAAAAAAATATTTGCCAACAATATGCTTTTCCTTTATTTTTGTAATCCCTAGATCTCTCATTATTTCACATGTTCTCTTATATAACTTCCTTCCATTACAATTGTGATTCATCAATTATTTAAGAGCATTAGCTCCTTCCCTACTGAAAAGGAAGATTCAAATACATTTTTGTTTACTACAAAATTTGAAGGTTTTGAATATGAAGAAAGTAACAATTAATTCTTGGGAAAAGATAATATGAAATTGCTAGAGAGAAAGGTTGCAGTGATGGGTGGAAGTAACATGTTCCACTATACTCAAGGTCATTCTCTCATAAAGATTGATTCCCACACAATTGATGAGATGGTGCTGAAATTCATCACCACTCTCATCTATGAATGAAGTAATCCACATTTTTCTCCCTCCATTATGTTCCTTTTCACTTTGTGCTTAGTGGTTATGTTTATTTTCAAATAGAGGCTCCATTATCCAAAACTTGTTAAAAATAAATATATCTACATTAACTTTGATGGATGTCCATATCCATATTCTTAGTATGCATGGGTTCATTTTAAGATAGGTAGAATTGATATTGGAAAATGATGCAAAATTCGGTATTCCAACTTCCAATCAATATCAATCATTCTAGTGCCTTGTTCATAGCATGAATTCTGGATCAATCTTGAGATCATGTGTCATGTTCTTCAAATGCACAAGTAAGAACTAAATTTTTTAATACAACACCACCTATAATGCTCCTCATGCAAGACATGATAATCTTGTTTCCCAAAGATTTCAATACTAGTAGTAACTTCCATACCCCAAAGACCCAAATACCTTCTGCCACACATGTGCATTGAATCCATTACTTCATTTTGTACTCATGACACATGTCATCTTTTAACGTTTGTAGATTAATATTATTGTTAGTCAAATTATGTACTCTTCAATGCTCTAAACTACCAGTCAACTATCATGATTGTTCATAGTTGCAAAGTTGTAGAAAATAGAAAACTATATTGATAAAGGCAAGTTCATTGTATGAGCTCGATTCACAATGCAAGGCTCTCAAAAACAATTTCATGTCTCAAGTATTTTAACAAATTTTGGCTTCTTAGACTTGAAACATGTCTCTGACCCATGACTCCTATAGTGTTAATCTTCAACCTTATTAAATGAATTCTTAGCACAATAAGATGAAACTCTGAAACATTTATCCTTCACTCATTATATTAATTAATCCAAACAAATTAGTCAAACATACTATTTTGTTTGGTATAATTGTTGTGGATACTTTAGGTCTGATAAATAAATCCTTTGGCTAATATGATTCTCTTACGTGCCTTCAATCTCACACATCCCTCGAAACTGTTGTCTTTCCTCATGTTTGACGACAAGGACATATGGCAACCCAATCATCCAACCTTCCTTTAAAATCTTTTATGATGGACAACTAAAAGAAGAGCCTTGAAACATGCTAGAAATACAAGTTTTGTAGAGCCCAATAATTTTATCATCATTTGTATATATAGTTCCAATGGTCATATAAACATATATTGATATTGCATAAATAAAATTTGTTCTATAAAGGCGGTTCCGCATGACAAATGATGCTGGTCTTATTTATATTCGTCCCTGCTCTTCCTAATTTGGATTTTACATTTGTAGCTTCGCTCTGATACCATGTACTTGATTTTTATAAGATCATTTTCTACAAGTGTAATAACACTACCATCATATTGGCGTATTCCAAATGCAAATTTGAATGACTTATAAATATGAGAGAAGAAATGTCTCTATGGTTAATCATCATTATATATATATATATATATATATATATATATATATATATATATATAAGAGTATTGGTCTAAATGATGATTTACCAATAACCATAAAAGAATTATCTCTAGGTCAATTCAATTTGACTAAAGCTACAATCTTAACAACAATCACTCCGCGAGAGTTCACACGGTGCAGCTGGAAAGCTAACAAAGATTCATAATAATAAAATATAAATTGCCCTCAAGCGACTAAACCAGTGCCATCCGAGGGAGGTGGATCATGGCGATCATCGAAACCTCATAAATTAGTGGGGTTGGTGGGTGGCTGGAGAGGAGCCCACCCGTCATAACAACATTTTTTTCTTTTTCTTCTCCCTCTATGAAATTTGAAATAGTTAGTATTTATAATATAATTATTAAAAAATTGTAACGAAATAATATCTCTAGTCTCATTGTTTAAAATAGCAAACAATGTATACATTTGTAAAACTTTTCAAGCTAGGCTTAATAAACCCATTACAAAATTAGACCTTATCTTACAAATTAATAAACCCATTACAGAATTAGACCTTATCTTACAAATTAAATGAAAGCTAAAATGCCATAGACCTAAGCGAAAATTGAGCATGTTAAGCAATTTAACATTTGTGGAGGTATCATTTTTCGAAATATAAAATACATAACCCATAGATTTAGCGTTCAAGAATAACTCCTCGTCAAATCTAAGTTAATGTTAATTTTATACGTATACTCTAGTCTGTGGTATTTGTTTTATCGCAAATTATCCCGTCAAAAGGACACATTAATGTTTTTTGACCAATCTGCAGCGTTGCCACACGTCGCACGGTCGAATCCTCTCACCTAAAAGGTAGGAAAAACAAAAGAAAAATGTCAAAAAAAAATTCAGACGACGCGGTCGTGATCGCCTAGAGGATCCACAGAAGCCAAGCCTGAATAATTCCAAACACGCCACTATCAGATTTTAAAGAAAAGAAAGATTTTGAAAGCTATGTTGTTCCGACTCCGAACCAACTCTGGCATCTGCAATCTGATTGTGTTCAAGGGTTATGCAAATTTGCGCTTAACCTTTTCCTTTTGTCTCGGTTGACTCCTATGGCTTCATATTCGGTAGAAGATTTCATCGGCAATGGCGTTCTGAAGGAAGTTATGGAGTATCTCGTTTCGGAAGGGTGGGACGACGTTCCCACGCTCAAGATGATGAATGCCGAGGACATGGAAGCTCACAATCTCAGCACACAGCAGCGAGTAAGGAACGCTTAACTTCATAATTCTGTCATAAATTTTGTTTTATTTCCGATTCCTAAGCCTTTCCATAATTTAGAAGAAAATCTTGGAAGAAGCAAGCAATTTTTTTTAAATAGCTGCTCGCCAAAGTTTTTGTGTAAAGAATTGTGCCTGGATTTGTTGAATTCAAAGAAATTTTGAATATTTTGATGTACTGTATCTTATTTTATTTCCGTTTGCAAAGCCTTTACATAATTTAGAAGAAAATCTTGGAAGAAGCAAGCAAATTTTGGAAAATAACGGCGCACCAAAGTTTTTGTGTATAGAATTAAGCCCGGATTAGTTAAATTAATAAATTCACAGAAATTTTGAATATTATGATTTACAGTATCTTATTACAAAATAATATATATCTGGAGAAAATAAATTCATACAGTTAAAGAGATCTGATGAAAGACAATCTTGCTTAGCAGCAATTTATTAATACCATAAAATTGAATGCGTTAAGTGGAAATACAGAAACGGTTATTTTCATTATGTCAAAATAAGCCCTGTTTTCACAGGTTACAGTAGGTTGATTATGAATCTAAATTAAATCCAGGATGGATAAAATCTTCGCAATCAAATCTTTGCACAGTCTTCATGATATTAAAAGATATCCATATGTTTAGTTCTTGTGTGGCTTTCCAATCCTTTTCTTATTAGAAAATAGGTTGTCGATTATCTGTTGTAATGTCCCCATTTTAGCAGTTAACCAAGTGTGTGTGCGTTAGCCTTGTTCTACATGGTCCCGAGGGCTAACAAAGGGTTTAATGGGATCCTGGAGTGTTTTGGCCTAGTCATTTCCAGTTTGGGCCAAAACGAAGTTGATTTACTTAGTTTCAGGCATACTTACTATTTTTAGTAAGTCGACAGGACATAGTGCAAGTCAATTTTGGTGATTGGATTCGATACTCCTCGGTGAGAGCTTTCCGATGAGCTATCACTCACATTATTCGGAGTCCGATGGCTAATACATTTTAATGCCTGAAGTTTTATTAAAGAAACGTCTAATTTAATTGTAAAGTATTAAAGTGTTACTTTAATATTTATTTTATGGTGATGTGTACCCAAGGGAGACATAAGGGGTATTTTAATATATGTTTTATATATTACACATCTTTTATCCCACATTGCTCATATGAGTTGAGCGGACCTTTGGAAATAGAATAAAATGAAGCATTTGTGGCTTCATTAGGCAGGTTGAATATGAGAAGAAATTGGTGTGTGAGTTGCAGCTCTGTTCTTGGCATTTGAGAACGTCTATCCTCTCTTATAACATTCTAGACGTCATTCCCTTGGAGTTTGGCCTTTGGAATTCTTTGTTATTGGCTTCATTATCAGGCAGTTTAGTTGCATTTCCGGCTACAGGCAGATTTGGTATTTTGCTCATAGCTTCTTCACTACTTGTCTGATGCTTGTGCCGCTTTGAGGAAATGGTATTACGAAGGTAGTGGACTGATTGAAGGATAAAGTATTATAGCAGCAAGTTGGAAAGCATGGGCTGGAGTATTATGTCAATACTGCTGAAGTAATTAGTGAGTTGATAAATCTGCCATGTATTTGGTTTTATGAATTCTGAAAATAACATTTTATTAGCAGCAGTTCATTTCCACTTTGCATATTATTGTAGTTTCTTTCTTGTTTATGTTGTATGATACCAATTCCATGCACAAAACACAACAAACAAATAAACATTTGATTTTCGGAGTTATAAGGGGATTAAAACATTAAACGAAAAAATAAGAGGTTGCATGCAAACTATTTGACAAAATTCCTTTTAGCATATTGGTTTAGTTTTTTGGGATATCTAGGGGTGCCCATTACAGTGGTATCAGAGCTATAAGTCCTGCCATCCTGTGGAGGTCTTATAGGAAATTTGGAACAACCGGATAAAGGGAAAAAGTGTTTGATGAAATGTCAAAACACTCAAATCAGAAATAAGTAAAAACACAGGCCAAGCATTTATGTTTGAGCATGCGACAGGGGTCTTATAATTTCCGCAATACCAGAGCAAGACAAAATAGGATTTCAGACTTGCAAAGAAAACAGTCTAGTACATCCGTGCAGGTGGACATTGAATCCAACCATACAGACACAGAGGAGATATTCTTTGATCGGGACAATAATATGGGTGATCGAGATGACAGGAATACAGGATTAGGCGGACGCAGAAATGTTGGTCTAGATCAGGGGGAGGTACTGTTCAGACAATTACTAGATACATTAGAGCAGGGGCAGCGTATGCAACAGAAGCAAAATAGGCGCATGATGTTGCAGCTCATGGCTAGACAGATGGGTGTCAATATTAATCCAGGTAATGCTAACAACAGAAACAATAACAACGAGGGAAACAATAACAACGGAGGAAACAATAATCATGGAGGCCGAGGCAACAACAATGGTCCTGAGAATAACATTAATGGTAATAATGGACACAGCAACAATGGGAATGAGGCTGATAACTTTAGACATGTTGCACGCCCAGCGCGGACTGTGAGCTCGAGATCTCTTCTACCCACTTTCCCACCCAGAGATCCGGTTCAACCAGTAAACGAACTGCAAATTACCAAGTTACAGGATCAGTTCAGGAGGGACTGGGAGGCTAGTGGACCGGAGTTTCAGGCGGATATTTCTCTTAGAGATTATATGGACTTGAGGATGAGACACATGCCTAAAGCAGGAAGGAGGAATCAAAACTTTGAGATGAGGAAGAAAGTTGGAAAATTTTCTTTACCTTATTATGATGCTTCAGGAAAGATGACTGCACGAGCTTGGGTGCATAAGGTAGATACATACTTGTAGCTAAATCCTATGCCTGAGGAGGAGGCTATCAAGTATGCGGCTATGCACTTGGATGGCGTTGCACATGAATGGTGGCATCATGGCATGTTGACTTTGGGGCATAATCAGATTACATCCTATGAGAAATTCACCGAAACATTGATTGGGAGATTTGACACTAAGGATCCCGAGTTACATTTCAAGGAGCTAGCACAGTTAAAACAGTCAGGTTCTGTGGATGCTTACATTGCCAAGTTTCAGCGCTTGTCTGTACTTGTTACTGATATCTCTCCTAGGAGATTGGTGGTGTTATTTTGTGATGGTCTTGCTGATCCATTACGAGGTTGGGTGAAGGGACATGCTCCACTCACCTTAGCTGAAGCAACTAAAAAGGCATGAGATTTAGCCCCTTCGATATACAAAGAAAAAAACCATTCAACAGATTCTTCCTACCACAAGGACAAAGACAAAAAACCATTTCAGAAAGAGTATAGCAAACCCAAAGAAGGATCAAAAGGACTAGACAATGAAACCTTGAATGAACTTCAAAAGAAGAAGTTGTGCTTCCATTGTAGAGAGCCTTGGGACTTATCTCATAAATGTTCTCTCAAGGCTAAGGCAAATCAAATGGAGTATTTTTCAGCAGAAGAGTTAGAGTTAGAAGGGGAGGATCAACACTCTGATTCAGATGAGGGTAACACTATAGAGGAGAGCAACATTCCTAAGGATGATAGATCATTGACACGCTTGACAGGGGCCCAAAAGGCAATCACATTTAAGGTCAAGGGTACTATCCAGGGGCAGAAAGTGATATCTCTTATTGACACTGGGGCTACACATAACTTCATAGATGCACAGTTGGTAGCCAGGAGAGGGTTACAGACAGAGGAGCATGATGGGTTTAGAGTCATGGTGGCTAACAGTGATAAGTTATTATGCACTCAGAAGATATCTAATCTTCGCATCAGGTTTGGAGATGGCTACGAGTTGGAGGATGAGTTCTATGTTGTGGACATGGGAGATTATGATGTCATCCTCGGCATGACATGGATGGCTTCACTAGTTGAGTTCACACTCAATCTAGCAAAATTTGAGATGAGATTCCAACATGAGGGAAAAACTGTGGTACTTAGAGGACTTCCAGATGGAGTTTGTAGAGTAGTGTCCTTGAGGAGAATGCAGAGACTTTTTCGTCATGATGACATAGAGTGGGCGGCAGAGTGCTACATTATGCCAACTTCACCAGAGCCACAAGAAAAGAGTCATCCACCAGATATCCAAAAAATACTTGATAGACACGCTAAAGTATTTAGCGATATTCCTCATGGGGTTCCTCCTGATAGAGGGATGGAACATGTTATTGAGCTCGAGGAGGGAGCCAAACCAGTTATGATTACTCCCTATCGTCATCCTAAGAAACACAAGGATGAGATAGAGAAGGCGATTAAGGATTTGTTGGAGATGGGGCATATCAGGCCCAGTAAGAGCCCCTTTGCTTCAGCAGTAGTATTGGTAAAGAAGAAGGATGGGACGATGCACATGTGCATCAATTACAGGGCATTGAATAAGAAAACAATTAAAAACAGGTATCCCATTCCTAGGATTGATGAGCTGATTGATGAGTTGCATGGGGCATGCTTCTTCACCAAAATTGATTTGCGATCCGGATACCATCAGATCAGGATGAGAGCAAAGGACATTGAGAAAATAGCCTTCCGATGTCACTATGGCCACTTTGAGTTCATGGTTATGCCATTTGGTCTGTAACGCCCCGCCAAGGGATCCAAAAGAATTAACCTAAAGTTTCACTAAGTTTGCTAAACATTTTTTTTTTTTTAAGTAAGAATGTATAACATACACATCAAACACATAGTAGCGGAAGCAATAACATG
Source organism: Cupressus sempervirens (assembly GCA_028749045.1). Lineage (NCBI taxonomy): Eukaryota > Viridiplantae > Streptophyta > Pinopsida > Cupressales > Cupressaceae > Cupressus > Cupressus sempervirens. Next base: position 256,047,148 of record CM053785.1, on the reverse strand, counting down.
TAATCATCGACAAACATACATCACAAGTTACATTTCTTAAGGATCCCAAGACGTTGAGTCATGTTTAAATTTAATTAATTCTAAGTCTAACAACTATCACATACATATGAAAGAATAATCAGAAAGTCCCATGTCCATAATATACATGTAATATCCTCCCCTGATTTGAACTTTGACTTGCAGAAATTTAACTTAAGGAATATTGTCAAACACTTTGTATGCAAACTCATAAAGCTAATTTCCTCAATAAATTGCTTTCCAATGAGTAGATTTACGAACAACTATGAAGTGACATTAAAATGCATAATACACATCATAACATTTTCACAAACACTTGGCACACATTCAATAGTATATGAAAAATCTGGAAACTCTTTCAATCTGCTAATAAAGGGTGATTTTTAAATGTAGATGTGCACTTACAGCTGCCTTAAAGGCTGCAACAACTATTCAGACTTGTATTCAACAATTACTATGCAAAATATCAAAATTTGACAGAAGAAACCTGAAATTAGTTGCCGTAGTATTTTGCAGATGTAGTCGGCCAGCCCTCCAAACTTCTAATCAGCCGGAAAAACAAGTAAACTTGATACCAACACTGTTCACGCTGTACTGTAGCAAAATACTGTTCATGCGGCACTATAGCAATAACTAACTTCAGATCTGCACCTCAAACCCTTGTAAATTTCTTTATGCAAATGCCCCAAATGAAACCCAGTGTGTTTGCTGAAGTGAAAACACCCTTGATCCTCCTGACTGTGTCTTCCAACAGCGAAGATAATGCTAGCAAAGAGGGATTCCGTCCTCCAAACCCGATAATCAGATATCCAACAACATAACATTAATCTTCATCCAAGTATACAAAAAAAAAAGCTCTTCCATTTCTTTTATAGTGTTCTCACAAGAGCTCAATCCTTCGTTTTCTTAATGTGGGATAAAACATAACTCCCTTTATGTACCTTATGTCTCCAATGTGTTATAAAAATAAAGGGAACTCTTTTAATTTAAATATTTCCCACAAACTATAGTCTATGCATTAATAAAGTTAAATATTTAAATTTAACTTTATAAAATGGCTTTATCAATGCATAACAAATCTTATCAATGATAAATAAGTCTTCCTGTTGATTTTAAACAATTACCATCGACATACCACTGTGACTGAATGTCCGGCCATGTCCAAGATGACTTACTATAAATAGTAAGTATGCCCAAAGTTGCCTCAGAACCCCTCAGAAAGACCTGCAACTGAAACTGTCTAGGCCAAATGGCCTCTAAGCCCCTTTAATGTCCTAGTTAGCCTACGGGACTGTGGGGAAATAGGCTAATGACAACATCATGCTATGAATGCTGGAAAGGGGACATTACAGTCTACCCTTCCCAAAATTGCTTGTCCTCAAGCAATTTCAGCTCTGGATGCTGCAATATCTGCTCATTTTCCCAAGTAGCATCCTCGACAGGTAGGTTCCTCCACTTCACTAGATACTCCCTGATAGTCCTCCTGTGAAACACCCTCTCCCTGGAGTCAAGTATGGCCTCGGGAACCAAGATAAGCTTTCCCTCATCATCAAGAGGTGGCAATACTACTGAAGGCACCACATTGTGACCCAATGCTTTCTTAAGGCGTGACACATGGAACACATTATGCACTTTACTGTCTGCAGGCAACTCCAACTCATAAGCTACTTCGCCCACTCTCTTGATTACTTTGAACGGTCCATAGTAGCGTGGTTTCAATTTCTCTGCTCCACTCTTCTTGAGAGAGGACTGTCTATACGGCTGTAACATGAGGTACACCATATCTCTCACCTCAAAAGACCTCTCAACCCTGTGCTGATCAGCATATTGCTTCTGCTAATTTTGTGCCTTTTGCAAATTTTCCTTGAAGGATCGCATAATGTCCTGACACTCCTGCAAAGTATCCTTGGCCTTAGGCACCCTGCTGTCCCCAAATAACAAATCCAAAAAATTAGGAGCATCATACCTGTACAGTGCCATAAAAGGGGACATTTGAATAGACATATGGAAAGAGGTATTATAGCAGTACTCCCCTAGATGTAGCCACTTCACCCAAGCCTTTTGCTCTCCTGCAATGTAGTTTCAAAGGTACCCCTCAACCCATTTGTTCACTATCTCTGTCTGCCCATAAGTTTGGGGGTGGTAGCTGGTACTCGGAGTGAGCTCTGTTCCACATAACCTGAACAACTCCTGCCAAAAGTGGCTCATAAATCTGTTGTCTTTATCACTGACTATGCTCCGTGGTATCCCATGTAGTCTGAATACCTCTCGAAAAAATAGTTCTGCTGTTTGTGCTGCTGAAAATGTAGACGAAATTGCAAAGAAATGTGCAAATTTTTTCAATCTGTCTACCACAACAAAGATACAATCCCGACCCTGTGCCTTGGGGAGGCCTGTGATAAAATCCATGGAAATTCTATCCCACTTCTTCTTTGGTATGGGTAGGGGCTGTAGTAAACCACCCGGAAAAGAATGTTCCTGTTTGTTCTACTGACACACAGGGCATTCCCTAACAAACTGAAGCACCTCTGATTTGAGTCCTTTCCAAGTGAAGCGCTCTATCACCTGTCGATATGTCTTAAAGAATCCAGGATGCCCTGCCATTGGTGAATCATGAAATGCCCTCAAAATCTTCTGCTTCATAGCAGACCCGAGTACTAAATAAATCCTTTCTTTGTAGATGATCAGATCATTTACGACAGTGTATCGACTATCTTGAATAGCTCCCTCAATAATGCTAGATGCCCAACTATCCTTAGCATATTCTGCCAAGATCATCTCTCTCCAATCATCCATGACTATCCCAACAACAAGCAAATGATGCCTTCTAGATAAAGCATCTGCAACAATATTTTTCTTCCCTTTGACATAGGCTATGTCGAAATCATAGGCCTGTAATTTACTCACCCATTTCTGTTGCCTGTCATTAAAGTCCTTTTGTCCAAGGAAATGTTTCAAGCTATTATGATCTGTTTTTACTGTGAATCGGCTTCCCACTAAGTACTGCTTGAACTTAGCTAGCGCGTGCATGATTGCTAGCATCTCTTTGTCGTAGATGTTGTAGGTTCTCTCCACACCTCGTAATTTTCTACTCTCATATGCGATGGGATGTTTGTCTTGCATGAGAATAGCTCCTATGCCCTCTCCCGAGGCATCACACTGCAGCTCAAAAGGCTTGGTGAAATCTGGAATGGCTAAAACAAGACATGTACTCATCAGCTCCTTAAACCTGTCAAAACAATCCTGAGCCCTCTCTAACCACCTGAAACTATCTTTCCGTGTCAAATCTGTAAGTGGTGCTGCTATCTGTGAAAATCCCTTCACAAATCTGCGGTAGAACCCACAAAGCCCGAGAAATCCCTTGAGTTGTGAAGTGTTCCTCGGTGGTGGCCAATCCAGAATGGCCCTGATCTTGTCTGGGTCAACCCGAACACTTCCTACACTAATAATATGCCCTAAATAGAGCAGCTCTGTCATCCCAAACTCACATTTACTCATCTTGGCATATAATGACTCCCTCTCTAGAATACTGAGCACTGTATCAATATGCTTCAAATGTTCCTCCCAAGCATGGCTGTATATCAGTATATCATCAAAAAATATCAACACAAACTTCCTCAACTGATCTCTGAACACTCTATTCATACAGGACTGGAAAGTGGCAGGGGCATTTGTCAACCCAAAGGGCATGACTAAGAACTCAAAATGTCCATAGTGGCATCTAAAAAGTTGTCTTCTCCACATCCACCTCTCTAACCTGTATCTGATGGTAGCCGTATCTCAAATCAATCTTGGAGAAGTAGCATGCACCATGCAATTCATCAATAAGCTCATCGATGCGCGGGATAGGGTATCGGTTCTTGATTGTCTTCTTGTTTAGCTCCCTATAATAAATGCACATCCTCATTGTACCATCCTTCTTCTTCACCAATACTACTGAAGAAGCGAAAGGACTTTTTCTTGGCCGTATGTGCCCCATGTCAATCAACTCCTTAATTGCCTTTTCTATTTCATCCTTACATCTCTTCGAATGGTGGTAAGGTGTGATGATAACTGGCTTAGCCCATTCCTCTAATTCAATAACATGCTTGATTCCCCTATCCGGGGGTCTCCCTGGAGGTATCTCACCAAACACCTTAGTATGTTTGGTTATTATTTTTTGTACATTACTCTTGTTTATGCTGCTCTGTCATCTTAGGCATTACTCTAAACTCTGCTGCCCATTGCACCTGATCATATCTAAAGAAACTCTGCATCCGCTTGAGTGACACCACTCGAAGTCTCCCATCTGACAAACCTCTGAGCACTATCTTCTTACCATTTGCCTCAAACCTCATTTCCATTTTCTCAAGGTTAAATGTAAACTCTACCAGAGACTTCATCCAGTTCATCCCAAGCACCATATCCTGATCACCAATGTTGACCACAAAGAAATCTCCTGTCATGTCATAATCTCCCAAATGAAGCTGCAAGTTGGAGATTTTCTTGGTACATTCAATTTTGAAGCCATCGGCAACCATCACCTTAAATCCCCTATGCTCCTCTGTATGTAGCCCTCTGCGTGTCACAAACTTCTCATCAATGAAGTTATGTGTCGCCCTTGTATCAATGAGTGCCACAACTCTCTGTCCATCCAAGGTTCCCCTAACTCTGAAAGTGACGGCCTCCTGTATACTTGACAACTGAGCTATCGTGCTATCACCGCATGCTTCCTCCTATGAAGAACTATCATCATCTCCATCTGATTCGGATGATTGCTCCGAATCTCCATCTACTGACTCTTCGGCTGAAAAGTACTCCATCTGCTTAGCCTTTGCTTTCAATGGACACTTATGTGACAAATCCCAAGGCTCCCTGCAATGAAAACAAAGCTTCTTCTTCCTGAGATCATTAAGTGTCTCATTGTCCAACCTCTTACTTTCCTCCTTAGTTGGTTGAACCTCTTTATGAAAAGGTTTCCTGTCCTTATCTTTCCTTGAAGGGAAACTCTTTGCCTGAAATTTATTTTTTGAAGATGAAGAGGAATCCATGTCACGAGCTTTCTTAATGGCTTCCTGCAAAGTGGGAGGGTTGAGAGCTTTAATCCACCCTCTCAACGGATCAGCTAACCCATCCATAAATAGAACTAGTATCCTCCGTTCAAATACATCTGTTACTAACACTGCAAGTTTTTGAAACTCTGAAATGTAAGTTTCCAATGATCCTCACTATTTAAGTTGAGCTAACTCCTTCAAATGGAGTTCTAGATCCTTCCTATCAAAACATTCAATCAGCCTCTCCGTAAACTCCACATATGAGGTAATGTGTGCATGTCCCATAGTGACCATACCATGATGCCACCACTCGTGTGCTAACCCATCCAGATAAATTGCTGCATACTTAATAGCTTCTTCCTCGGGCATAGGGTTCAATTGAAAGTATGTGTCAAGCTTTTGAACCCAATCTCTTGCTGTAGATTTTCTTGAGCCATCATAATATGGTAACTCAAGTCTCCCTACTTTCTTCCGTAGCTCATAGCTCTGGTTCTTGTCATGTCCACGTGGCATATGTTTCATCCGCACATCCATATACTCCCTAAAGGTAATTGCAGCAGTAAAATCTGGCCCTCCGGCTTCCCAATCTCTCCTCAACTGGTCCTGTATATTAGTAATCTGGGGCTCTGGTACGAGCTGCTCTGGAGCTCTAGGAGGAAATGTAGGAATCATGGGCCTTGAACTCACTATCCTAGCTCGCTGGGGTGCATGACCGAAATTGTTCCCAACTTGTTCATCTCCATTATGTGTCCCATCCTGATCATTTCCATTCTGATTGTTACCATTCTGATTATTTCCTCCACCCATGTTAGCATTCAACCCCATTTGACAAGTCATCATCTGCATCATAAGATCCAATCTCTAATTCTGTTCCTGTGCCCTTTGTTCTGCTACTCGCTGACCCTGTACCAAGATCTCTAATAACTGTAAGAATCTTTCCTCTCCAGGCTCTGGACCGGCATTCCTGCCTCCACCTAATCTTGTATTCCTGTCATCTCGGTCACCCATATTGCTGTCTTGATCAAAGAATACATCCGCTGTGTTTGTATGACTGGATTCTATACCCCCCTGTACGGATGAACTAGACTGTTTGCTTTGCAGGTCTGAACTCCTACTTTGTCTTGCTCTGGTATTGTGGAAATTATAAGGCCCCTGTCGCATGCTCAAACATAAATGCTCTGATTTTAGTGTTTTGACATTTTATCAAACACTTTCCCCTCTATCTGCCAGTTCCAAATTTCCTATAAGACCTCCACAGGATGGCAGGACTTATAGCTCTGATACCACTGTAATATCCTCCCCTGATTTGAACTTTGACTTGCAGAAATTTAACTTAAGGAATATTGTCAAACACTTTGTATGCAAACTCATAAAGCTGATTTCCTCAATAAATTGCTTTCCAATGAGTAGATTTACGAACAACTATGAAGTGACATCAAAATGCATAATACACATCATAACATTTTCACAAACACTTGGCACACATTCAATAGTATATGAAAAATCTGGAAACTCTTTCAATCTGCTAATAAAGGGTGATTTTTAAATGTAGATGTGCACTTACAGCTGCCTTAAAGGCTGCAACAACTATTCAGACTTGTATTCAACAATTACTATGCAAAATATCAAAATTTGACAGAAGAAACCTGAAATTAGTTGCCGTAGTATTTTGCAGATGTAGTCGGCCAGCCCTCCAAACTTCTAATCAGCCGAAAAAATAAGTAAACTTGATACCAACACTGTTCACGTCGTACTGTAGCAAAATATTGTTCATGCGGCACTATAGCAATAACTAACTTTAGATCTGCACCTCAAACCCTTGTAAATTTCTTTATGCAAACGCCCCAAATGAAACCCAGTGTGTTTCCTGAAGTGAAAACACCCTTGATCCTCCTGACTGTGTCTTCCAACAGTGAAGATAATGCTAGCAAAGAGGGATTCCGTCCTTCAAGCCCGATAATCAGATATCCAGCAACATAACATTAATCTTCATCCAAGCATACAAAAAAAAAAGCTCTTCTATTTCTTTTATAGTGTTCTCACAGCTCAATCCTTCATTTTCTCAATGTGGGATAAAACATAACTCCCTTTATGTACCTTATGTCTCCAATGTGTTATAAAAATAAAGGAAACTCTTTTAATTTAAATATTTTCCACAAACTATAGTCTATGCATTAATAAAGTTAAATATTTAAATTTAACTTTATAAAATGGCTTTATCAATGCATAACAAATCTTATCAATGATAAATAAGTCTTCCTGTCGATTTTAAACAATTACCATCGACTACCATTGTGACTGAATGTCCGGCCATGTCCAAGATGACTTACCATAAATAGTAAGTATGCCCAAAGTTGCCTCAGAACCCCTCAGAAAGACCTGCAACTGAAACTGTCTAGGCCAAATGGCCTCTAAGCCCCTTTAATGTCCTAGTTAGCCTACGGGACTGTGGGGAAATAGGCTAACGACAACATCATGCTATGAATGCTGGAAAGGGGACATTACAACACATTTGTTCCGAATGCCTCTTGGCAAATTAATTCGGAATGCTCAATCATCCACTGTACATGTCACAAGGTATGAAAGGCTTAAAAGAATATACATATGTGAAAATAGAAATGCATCAATCTCTACGAATCCATGATACAAAGTACAGTAAAAATATATGAAACTATTCACCATACATGATACATCCATACATCCATAATGATAAAATATCTATCATAAAATCTAACCATCCATCATAATAATCCAAGAACATAGTGAAGGTAAATGCCAACCTAGAAAGCTCTAGCCACAGCGACTACGAACGGATCTCAATGGTAAGAGTAAAAAGCACTACCACCCGACCGCGTGGAACCTAAATGGTCCACTCCCACCGCGCTGAGGAGATAGTCTCAAGTCCCAAATAGGATAACAAAAACTATAATCATAAATACTCTCTAAGTCCAGGAAATCCTATAAGTATGCTAACTCAAGAGTTCCTAAAAAGATCAACATCTAAACCCAGAGGTACCACAAAGACACGTAAGAAACCTATTATGCAAGCGGGAAAGTGTCATCGCAAAAGTCACGTAGAAGTTACCCGAGCAATCCCTTAGGAATCTTGGGTCCCTACTGATCCTTGCGGCCACTAGTATCCTCTCGTACTGATGAGGCATACTATGGAATGCAAGGTCGTAACCAAGCGTTCTCTCTACCCCATCCTAGTATGTACTAGCACTCAAGGCATGGGAGAGAACATACAATTATCTTGTTAGGTTCATTTTCTCTCATTTAGTGTAAATGTTTTCACTTATTAAAACAACTTACAATGGGTTACTCCAGGCAGCCTCTTAGGGCCTCGATCCCCATTGCAAGCCACTTCCTGACACTACACATAGATAACCTACCCTAGGCTCATGAAATCACAAATCAAAGAATCATAATAAAAACACCTCAGTCCTATACAAGCAACTGAAAAACATCATAAAAGATAAGCCACAAAAATTACATCAGTTCTTCATGAGCAACAGATAAGCATCAAATAATAATCATATGATCACAACAGTTCTCTATCAACAACTGAAGGCATCAATGATAAATCACAAAATCCGATGGTTCTCCAATGAGCAACCAGAAAGTATCCCAATAGTAAATTACAATACTGATCGAAGACTCCAAAATGGTCAAGTCAAAACATGTCACAACATGACATCATCAAGATCTAAACGAACACTTCAGTCAAAGCAACCAGAAGGTAATACAAGTATAACTGATCGAGACTCAGAAATGGTTATCAAATATAACTGATCGAGACTCAAAAATGGTTAAGTTAGGTATCTCAAATACATACACCTCAGCTTCACACAAGGAAACTAGAAAAAAATAACAAACAGTAAATACATCCATCATAGAGCATACTATCACATTACCTTGGTTGGTTTGAAAAGATCGAGAACAAATCATCATAGCCTCACATTCACAAACCCTGAGCCTCTGGTAACATCCTAAACTGGTCAACGCTAAACCAACCCCATAACACTCAAAGCATAGACAATATATAGAAAACATCATAGTCTCACAATTGGTTTTGATTTGAAAACATACAGTTGAGTTAAACAATAAGGTTTCAGTTTTCAGTGTTTATTTTCAAGTAAAAAGTCTTATAGTTCAATTTGATTGATAATATACTATTGAGTTAATGTGAGGTTTCCATTTACAGTTGAATGTATGTTTTAAACAGATAGAACCCATAGTTCACCTTTACCAATTATCTCGTTCCTATATCCAAATGAAACACCTAATTACCCCTAGTTGATTTTAAGTCAAAGTCTTAAAACAATCTAAGGGTAATATTTAAACTATTAATAATACTTGTTGATCTTTGATTATAATAATCTACACTTTCATTAAAAACAATATTATAATATTAAACTTGCTTAAAAAATTTTTTGATTTAATTAATCTTAATTTAAATCAAACTTTAAATAAAATTAATTAATAATACATAAAGGACCATATTACATTTATTAATAATTTATTTATTTATAAAATTATTAATAAATAATAATAAAATTTCAATATAATTTAAAATTTAATAAAGTTTAAATTAAATAATAATTATATTAATTAAAACAATTTTGTTTAAAACGTTTTACACAAAAAAATTGATTAATAAAAAGTAAATCGTAGTTTATTTTCTTTTAATAAAAAACGGCGTGTTTAAAGGCCCGCCGGCCTGCCATACCCTGCGGCCGCAGGTGTTACTGCTGCCACAGACAGCAGTACCACCTGCCGCGGCAGCGTGAATGTGGGGCGTGGGAAGTGGTGGCCCCGCCCCACTCCAATATATTTTATATATATATTTTTTTGTTTTAAATTTTCATCATTATTTTAATATATATAAAACAAATTATGTTTTATTTTAAATTAGTTTTGTTTAATTTTATTAAAACAATTTCCTCCAAAGAAAATATATATTACATATATATATATATTTTTTAAATCTAGAACTTTCAATTTCAAAATCAAAACCCTTACCAAATTAAATCTTAATTTCTTAATCTAGAAAACAAGGGTTCTAATAACTCTTCCAGTCTCCATGGATATAGAAATTATTGAAGAGCAATTAATAAATTTACAATATTGAAAAGTTAAAACTTTCATCACAGAGAATTCAGATTTACAAACCCCAGACACGAAGAAGACAGGAAAGGATAATTGCATATTTAATGGTTAATAAAAAACACAAGACCCTACTTGATCCTGATGCTATTATGCAATCTCCAAGAACTGTAAGAGAATTCGGTCCTCTCAATAACCTTCCTCTGGAAAACTTTCTTGATATCAGCCTTCTGAAATTCGCTTCCAAAAGTTGTCTCACAAAAATTCCCGTCCAAATTCGTGTGTCTCCAAAAATGGACCCCCAAAGTTGTGATAAGAAATTTTCTCCTTAAATCGGGGCACTAATTGTGCGTTCACCCGAGAAAACTCTTTGCACAACTGAGTTAACTCCCAATTAACCTTTATTATCTTTTATTTTATTTTGCATTCATCTTTCATGCACATTAAGTTGAATTATTAAATAACTTTATTTAATATTCCACTTGACTTCTATTTTAAATTAATTTATTACTTTAATCTCATGTGCAGTTTATGAAATTAAAATAACGTTATTAATTTCTATTATTTAATTTTTTAATTTATTTCTCAAATTTAAACTCATGCTTAGATCATGCGATCTAGAATCCTTAATAATTTAATATCTTTCAACTTTTAAATTTATTTTAGAACTTAATTGATAACATATTTAATTAATTTAAATAACAATAATATTTAGCATTTATTTAAAAATGAACTCCAAATATATTATTATTAAATTAAATATATATTATCATGTTCTAAATTTATCTTTGAACTTTTATCTCCAAATTTAATTCTTTTATTTAATTAATTTCTCAATTAATTAAATATAATCAAATATCATAATAATCTTCTATTAAATTAAATCATTAATTAATCTTTTTAATTAGACTTAATTAATAGAAAATACACCAAGAACTCATAAAGAAACATACGAAAACCCATCATAGAAAAACACATACTAAATCAAACAAAAAAAAAGGTTATAATCACGAAATTACATCATTTGATGCATTCGGAGGGTACTTAACTCAGATACTTGTCCTAATTATCAATTAGGACAATTGGCTAAAGGGTTTAGGATTTGGACTTAAGAGTTTATCTCCTCTCTCTTACCATTGAGATAATGCGATAAGGTACGCTCATCCTGGCAATTCAGAAAAGTCGATACCCAGTACCTGCAACCTGCATAAAATTTACGCATGTACAAACACAATATTCTAAGCTAAACAGACAATGGCAGGAAGTGGTGCATCGTGTAGATCCCGACTAGCAGGTGACTACGACTCCCTTCCTTAACCACATTGGAAACACCATACATAAAGAAAACAAACACGCACACCATACACATGCAGTATGGGGTAAGTATCCATAAGAAAGCACATATGATAATAAACCATCTAACTAATCATCATCGATAACTGAAAATATTGAATAATCATCATACATGCATGAAATATAGAGTACCAAGTAATCTCATCATATAATAAACTGAGTGTAAACCAACATCTGATAATCTCTAACATAATAATACTAATCATCAAAAATAAAATTGGCCTAAAAGAGTTTGGCAAAGATGATAGAAATGCGACTTAGGGGCAGGCACTACATGGTCTAACCAATGCACCTGCTACATTTCAAAATTGTATGAACCAGGTATTCAGGAAGCAGCTGAGGAGATTTGTCTTGATCTTCTTTGATGACATCTTGGTCTTCAGTAAGACCTGGGAGGAGCACTTACATCATCTGGAGGAGGTGTTATCTATTCTGGAGAGAGAGTCATTGTATGCCAAGGAATCTAAATGTGAGTTTGGCATGACTGAGCTCTTTTACCTTGGGCATATCATTAGTGCAGATGGCGTTCGGGTTGATCCCGAAAAGATTAGAGCTATTGTAGAGTGGCCTACTCTCACAAACCTTACACGGCTTAAGGGATTCTTTGGTTTATGTGGTTTTTATAGGAGGTTTGTTAAGGGATTCTCACAGATTGCTACACCATTGACAGATCTTACTAGGAAAGGCGCCTTCGTGTGGATAGGGGCAGCACAGAGGTGTTTTGAGCATTTCAAGCAGGTAATGTCTTCATGTCCAGTTCTAGCTCTACTGGATTTCACGAAGCCTTTTGAGCTTCATTGTGATGCATCAGGTGATGGGATTGGAGCAGTATTGATGCAGGAGAAGCATCCCATTGCATTCGAGAGTAGGAAGCTCCGGGGAGTTGAGAAAAGTTATTCTATCTATGACTGGGAGATGTTGGCCATAATGCATGCATTGGCCAAATTTCGATCATATTTGGTAAGTGGACGTTTTGTGATCAAGACTGATCACAACAGTATTAAATACTTCATGAGCCAGCGTGATCTTAATGATCGGCAACAAAAATGGGTGACTAAATTGCAGGCTTATGACTTTGACATAGAGTTTGTCAAAGGTAAGAAAAATGTGGTGGCTGATGCCTTATCTCGAAGACCTCACTTATGTGCTCTGGCAGAGATTTAAAGAGATTGGAGAGATCAGATTATAGCAGAGTATGTCAGAGATGCTTGGGCTTCTGGATTGATTTCAGGTACCATACAGGATGATCGCTATGAGGTGATAGATGGATTGATCAGAGTTCAGGACAGGGTTTATTTGATTCCATCATCACATTTGAGAGAGGCAATACTGAAGGCATTTCATGATGCACCCACAGCTGGACATCTGGGGGTCTTCAAGACCTACAGGCAGATCCGAGAGCGGTTTTCATGGAAAGGGCTCAAGGATGATGTTCAGAGGTATGTCAAGGAGTGTGTGGTTTGTCAACAGAATAAGGGAGAGCACACATTTCCTGCAGGTTTATTACAGCCCTTGCCCATTCCTGATAGGAAATGGGAAAGTATTTCGATGGACTTCATCACTGGTTTACCACGAGTGCAGGGAAGGGATTGCATCTATGTGGTGGTGAACTGCTTGACGAAGTTTGCTCACTTCTTTGCTATTCCGTCCACTTACACAGCGGCACAGGTGGCAGATCTTTTCTTTAGAGAGATATTCAGGTTACATGGGCTGCCCAGATTCATTGTTAGCGACCGGGATAGTAAGTTTATGAGTGTTTTTTGGCAAGAGTTGTTTAGGTTGTGTGGTACAGATCTTACACCTAGCACTAGTTATCATCCGCAAACATATGGGCAAACAGAGATTGTGAATAAATGGGCGGAAGGATATTTGAGGAACTATGTAACTACACAACAAAAGGCTTGGATCAGATGGTTGCATATGGGAGAATATTGTTATAACACCACTTATCATATGTCCATCAAGATGACTCCTTTTATGGAACTCTATGGTTATGAAGCACCTAGCTTCATGGATTTAGTTTTGGGGGACAGTAGAGTGCCCAAAGCCAAAAACTTATTGCAGGATAGTCAGGACATCCTGAAAGAGAATATACAACAAGCCCAGAATCAACAGAAATTGTATACTGATCAGCACCGAATAGAGCATAGCTTCGAGGTAGGGGATATGGTTTACTTGAGGCTACAACCATATAGACAGTCATCGCTCAAGAAGAGTGGAGCTGAAAAGTTGAAACCTAGATTTTATGGTCCCTACAAGGTGATTCGCAAAATGGGCAAAGTCGCCTATGAGCTTGAGCTTCCAGAGGGCAGTCGAGTGCACAATGTGTTTCATGTGTCTAGGCTTAAGAAAGCCATTGGTCAAAATGTAGTGCCTTCTACAGATTTACCCCCTTTGGATGAGGAGGGGAAGCTTGTGTTAGTACCCGAGGCTATTCTGGACACCAGAGAGAGAAAGCTTAGAAATAGGATAGTGAAGGAGTATTTGGTCAGATGAAAAGACCTGCCGGAGGAAGATTCTACATGGGAGAGTGAGTAGGTTATTCAGCAGGCTGGACTGAGATTGCTTGAGGACAAGCAATTTCAAGGGGGGCGGACTGTAATGTCCCATTTTTAGCAGTTGACCAAGTGTGTGTGCGTTAGCCTTGTTCTACATGGTCCCGAGGGCTAACGAAGGGTTTAATGGGATCCTAAAGTGTTTTGGCCTAGTCATTTCCAGTTTGGGCCAAAACGAAGTTGATTTACTTAGTTTCAGGCATACTTACTATTTTTAGTAAGTCGGCAGGACACAGTGCAGGTCAATTTTGGTGATTGGATTCGATACTCTTCGGTGAGAGCTTTCCGATGAGCTATCACTCACATTATTCGAAATTCGATTGCTAATACATTTTAATGCCTAAAGTTTTGTTAAAGTAACATCTAATTTAATTGTAAAATATTAAAGTGTTACTTTAATATTTATTTTATGGTGATGTGTACCCAAGGGAGACATAAGGGGTATTTTAATATATGTTTTATATATTACACATCTTTTATCCCACATTGCCCATATGAGTTGAGCGGACCCTTGGAAATAGAATAAAAGGAAGCATTTGTGGCTTCATTAGGCAGGTTGAATATGAGAAAAAATTGGTGTGTGAGTTGCAGCTCTGTTCTTGGCATTTGAGGACGTCTATCCTCTCTTATAACATTCTAGACATCATTTCCTTGGGGTTTGGCCTTTGGAATTCTTTGTTATTGGCTTCATTATCAGGCAGTTTAGTTGCATTTCCGGCTACAGGCAGATTTGGTATTTTGCTCATATCTTCTTCACTACTTGTCCGATGCTTGTGCCGCTTTGAGGGAATGGTATTACGAAGGTAGTGGATTGATTGAAGGACAAAGTATTGTAGCAGCAAGTTCGAAAGCATGGGCTGGAGTATTATGTCAATACTGCTGAAGTAATTAGTGAGTTGATAAATCTGCCATGTATTTGGTTTTATTAATTCTGAAAATAACATTTTATTAGCAGCAGTTCTTTTCCACTTTGCATATTATTGTAATTTCTTTCTTGTTTATGTTGTATGATACCAATTCCATGCACAAAACACAACAAACAAATAAACGTTTGATTTTAGGAGTTATAAGGAGATTAAAATATTAAACGGAAAAATAAGAGGTTGCATGCAAACTGTTTGACAAAATTCCTTTCAGCATACTGATTTAGTTTTTTGAGATATCCAGGGGTGCCCATTACATCTGTGCACCTGCACTAGCAGTTTTCTTCATTCTTGACAGCGGAAAAGTGTCTATCGCAGTGAAATTTGTTTTTGTCATGGTAATCAATTGCATCTTCAATGTCGGAGAAAACTGGGAAATTTTCCTACCCACGGGATTCTTTTAGCTGCCTCTTTCGCCATATCCAAAGTTTCCTAATGGAAAATTGACTTTCATGCAAATTCTTAATTAAGTTCTTAATGCTGGTAGCTTTTTGACTGAGAATTAAGAACTGTGAGGTATCCTTTTTAACAAAGTCACAGACGGCATAAACCTAGCTCCATTCTTAATGAAATATGAAATATGATAGATTATGCATGAACCTAGCTCCATGAAATATGAAATATGATAGATTGTATAATCAAGAAACAAACCATCACTTACCAATTATCTACAACGCCTTGAAATAGCAGATTATCAAATTCTTTAGTGTTTTTCAAACATCAGAAATAATTCAACTTTTTCAGATCTTTAAATTCACAGAAGTTATGAGAAATTGCTAATACTGTTCTTTCCCGTGCACTTTCAGAACTTCAAATTCACAGAAGTTATTAGAAATTGCTAATATTGTTCTTTCTAGATTACAAATGAAACTATAGATTGTGAAAATTTGACATAATTACAAAGGTCCTAAATTTAAAATATTCATGACAGGAGTTTCTAGAGCAGCATCTAAATTTTCCCTTTCAACTCCGTTTGAACCTCACAAACATCAACCTACTCCCTGGAACTGTATACTGAAAATGTTTATTTTTGCACGAATCTATAGTTCTTTTCATTCTTTTTAAAAATATAAAATTAGGACACAATTTTGTTCTTTCACCAAGGTATTTTCTCTTTGCAATTGAAGTTTTGAACTCCTTTAATATTTGTAGTGTTCTATTGTTTCAGGATGCACTGGAAATTCGAACTTATTTGCACAACCGTTCTCTTATGGAGTACGCAGATAACCTGGAGGCTTCAGGGAAGTCCTTGCCAGAGCTTCTGAGCATGGATCCTAGGGCCCTTTCTTCACAGTATGGGATGAAGAGAGGCCATGTTGCTCGCTTCATTGATAGGTCCATGGCCTGTGGGGTGCCCATACCTCCTAACACGGTTCTCCCTGCAAGGAGAAAGATGAACAGAACTTCTTCAGGGATGAGCGAGTTCAGCATGTCTTCCAGGGATCCCACCACGACGAGTAGTCCCAGCCCTGCCCCATCCAGGTGAAGTTGGCCTGACTGATTCAGATAATGTTTTTTGAGCTTCCACAAACTATGATAATCGAACAAGATTTCTCATGGAAAGACCTGTGAGCTTTTCTCCAATTTGGACCACCTTCTATGATCCATCTTAGTTATCACGATGATGGATCATGTAGGTAGATCAATATCACATGTAAATCAATTAAACCAAAAGATCAAATTTGAACTAAAATGTTAAAATTCATTTTGGGCACCTTATAATTTGTAGTCTATTAGATCACAGAGATCTGTAATCGCCTAGTTAGTTATCACTGCAAAATATAAACTTTGAAATTATTTTTTAAGACTATCAATTAGCCATAGCAATATATGGCATACATCTTCAGTGATCATGTAGCTATGTAGGAAGAACAAAAGAACAAAGTTTTGAATGTATTTTTGTTTTGTATACGACCAGGTCTTATATGACCAGAGAAGTTTCCTTTCCACCGACGAGTGAGCAAAAGAGTGTTGGTATCAAGGGAATCGTGGCTGCGGCTCCCACAGATCCAAGGTGTTGTGGGCTGATTAAGCCGGCGTATATGGGCGAAGACGTCGCCCCGTATTCCATGATAGAAGCCATCTCAGTTAAGAAACTCACACCAGAGTACAAGGTGGGTATGGAGACGTGGGGTACAGGTGAATTGAAGACCCCGCCTCCCATGAGAGCTGGAGATTTGTGGGTAGATAAGCCAGCTGTGGTCCTCTGCATCAGGCGTCCCGGGTAGGTTTTTTCACATCTTTCATGATATTGGAAAATTCTGTAGTTTTTTTTAAAAATTTTTTATTAATTGAACTTTCTTTTTTTTTCCAAAAAGAAATCTTGGATCAGAATGTGGGTTGCCTATAATGTATTTAATATAAAACATAATTATACAATGGAAGTGGAAGGTAAACCTTTTGCCAGTTTGGGTATTTAGAATTTTCTCATTATGATATGATGTGATTTAATTATGTAGTTTTCAAATCAAATTTAATGAATTATATTTCATAAATGATGGATTATAAGAATCTATCTACAAATGAATGATACATTTGATTATAGAATTTCCATCTAAGATTATTCACAATTAACTTGCTATCTTATTCATGGAATTTTTCAAATGTTGAGCCTCTTTTCACAATTAAAGGTGTGCAGAGGACATTGGAATGAATACTCGAGTTCACTTATCTCTCTACCTGCATTGAGGTTAATGTTATGTGCATTGCAATACAATATAACCTAGCATTCTATTTCATGTTTACTATATAATGAGGCCAATGACACTGTGCTATGTTGTTAACTCGCATTGAAACCTATTTGTAATGTATAACAATTGAGCTTGGTAGTCATTCTTTAGTTTCCTATAGCTAAGGATTGGAAATGCACCGATTTAAGGAAAGTTGACCTCATATTTGATGTTCTTGATACCAATTTTCAAACTTGTGTGCACTTCATTAATTTATATGTAAAGTAATAATAAGAGAATATTTCCAACCCTATATTTTGATGAATAATTTGAGATCTGTTGTGACAATTGTAGGTGTCTGATGTGTCGAGCAGAAGCACATCAAATTTATGCCAGGAAACCCATTTTTGATGCATTGGGTTTTCAACTAATTGTTGTTCTCCATGAGTTCATTGATGCCGAGGTCTTACTTTTTGCCTATAACTACCCAGTTTTGTGCCATGCTAATTTTGTATCTTTATCCTGACTACTATAAGAAAAATTGAGCATTGATAGATGTAAGGTTTTCATTATTTAATAATAAAATATACATATAATGTAGGTGAAGGAGTTCTGGCCTCGTTATTGGGGTGGGATTGTAGCTATGGACACAAGAAAAGACTTTTTCAAAGCTCTTGGAGGAGGCAAGCTACCGAAAGAGGGATTTGTCACTGGTTTTCTTTTCAATAAAAATGCTATTGAAAACTATAAGCGTGCAAAAGCCACTGGCATACCAATGAATTATCAGGGAGAAGGTACCATCAAAGGTGGATTGTTTGTAATTGGTAGTGGAAAGTCAGGTGTGGCTTATCAATTTGTGGAAAGAAATTTTGGGGATTCAGCACCTCTCGCCGAAGTGATTGAAGTCTGCAAAAAATTATAGGTATTTCATTTAAACCTCATGTTTATGTGTTTGAACACAAGTTAAAATGTAACTTTTCCAAATAATGAATCTAATCTATGAAAGCAACATGTTTACCACAATATGATGACATGGCTACTCAAACACTACAAAAATTCCTTCCAAATAATCTTAGCCAGAGTCAGGATAATCTCCTTTTAGGAAATGTGACATCAACAAATCTATCACATATCAAATAGCTTAGGTAAGAGATAAAAATAAACTTGAATCACTTCCAACTAGCTTTTACACAAAAGTGTGGGGTGGTATGGAAGTTTTGCAAGATAGACTATACGCAACAACATTTTTAAAGACATGGAGATTGCAGGATAATAATGACCTCAACAATGAAATCATGCACGACTCATCACATATTTCTTTGACTTGTGAGATTCCATAATATGGTGTTGGTTCTTAACCTAGTAGATGAAGATGCTAGCAGATAAACTAAGCTTTAAAGCTAGTTGGTCATGTAGTTTCCTTTCCACATTCTCAAACTCATTATCCCTTCAATCTAATTTAAAGGCTTTAACCATACAATCTCAAGGAGTATGTTCACCATATAATTTAATACCATACTTCATTAATTTCAATATTACTAGCCCACTTCATAGATGATTTAATTTATTCAATTTTGTACAATTAGCTACTAGTTCATTTGGTCTTGTTAAAACAAAAATAAGAAAGAATCTGTGGTTAATGTCTTGACTAGGTTGGAGATGATATAGGAACATTAATGAGAGTGATTTCTATGTTTCTTTTCACTTAAGGAATATGAGAATGTCAAATACAATCAAAGTATTAATCAAAAATTATCTAGGTGATTGTTTGAGTCAATATTGTCTTGTGTTGATGGAGACTTCTTATAGATCATTTATTAAACTTGTAAGGTGACATATCTATTCTTTTAGAGATTTTTGAAGTATTGGACTTTTTCTTTTTTCTTTTTTTTCTTTTTTGGATGGAGGTTTCAGACTTGTGAGGCAACCTAGTAAGGCATGAGGCCTACAATCTACCAAACATCAAAGGCCATGACTTGAAGATTTAGGAACCCGTTATGGGCCCACATGTGCCTAAAACCTCTTCATCTTAGAGCCAAGGACTGAGGGGCATCCACACTATCAAAATCACCCGGGGCACTATCTCGACCTCATCCCTTATTGTGTCAAAGCCTTGCACTTGGCAAGACTTGATCCTTGGTGGGCTCTTTATGAGCCATTCAACTTCACCAATAGACCAAGGGCCCATTAACAGTACTAGACATTTTTGGAAAAAACTAAATGTTAAAAAATGTCTCTTAAGAGATATAACAATGGGATTTTAGATAGTAATCTATTTATATATTACATTTTTATCTATTTATATGTAGTATTGAGATCTACTTATATCTTACTTTTAGGTTGTTAAAGAATCTAGAAGGAAAACTATTAATTTCTCTTGGATTTCTTTATAAAGTACATATGATTTGTTTGCATATAAATATTCATAGAACTCCTAAAAGAAATTTTATGCACAAATTCAATTAATTAAGGTGACGTCTTCAAGTCTTACCTTCTAAGAGAGTTTAGTAAAGGTATTCCAAGTTGATTCATTCTCAACATTCGATTGAACAAGATTGAGACTGTGAGTGATAAAAGGGATCATATTGCTATGCTTAACTTGAAATCATGCATCATGTAAGAAATTAGTTTCATTAATATCTATGTGCAAGGATTGAAATGACTATTGGACCAAATTTGGGAACGTTTTATCCCTTGTACATCTAAAGAGTTGTCTTTTGCTTCTAGTATTTATCTTTGTAAGTAAAATTTTGTGATAATCTATCTACCAAAATGTTGCTTATTCAATCACGCATTATTGTGAGAAAATACCTATTAAACAAGATTACAACTATTAGTTATATATCGTATTGTTATACATACCTTGAAATCATGCATTGTGTAAGTAAATACTTTCATTAATTTCTTTGTACAAGGATAAAATTGACTATGAGGTCAAGCTTGGGAACATTTGAGTGCTTGTTCAAATATAGAGTTGTCTTTATTTGCATGACTAAGCTATAATAATAAATTACCAATTAACTAAATATATTTTAATAAAAAATTCATCACACTCTTTTACTTACAAATTCAATAACAGTGACAAAAAATAATGCAAAAGAGTAGTCATCGATATCTTGTATTTAGTCAAGTTAGTTTTATCGTAAAGATTCTATAATTGCAAAAAAAAAATTGATGATATTTCTCAATCTTATCATTTTTCATGCCTTTATTCACTTTATTTGTAGAACTTCTATCTTGAATTGATAGTAGATGGTGGAACTTTCTTTAGCATCATTAAAGAAATAAATAAACCTACTTCTAGTTTAAATATCTAGTGGATAATATATTGTGAAATGAGGATATTTTTAAAATTACTAAAGGAAAAAACTAAGAGATTTGGGTTACAAATAAAAGATAGATTATGCTTCCATTACAATAATCTTGCAATGCATGTAATCCATGATTGTGGGACCAAGTATCAAAACATGTAGATTAAGACATGTTCTAGGGATAGATCCATCTCGAAATTGACCATAGACATTGATCTTACAACCTTGCCTTCCTATATGAAAATCCATTTTTTCCTAACAAGACTAAATCACCTTTGTCTATCTCAAAAATGACCATTGATAACCTATGGACCTATTTATTGGATAGGATATTCTTTCCCAATCATTCCAAATTATTGTTTGGTAGCCAACAAGATCCATGAGATATATTATGCATGATTTCTCCTTTTCGTTTTCTCTATGCCCTTATTAGGTTCAATGTCATGCTTCCTTTGAATATGGAATAAAGTTGAAGGAAACCCACCACCATTTATGTTATGCCTCTTCTACTTAATACACACATGAATCCTTCACATCATAGCCCCCATCTTCATTTAAAATCTTCTTCGGTACTTGCTATGCATTAATTTATTCTTTAAGAATTTCATGATCCTAATTAACACCCTCATTTCCTAGAAAAAAAAATATCATATTCCTTTCTCTCTATATATGTGTAATGTAAAAGTCTTTCATCCCCTTAAAACATTCCCCTTTTTTCCCACACATTTTGATAACTTCAATTTATGTTTCTCTATTGTATTGATCGAGTTTACACATATCAACGGAATCACCTTCTATATCAATTTGTTGGATATCCTTCTTTATACACACAACTATAGGCCCTTGGTTAGAACTTCCATCTTTGCCTCATTATTAGTAGAAACCCCAATGCCTCTTGACACAAATTGTAGTAGTCCTCCTTTCTCATCCCTTAAAATAGGAAATACCAACTCAACAAGAGTTGCCCTTTGACACCACATCAATATTGAGCTTAAGTTTATCTTTGCGTTGGGTAGATCATTCATGAGATTAATTTGATAATGAAAGTCAACCTAATAGAAACATATTTTATTTTATATCCTTAAACAAATATGAGTTTGATAAGCTTTGACAGTGCACTTAACATTTTGAGAAAATAGTTACAAAGTTGTAAATTTGTTTCTTTTTTAAACAAATCATTTGAAATAATAAAATCACCAAAATAACACATTTATAACCTTTGCCCAAACATTGTAATTTTTTATTTTTTTTAAAGATATGAATACAAGAGTTCGTGCTTAAATTATTGATTAACATTATAAAAATAAATAAAGTATTCTAACTAGAAAATGACTAAAATATATATATGAAAAAAATGAACCTTTAGATATAAGACCTAAGCTAACTCATTCAATTGTTCATTTTGTAGAGCTTTGTTAAGATTGATATTGAGTGAATGTGAGTATGTGAAATAGTATACTTCATAAATAAAATCAAATAAAACCCACATCATTCTTTGGATTAATACTAGGTCAAGGCCTTTTTTTTAATTAATTATTTGATTGGATTTACAAAGAGTTTGTGTTTAGTACAAATGTTGGTAGAAAAGAATAGAGAAGAAAAGTTCTAATCTTTCCCTAGACATAAGTCTACAAAAAGTATACATATTACAAGTAATGAGGGCATTCCCCCATTTCTAGTTACATCTTTAGAGTTGAATTTTTGTTGCTCAACTACCCACCTCCAATTACATATTTCTCATGCTTATATGACATAAATAAAATGTCATGACAAATACATGACTTTTAAGGATCTTAAGTGTTTTGTGACAAAAACAAAAGAAACTATTTAATTGAGATTGTTTTTTCTACATATGATAATGTTCTTTTTATAATTAGCTTGAAGCCCTTATACTTCTTGCACCAACTCTTTCACTGCCATTTAGCCAAGATCATCGTTAGTAGTCCAAGACATAACATTTCATCATTTAATCATTCGTGACATTATTGAAAACAAGATCAAATGTAAATTAGACTTTAGAATAGACACGAGTTGTCCCTATTATTTATATGAAAATATATATTTTTTGGAACCTTAAATAGTAAGTAGGTTAAGACATGGTTTAAGATTCTAATAAAAAATTGTAAATACTTTAATTCAATAACTATGTATCATTAATACGAATATTGAACATAATTAATAAAATTGTATTATTTAAATATCAATAATCTAATATTATCACATAATGCAATAAAAAGAACATTTATTCAAATAAAATAAAAATAAAAAGAGGAGACTTAAAACATCAAAAAATAAAAACACAAATAATTACTCTCAAAGATGGTAAGGGATGAAAAGTGTGGTATTAGACTTTTTCATAGTCTAGTTTAGTATTAGGAGTATTTTTTATTGTTAGTATTACGAAATTTTAAAAATGGATTAATTGTATATTATAGTCAAGAAGGTGTGTTTTCTACTAAACTTAAAATTGTATATTTACATTATCTTAAAAGAGATGAATGATTGTTTGTCTTCTCTATTTATTATAAAATGTATGTGTATGTGTAATTTGTTGTATTATCGATTTATAACTATGTGTTGGGGGGGTGGGGGGTATAATAAAATAAGGCCCAAGGAAACCACTATGCTAGATATAATAATTTTATTTGTGTGATATTATTATTATTATCCAGATTCTTGGATGAATAATAAAAGCATTGACACTTTTTTTTTTTCTTTCTATAAATGACCTTTTATCTTTTCTAACATATTGTTAAAGCATGGATAATGAATGAAATGTGTACTAGAGGGATATAACATTTTGTCGAATGTAATTTTTGGCACAAAAACTAATATAACATCAAACAAGCTTGGGCTAAATAGACAAAAAATTCTAATAATTGTCATAAAGTATAATCATTGATATCAATTCTTAAGTTAACTTTAACTTATATTATTGTTGTTAATATTTTGATTACTCATGTTATAGATAGATTTTAATATTTAATTTTTTATTATTGTTAAATTTATTTCTTAAAAAATATGTGTAGATTAATATATTAAAGTATCTTCAATTTTTGGTATAGTTCTATCATGCTAATACATTTTTTAACTAATCCTATAAAGTGGCTGATTTTTGTATGGTTATGCAGAAAAATGAATCTTCAAAGGGTTAAAGTGACTTTCAGTTATAAGAGTCCAAGAGAGTAAAGACTATTTTTAAAAATAAATTCTTTAAATCTTTTTATCTAATTTAAAAACCATTTTTTAGTGTGGATTGTAATAAATGTTATCTTGCATATTGGTATATGATATCTAAATTTTGTAATTATATAGTTGAGGTTGCAATATATTAAATGGTCAATATGAAACAATCTAATTCTTATAGATTTTATATATTAGCAACATGATGCTTGAATATTTTATAGGATGTGGTTTTGAAGATGTAAAAATATGTTCAATCAAAAACCATTTAGCCTCTTCAAATTTTTAACTTATCTAAAATATGAAAATGCCTAGCTATTTTATCACTTTTCTTGTTATTCTAACTAAAGTTTAAGTGTTGTGATAAATAATGATCAGAAAAACATTCGTGATAAAAAGTATCAAATAAACTTTGGGCAATTTATATTTTGAATAAGAAATACTAATATTCAGAAGAGGATGTTGTCACTTGTATTACTAATCATTTTGGCCAACTAATGACCATTGACCCAAGGACTTAAATTCCTAAATGAACTAAGAAAGATGATTGTCTCCTTAAATTCGATGTTTGATTTTTGGAAACAAATTATTGGGATCAAGTTGTCTTTGAAATTATACAAAATGATTTCTACATCCCTTGGCAATAGGAAACAATAAAGCATTGCATCAAAGGAAGGAAACAAGGAACTGCCTCAAGCTACAGGAATAGCAAGACACAATGTTTGTCCATGCTACTAAGAAGAGTAGAATGGTTCTTGAAGGGTAGGAGATTATTATTCACATTGATAGGGACAATGTTTCTTTATGAATTATGTAAGCTCCTTCTCATATTGTATGACTAAAAAGGGAAAACTACTATTGGAATTTAGGGAAAGGCTAGGTCTTGAGAGGGGGGTTGAATTAGTACCTTCTAAAACTTTTAACCAATAACAATATGTTTCCCTTCTTACCATTTACCAATATTTGCTTGCATATCCATTATATCATTTATTAAAATGGAAACAAAAATATTTAATCTACTTTATCATAAGCACGTGAGCCATTATTCACATGCAATACATTGACACACATGACACAATAATTTAGTCACGTAGAAACCCTTGGTTAGAGGGAAAATTGCAATAGGGATGGCACCCAAAAATCCTTCACTATTGCAACAAGAGTTTTTATGTTAGGGCTTGCAAAAGTAGTCACTTCTAGTGACTTACTATATTAGGAATATACAATAGGATCCATCAAAATCTACCTTTCTCAAGTATTTTGCAACACTTTACAAAATGTGCACTCAGTTAGGAGATTTACAATGACTATTGTTAGGTCTACCTTATTAAAGGATTTTGTTGCTACAATGCTAAGAAAGTAACAGTTCATTGGACTAATGAAGTGCAACTTACTTTTTATTTAGATCTCTTTTATGCTCACCAATATATCACCTCTAGTGACTGATATATCCAATCCTTCCTTAGTTGCTTGTTAGTAACTCGACTCTATAGTATATTATTCACTTCTTCATTCCATCAACATAATAGAAACAACAAACTTAAACTATTCATCATATGTCCTTATATAGAAATTTTATGCCTCTTCAATGCATGACCTAATTAGGTATCAAGAAACTTTTGGAGTTCACATCTGATTAATATCTACAATCTAAATTCATCCTTGTCATCTCCTTTACCTTCATTTTATTTCATTGGTTTGCATTCTTCTTTGGGATCATCACTAATCAAACTCTCTTCCCAATAAATATTTTGAAATATTCTCCCCAATCATGAGAACACATTTTTCCACTTAGTACAATAGAATTACATTGATTTCTATGACATCTCAAACTTTTTTGTTCTTCATGTGGAGCTCGGTGAACTCCATGTTCTATCTTGGTAATGATGTTGTCATTGGGTATCCACATAGCTTGTTAAAGATTTTCTTACTCATCTAAACCTTTGCTTGGTTAATTCATATCTACTTGGTATATCTATCACTCAGTGTATATGTGACTCAGTTACTATTCTAATCAATGTTCGTACTTTATTGGTCCGATCATCAGTGATAATACTCGAGCTCAATAACTATGTTTACTAACCAATATCTCTAACATTCACCAACCATACTTTATATACTAATGACAGCACTTAATACATATTCTCTCCCTTAGGCATTTGTAGTAAAAAAAATTACTTAGTAAAAAACTTGCATATCTCCCCCTAAATATGTGCTTCTCCTCGATATACCTTATGTTTTACAAAACTATTTTTTACAACAATTTTCTTTTACCTTATATCTCATGATATTTCATAATTCATACTCCTCCTATCAACATACATATGTGCATGTATAGTTTCCCCCTTTTTTTGACAATGATACCAAAAAGTAAACTCAAAAATAAAAATTACGTACAAAACAAACTCATGATTTATTAATCACATATCCATTTTCTTTCTTCAGATTGTCCATGGTGGAATTCCATGAATTCTTTACATCTTACATTGTGTGCACCTCTACGTGTAGCTTTGCAAAAATATCTAGCATATGATCAGTGACAAATAAGTCTGGAATAGAAAATAAATACTTGGCCTTCTTTATATATTTATGCATAACCTCAATGTGAGGTAATAGAAAAACTTGTACTTCATATAGTGTTGTTCTTATCTTATTTTCTGTCATCCTTAATTAATGTTGAACGACTTAAAAGTGTTTCACCCTTGAATAGTGAACTTGGAAAGAATTCGGATCAGCAATTCGGTCATCTTCATAGTTATTCATATCTTCATCAATTTTCTTCAATTTATGGTTAATATCTTTTGTAAAATGGGAAATATTGCATTACTTCTAAAATAACAGAAGGGGAAATTTATAATCTCTTCTATCTCAGTGACCAATGTTGAAAGTGACACTTGTTGGATAGCAATATGATGTCCAACCTTTTCCATGACCTTGTGTTTAAATTTCTTCTCAGTGCATTATAGAAACTTTTCATGTGCATCAACATCAAGTGCATTCACCTTCTAGATACTAATAATGCAAATTTTCTAATATAGGAATTTTCTCCTCCAAAGTAGTGCCAAGCGCAATTTATAACAAGATATCCTTAACATCACTCAATGCTTGTCGGTTCTTCAATTCTTTCCTGACTTGATCTTGTTCTTCTTTCCTATACATAGCTTTATGTAATCTTGCAAGGGTTCTGGGTCTAGTGTACATGGGTCACACTTAGAAATAATAATTACTTCATCCAATAGAAATGGATTACTTCTTTTTTTTGTTTCTTCTTATTATCCTTGGATGTGCGAGAGCTTGTGCTTAGGGATACTTTTGGTGGCATGGGAGCCTTATACTTTGGATTTTTCTTTGTTGGCACATTATCTTTCTTATTTTTTGGTTCTTTGTTCTTCTCTAGGACTTCCTTTTATACTTCTTTTTTTGGTTGTTTTCTCTTGTTATTTCTCCTTCTCTCTTTATGGGACTTTTTCAAGTTAAGCTCGATTAACTTGTTCCTTTGTTCCC
Organism: Cupressus sempervirens; assembly: GCA_028749045.1. NCBI lineage: Eukaryota > Viridiplantae > Streptophyta > Pinopsida > Cupressales > Cupressaceae > Cupressus > Cupressus sempervirens. The sequence goes on along the minus strand of CM053785.1, from coordinate 256,019,493 downwards.
TCACTTGGAGGTCCTTGTTGTTCTTGCCTAGTTCTTGTGCCAATAGAAAAAAATATTTTTTGTACTCACATTGGTGTCTCCTTCATTTGAGTTGTTCCATCATTCTTGTTACATCCCAAAATTTTGACCTAATTTAAATTTATTTATAGCCATTGGATTGAATGGATTTTCTTTCATGATCATATGAAAAGAGTGGTTAAATATATCCATTGTATTTATTAGGTTAACTATTTAATAATGATGATTGCTATCCATTGTTTTTAATGTGATGATTAGCAGTTGCTTGATTTCAAAATTATGGTTAATAATTAAATTCCTTATCTACATTAAATGTTATTATAAATTTATCATGGAACTTGTTATTATCATGGAAAATGTTGTATAGGTGATTGTAGGAGAAGATGAAGGGGGGAAGCATTGCTAAATGGAATCAATGAAATGGGACACTAGTTTAGTCCAAATATCGAGTTGATAGGTATGACCTTTAATTGTCTTGGTAAGGACCTAGTGACTTGAACATCAAGATACAATTGATGGACCCACACAAGCTATTAAATAAACATTTAAAACATTAAGTATTTTAATTAAAATTAATGTGTACCTCAAATAGTTTTTAATTGACTTTTCCACACATCATTATAACGTATATTTATGTGCATGCACATAGATATAGAAATAAAAGTGGCACCATAATATTATTTTTATACAAGATTTTATCTGGTGCGTACATTTAAATACATGTATAAGAAGATTAAATAATCTTCCAAATAAAGCATGTATTTAGATATACTTAATAATAGATACGACCTTGGATAAAATAAATAATATGATGCCACCTCATAAGTACATCTACGTGCAAGTAGATAAATATATTATAATTATCTTTGATTTATAACCTTCAAATCTTTTTCATATTTATTGAATTTCTTGGTAGAAACCAAAATGCACATTTGACATATTTTATTGGCGATCAAGAAGCCAAGTCTCTTCTTTATGAGTTATGGCTTCTTGGAAGCCAAGAAGATATCAAATACCTCTTTAAATTATGGAAGTCATGAGAGACCAAGACATGATATACCTTTGCAATATTTCTTACGGTGGATTCTCTCTAAGATCTTTTTCTTTGTTCTTTCCCTACATATCAATTATTCCATGATAACTTCCCTTTTCATTATATATTTTCCTTGATGAAGCATGGGATTAAGTAACCACACTGAGTTTGCAACCAGAGTTCTTCTGTGAAGAGGGATGATTGTAATATGTTTTATTTTCAAATACTACTACATTTTGAAATTACAGTAGTAAGATACAATTCTAGAATATGTTGTAAATCATCTTTGTTTAAATAATCGGATAGTTCCACTTTAGGATATAACTGCTTATGACGAGTCAAAAAAAAGTATCCATGACATGATATCATATCTTTATTATGTCGTTGAATGTTAGAATCAAATAGTATTTATTCTACAAGTCTTAAAGTTACATTTCTCATATCACAGAAATGTGATAAGTTGGAAACATATAATATTCTTATATCAGTTGAGATCAAGAGAAAGAGCTAGTTACTTTGCGATTCAAACACCTAGGACTCACCCAACTGTATAGCCAAGGAAGAGGTGAGATAGAAATTTGCAATAACATGAAAATAAAAATCAGACATGACATAACAATTCTAAATTATTGTTAAAAGAAAAATCATTTAATAGTGCATGCATGTTCATACTTATTGTTCCCCTATTGTCAAGTTGAGCAGTGGTAATCGAGTCATTGAACTCATCTGAAAACCTTGGCCAAGGTCATTAAAGGCATATTTTCCATCTATGATCACTTGATGTCAGTATTTCCAGTTATTCAAATATATCTGTCCATAACTATGTAGACATTCTAAAGACCAAAATGCTCAAGTGGTTGGACTAAAAGTATCCCAAGCCTGATCCTAGGGTAGGGAGGGCCTTTCTATTCAATATATTGTCTGGGGATAAATATGGTCCGAGGTTGGGAGGTTAAGCCTAAGTCAATGCTTCTCCTCTTACCGAAAGCTGAGGCCTGCACAACCAATTAAAGACTCACCAGTTACTTCTTGTATATTCTTCTTTCTATTTCATCGTATGCATTTACTTTACTTGTATGCAAAGAAAGATAGTAAATCATTATTTCAATTATATCAATTGATCATTATTACAATTATTTTAGTTGGTCATTGTTACAGTTATTTCAGCTAATCATTATTACAATTATTACAGTTGATCATTATTATAATTATTTTAGTTTCACGTTATTATAGTTATTTCAGTTGGGTTTTGTTATCTTGTTAGTAGTTAAAATTAGTTAATGTCTCATGAAAAGGACCTTCAAGATATTTTGTTTCAATAATTAGTTGTGGAAAACTCTTTCTAGATCACCTTTATTTTGTTATGAAAATTTGTTTGTTACATATGGTATCAGAGTTTTGGGTTAAACATTGATCCTAGGGCACATTACTTTCTAGTAAACCTAAAATTTATTAGAATAAATGTATAGGATGCAAGTATGTAAAACACCTTGCAAGAAGGCACAACATCTCATCTTCTTGTACTTGATTAAGAACATGCAAAACTTGGATTACACTTGCTATTCCATGCCTCAAGACAATGAAACCTTAAAATAGGCTTTATAATGAATGAAGAAAGAAGGAGTTAGGTGGACTCTTGCTAGTAAAGTAGCATACATAAACAAACTAATTTAGAATGGAAATGCTCACCAGGCCAATTCTCTTATGCACTTCCATAGATCTTGGATGGTGCAGGATATGTATATATCTGAAACTAAATTAAATGCTGAGAAACAAAATCTAGATTCCATAATGTAAATATCCTCAAAAGAGGAATTTCTTGTAAATAAAAGTTGTTATAAATGTAGCCTAGAAGTATTAAAGTTGATTAATTAGTTTATTCATGTGTGTTGATGTAATTAAATATTCACTAATTACACTTAAGCTTACTTAGGATAATGCATTGCATAGTAGTTTGTGATTGAGACACTTAGGAGTTTGCACCTCGATTAAACACATGGTATAGGAGAATTCCACTCTAGGTGGTCATAGTTGTTATCTCATTCCACCTTTAGTGCACTTACCGCATTATCATCCTCATCATTGCACATACATCATTGCATAATGGAGGATGATCCACCTTTGGTGGACATGTGATTCCACCTTGTGTGGGTGATAGCTTATCTTCTCCTTCCCATTGTCTCTTATTGCCTCTACTATATAAGGAAGCCTATTTTGTACATTTTAAATCAATCCATTGCATGTCAATCAAGTCCATAATCAATAATGACGTTCTTGCATCTTCATGCAATTGTCTTGCTAATATCTTGTGGAAGTTACCTTAGTCTTTCATTTGATCCTAGGGGTATTGTAGAGTCACCTAAAACTCTAACATGGTATCAGAGCTCTCATGGTGTGAAGACCTCTTCTTAAGAAGTGCAATCTTGGCTTGACTTATTGTTGGTGCAACATTGGCAATTTAGACCTCACAATTTGGAGGAGATTTTGAGAGTTGTATTTGTGACCTTCTATTGCAAGCAAAAATTGGAGCTTGTTGGTGCAAATCAGAGGTCGACATCATATAGAGGAGATCCAAAAATCCCTAAATTGAATTTTGTTTCATCCAAATTGGACATCTGAGACCAAATCTAGAGTCATTTTATTTTTGAAGGTGTGATGGTGGTGATTTAGAAAAAATAATTTCAAAGGCAATTTTCAAACAACAATATCTCCCTCATACAAACTCCTTTTTCTGAGCAATTTTTTTGGTTTTGTGATAGAATTTCATAATCTACACAGTGGTGTAGGTGATGTTGGAGCTTTGTCTTTGAATTTTTTCTGAAAATCGCAAATCCCATTTTTTTCAAGTTTCAAGGCTTTATTTGGGCACATCCAGTAACATTTTCAAGTGCAATTTTTTTGAAAGTGCATGATTTTTCCTCTACTTTCTAGATCTACAATCAAATTTGAGTGATTTGGAGTGGACATATCACTTTCAAAAATAGATCTTTTTTTGCTATATTTGCACTTGGTGAATACTTGGATTTCAATTTTCTTAATTGAATCAGTAATTTGAAGGAGTTATCAGTTGATTTTAGTCATTCTTTCTGTTATTTTTTTTTTTTCAAAAGTTCCATTACTCACTCCCTATAACTATCATGAATGAAAACTAGTAGTTTCTAATCAGTCGATGAGTATTGGATTGCTTAGAGTGATTCTTGGATAGTATCTAGAACCAACTACGGGTGTTGCTGAAAGAAGGAAATGGTTTGATAGAAGGGATAAAGCACTTGGCTCTCTTAGATCTACCATCTCCAATGATTTGCTATATCATATTGCATCTTACACACATCCTCATGATGCTTAGACTACATTGGAAGGAATCTTCGGTAAACCTGATAGAATAAGAAAATTCAAATTGGAGAATGAGCTTATAGGTCTAATTTCATGTGATTTTGACAATATTCGAGACTTTTTCTCTATGTTTAATTCCATTAGATTGGAGCTTTCTAATTTTGGTATCACTAAAGATGACGAGCAATTGATATTATCTGTTCTTTCCAAGCTAGGTCTTGAATATTCAATCTTTGTTTCCACATTTTATGCTACTATGGATGCTCTTGGTACTACATACAAAATGCCTTCCCCTGATGAATTTGTAGCTCAACTCACAAGGGAACAAGCAAAGTTAGCACACATTGGTCAATTGAAGCCTTCCAAGTATCAAGTGTTCATTGCAAATGAAAAGGAAAGGGAAACAAAAAACACAAGGATCCTAAGCAACATGACAAAGATGATGACTCTCCTTCAAAACATAATATTGAATCCAAGTCCTCTTCAAGAGAGGAAACATCTAGAAGAAAGAGAGATAAATGTGCTTATTGCAAAAAGCTAGGACATGATGAGCATAAATGTTTTCATAAGAAGATTGATGAGCTCACTCAAATTCTTCAAAAAAACAATATCTAGTTTCCCTCATTAATGTCTTCTGCTTCTTCTAAATATCTGGCAACTACTACATCTACATCAACATCATCATCCAAAGGTAAAGGAAAAGAACTCATTGCTTCCACACATCCTAAGCAAGGTAAATGGCTTCTTGATCTAGGTGCATCACATCATATGGCATCTTCTATGGATATGTTTTCTTCTATTGAACCTTGTACTTCTCAACATAAATTGATGGGTAAGAATACATACATAAAGGTCTATGGAAAAGGTTCTATTCCTATGGGAGAGGGTAAATTTAATGATGTTCTTTGTGTACCATCCTTGACCAGTAATCTCCTTTCCATTTACCAAATTACTCATGGGGCACAAGGTAAAATTATTGAGTTCACTCCTGATTATGTCTATATTAGGGACATGGAGACTAGAGATGTCATAACTATGGGAGTTGTTGATGATACATCACACTTGTATTATTTTGCATATTTTGTTGATAATGATGATGATATTCATGATATACCTAACCCTTTATCAAGGGTGAATAATTCATGTGAGGATAACATTGGACACTTGAATCATTTTTTTCTTGAGATAAGTGTTGAACTTCCTACTCCATGCCAATCTATACCAAGTAATTATAAATTCTTTCATACCAAGGTCTAGAAGCTTTCTTGAGACCATATAATATTTTGTGTAACTTGCAAACCATGTCTCTTTTGCTAGGATCTACAAAACCTTCTAGTTGTTCAATGTAGACTTCCTCATCAAGAATTTCATTCAAGAATGAAAATTTAACATCTATTTGATATACTTTAAATCCTTTATGTGCTACATATGCTAGTAAAGTTCTAACACCTTCTAATCTTGCAACAAGTGCAAAAGTCTCACCATAATCAATGCCTTCATCACCTTTTACATCAAATTTTCCTTTTCTAGACTCTTTCAAGATATAACATTTATTTCCAAATACTTTTAAGTAACTTACATTAGGTTTGTAGCTATACCATGGCTGATAAGGAGTTTTGTTTGAATCTTTCTTTAATTGTACTCTATTCCAGGTATGAACTATATTGTTGATAGCTTCCTTCCAATATTTGAGAGCAACATTCTTTTCAATCATCAATGTTCTTGCACAATCCATGACAGATCTATTTCTTCTTTCAGCTATACCATTTTGTTGTGGTGTACCAGGGGCTAATACTTATCTTTTTGTTTTTTTTAAAGAGAGTTAAATGCTTTGACCTAGAGCTATGAACCAATAAGGCCACAAATGGGGGACTTCATCCCCATTAGATTTGAAACTTGATGGAAAGGATAAAAACTCAACAACTTAACCATCACAACATGCCACTATTGGCAATACTTGTCTCTTAATTCCTCTTTCAATGCAGAAATTATTGAATTCATTGGAGATGAATTCACCACCTCTGTCTGATCTTAAAAATTTCAACCTCTTTCCAATTTCTTTTTCTACTCTTGCCAGATACCACTTGAACTTTTGAAAGGCTTTTGATTTTTCTTTTAGATACATTACAGTCATCATTCTTGAATAGTCATCAACAAGAAGAATCAAAAAAAATTCTCCACTATAACTTTCTATTCCAATAGGTCCACATAGGTCTATATGAAAAATTTCTAAGACTTCTTCTGACTGATAGTTTTTTCTTTTGAATCTAGTCTTTCACATCTTACCAATTTGACAATTCTTGTATAAACTCATATCAAGCTTCTTCAAACTAGGAATACATCTTACACTTTTATATTTTCTTATCTTAACCAGATTATCAAATTTTACCTAACATAGTCTTTTGTGCCATATCTAGCTTTCTTCTACTTGAGCAATAAAATATGAAAAATCATTGAGATCAAGATAAAATAGATTACCTTTTGTTTGCTTTCCAGACCCAACTATATTTCCTTTTGCATCCAGTAGTTTGGCCTATCCATTCATGAATTCTACCTTGAATCCAATGTTATTCAACTATACCACACTCAATAGATTATGTTTTAGTCCTTCAACCTAATAAGCATTGTCACATACAAGTTATTTAGTTAATGAAATACATCATTTTCCTTTTATGCTACAAGGTTCATTATTTCCAAATCTCACACTACCTTCGTCATAATATTCCATGTGCTCAAATTTTGTTTTACCTCCAATCATATGATGTGAATATCCACTATCAATAATCCATATATAATTTTTTCTAACATGAGATATAAGTGCCATCTTATCTCCTTCATCATCAGATTCATCTTTGATAGCAATATATACTATTTCATCTTACTGTTATTATAATCTTTAGCTATAAAACAAGATTGCTTACCTTTGTCCTTGTAGTTGTAGTTCTTGGAATCCTTCTTTCCTTTGTGCTTGTTTCTTTTCTTTTCATCTTTGATCTCTTTATTTGGACACCTTGCAGCAATGTGACCAATTTCTTCACAAGAAAAGTAGATAAGAGGAACTTTACCTTTATACTTTCCTCTACCTTTGGAATACTTCCTTGCAAGTAGGGCTTCAACAACTTCAAGATCAATGTCTAAAATTTCTTCTAATTCTTCTTCTTCACTTCCTAATTGAATGTACTTTGATTTCTTAACCTTTTCTTTGAGTGGAGTTTAGCTTTAAAAGCAGACTCAATAACCTTTGAACTAGGAACATAGTTATCAAAGTTATCTAACTCAAAAGTTGTCAATCTTCCAACTAGAGCATCCAAAGATATTTTATTATTTGGATCACATCTCATCTCTTGAATAGTAGACACTCTAATTGCATAAATAGGAAGAAGAGTTCTAAGTACCTTGCTTAAAACTATTTTCTCTTTAATGTCTACTCTAGATGCTTTGATTGCACTTACACTTGCTTTGATCCTTTCCACATATTTTGTAATATTCTCATCTTCTCTCATTTTCATCTGATCAAAATGACCTCTAAGACTTTGAGCCTTAGGTAGATTCTTACATTGTCATCTCCTCCATATATGCCTTTTAGTTTGATCTACATCTCAGGAGTTGTTTTGTAGTCTTTAACTTCATCAAAATCAGCATAACTAAGAGCAGATGCAATATCAATCATCATAATATTATGATTCTTCTTTTCGACAATATCTTCAATAGATAATGTTCCAATGGGAGTCTTGTATTTAGTATCAAGAAATTTGTATCTTGAGTAACTGATAGTAGCCAAATGTAACCTCATGAGTCCTTTCTATGTTGTAAAATTATCTTTGTTCAGTTTGGAAATCTCTCTTCTATAAGACATCTTGATCTTTAGCTTAGGTCCTTAAAACCTTCTCTTCAAGCACCAAAAGCTCTGATACCAATTGTTGGAAATATAAGAGGAGTCACTGAGAGGGGATTGGTGAATCAATTACTACTAAAATAAATCCAAAATCCCTTAGATGTCAATACAAAAATGCAATCTAAAAACTAAATAATGGTGAAGCTCGGCAAGCATACATAAAATGTTGTGACTCGATAATTACTAAATGCGCTTGATAAATCCTTAACATGCAAAATTTAGATGTTATATATGATTACCTTTACTTTAAATTAGTTTCAAACACATATAGAAAATAGCATGACCACATTTGACACCAAGATTTAACGTGAACATCCATTTTGGAAAAAACCACCAATTGCAACTAGTTGCTATTTTCACTCTTCTGAAGTGAGCCCTATTAGGAGCCAACCCTGTTAAAGGTTATAAAACACACTATTAGGTGTGACCCTATTAAAGGATTTAATCAACTTGTTAGGAGTGGCCTTGTTAGAGGTCTTGAGACAATTCAATAGAACTGCCACCTTGTTAGAGGATTTAAAAATAGTTGTTAAGCCAACTCTATTAGGAGATTTATATCACTGCTACAATGATTAGAGAGTAACAATGAGATGACCATATTTGAATGCAACTGGATTGCTAATTACAAATCTCTATTCTAGCTTGTACTTGATCCTTCCTAATTGAATATATCTTTTCTATTCCACAAGGATATTCTGCTTATCCTTCAAATTCGCATTCTCTCTTCATCATAAAATCTTCAATTCATTCATCACATCTTCACACTCTTGCACACTTTGAATCGACAACTTGACCTTATACATATATCTTTCATATTGTCAAATAAGCTCAAATACAACTTAGAATAATTAATATTCATCACCTCAGACAGTTAGAACCAATAGATAAATTAATTAAGCTTAATATGCCAAAATAAGAAAATCCTTCATTAGCTAACCCAACTTAGTAGAAACTAACTCAGAAGAAATTTCTTGTGTTAACCAACAAAAACTCAATTAACACTACAAACTTGTAAAGATCATTTGGCAACTAAGTGAGCTTGGTTAGCACTAGTTCCATCCAATTTTCCTTCATTAACCAAGTGAGCTTTATTAACACTCATCTTCTGTAGTCTTTCCTTCGATGCCCAAGTAAACTCAATAGACACTACCTTCTAAATTAGGCAACCACAGGAACCCTTGGTAGACACAGAAAACTATCTTCACTGCTTGAGTGAGCTCAACATATACTAACTGATAATGATATGAAATTTGTGTAACATCAAAGACAATACACAATTAATCAATTGTATCCAACACCAAATGAGATACCAGAATGGAAATGAAAGATAATTTTCATGGATTTTTTTACCTATGATACGAAATAGTCACAACACCATTCTAGTAGTAGTAGATAGATTTTTTTTTTTTTTAAATTTATACCAGGAAATATAACTAATGGAGCACTAGAAATTGCTCATAAATTCATAAAGGAGATTTTTAGACTACATGGAGTTCCAAAGAAAATTACTCAAATAGGGATGCTAGGATAGCTTCTAAATTTTGGAAGACATTATTTTAGGCATTAGGGGCTAAGCTAAACATCAACTCGACTTATCATCTCGAGACTAATGGTCAAATAGAAAGAGTAAACTAGGTTTTAGAAGATCTTTTAAGAGTTTACTATATGGATCAGCAATACCAATGGGAAATGTATTTGCCCTTGGTAGAAATTTCTTATAACAATTCTTATCAATCCACCATTAAAATGACCCCCTTTGGTGCTCTATATGGCCACAAATGTCAAACCCCTATGAGCTGGAATTGTTCAGATGATAGAATTATTATTGGACCTAAAAAGCTTAAGGAAATGGAAGAAAAAGTAATCAAATTCGTCAAAGATTGAAAGAAGCCAATTACAAATAGAAAAGTCATGCAGATGCAAAAAGAACACCTAGAGAATTCTTAGTGGGAGAAAAGGTGATATTAAGAGTAAAACCTGAGATGAGTACCATCAAGTTTGGTGAGAATGACAAGTTGGCCCCAAGGTATGTGGGACTCTTTGAAATATTAGAAATTCTAAATCTAGCATCCTACAGAATTACCCTACCACCATCTCTTGCAAGGATGCATGATGTATTCCATGTGTCATACCTTAAGAAATACATCACTCATCATGATCATAGAATTGATTTGAACCTATTAAAAGTATGAGAACTAGGGGGTGGTAGAAATAGAACTACTCAAAATACTCGAGTTGCTTAAGCTACACTTACAAAATTGACATGTGACTCAATGCAAGGTCTAGTGGGATTAGTATGCAGAGGATAATGCTACTTGGAAGATTATCACAAAACATTTCGAAAATACCCTCATCTTTTCTCCAAGCCTAGAACCTAAACTTCCATTTATTTTTTATTTTTTAATGTAATGATCTGAATAGATATTAATTTTAGTTTTGTTGTGACATTCATCAGGGATGATGAAAAACTTAAGGGGAGGGTATGTTACATCCCAAAATTATGACCTAATTTAAATTTATTTATAGTCATTGGATTGAATGGATTTTATTTCATGATCATGTGAAAAGAGTGGTTAAATATATATGTTGTATTCATAATGTTAACTATTTAATGATGATGGTCGTTATCCATTGTTTATCATGTGATGATTAGTAGTTGCTTGATTTCAGAATAATGGTTAATAACTAAATTCATTGTCTACATTAAATGTTATTATGAATTTATCATGGAACTTTTTATTATCATAGAAAATGTTGCATGGCTGATTGCAGGAGAAGATGAAGGGGAGAAGCATTGCTAAATGGGATCAACAGAATAGGATACTAGTTTAGTCCAATTATTGGGTTGACAGGTATGACTTTTAATTGTCTTGGTAAGGACCTAGCGACTTGAACATCATGATACAACTGATGGAGCCACATTAGCTATTAAATAAACATTTAAAACATTAATTATTTTAATTAAAAATAATACATACCTCAAATGGTTTTTGATTGACTTTTCCACATGTCATTATATTGTATATTTATGTATGTGCATATAGATATAGAAATAAAAGTAACACCAAAATATTAGTTTTATACAAGATTTTATCTATTACGTGCATTTAAATACATGTATAAGAATATAAAATAATCTCCCATATAAAGAATGTATTTAGATATACTTAATAATAGATACAACCTTGGATAAAATAAATAATATGATGTCACCTCATAAGTACATCTACATGCAAGTAGATAAATATATTATAATTATCTTTGATTTATAACCTTCAAATCTTTTTTCATATTTATTCAAATTCTTGCTAGAAATCAAAATGCACATTTAACATATTTTATTGGTGATCAAGAAGTCAAGTCTCTTCTTTATGAGTTATGGCTTCTTGGAAGCCAAGAAGATATCGAATACCTCTTTAAGTTATGGAAGCTGTGATAGACCAAGACATGATATACCTCTGTAGTATTTCTTACGGTGGATTCTCTCTGAGATCTCTTCTTCATTCTTTCCCTACATATCAATTCTGTCATGATAACTTCCCTTCTCATTATATATTTTCTTGTCAAAGCACATGATTAAGTAACTGCACAAAGTCTACAACCAGAGTTCTTCCATGAAGGGAGCTGATTGATAACGTCTAGCCAAGACTCAATTATATTTCAAAATTTTACCAGGTTATGTGGTTGCCCTGTGAATCATCTTTGTTTAAATATCATCAGTTAGTCCCACTTTAGGACAAAACTACTAATGATGAGTCCAAACCAAGTATCCATGGCATGATATCATATCTTTATTATGTCATTGAATGTTAGAATCAAATGGTATTTATTTTTCAAGTCTTAAAGTTACATTTCTTAGATCACAAAAATGTGATAAGTTGGAAACATATAATATTTTTATATTAGTTGAGGATCAATAGAAAGAGTTGGTTGCTCTGAGATTTAAACACCTATGACTCACTTAGCCATATAGCCAAAGAAGAGGTGAAGAGGTTAGATAGAAATCTACAATAACATGGAAATAAGAATCAGATATGACATAACAATTCTAAATTATTTTTAAAAGGAAAATGATTTAATTGCTCATGCATGTTCATACTTATTGCTCCACTATTTTCAAGTCGAGCAGTGGTGATTGGGTCATTGAACCCATCCAAAAATCTTGGCCAAGGTTGTTAAATGCATGCTTTCCATCTATGATCACTTGATGCCAGTAGTGCTAGTTATTCAAACATGTTTGTCCATAACTGTGCAAACATTCTAAACACTAGAATGCTGAGGTGGCTAGACTAAAAGTATCACAAGCCTGATCCTGGGGTAGGGAGGTCATTTTAATTCAATATATTGTATGGGATGAATATGGTTCAAGGTTGGGAGGTTAAGCCTAAGTCAATGTTTCTCCTATTATTGAAAGTCGAGGCTTGCACAACTGATCAAAGGCTCACCATTTACTTCTCATATGTTCTTCTTTCTATTTCATATTATGCATTTACTTTACTTATATGCAAGGAAAGATAGTAAATAATAATTTCAGTTATATCAATTGATAGGTATTATAGTTATTTCAGTTGATCATTGTTACAATTATTTCAGTTGATTGTTATTACAGTTATTACAGTTGATCATTATTGCAGTTATTTAGTTGAACGTTATTTCAGTTGGGTTTCATTATCTTGTTAGTAGTTAAAATTAGTTAATATCTCATGAAAAGGAATTCAAGATATTTTGTTTCAATAATTAGTTGTGGAAAACTCTTTCTAGATTACCTCTTTTTTTTATGAAAATTTGTTTGTTATAATTCCCTCCAGTTGTCTACTCAGTTTCTTTATTCTCTTTCTCTTGAGTGGTATTGCCTTGCTTCTCAATTTTTTGGGTATTTGTATTATTTGTATCCATAGGAATGTTAGTTGTAAAAGAACTTAAAGAATCATTTACATTAGTATTTACATCTTGTGTCTTAGTTTGTGTAGTAAATGTTGGATCAAATTTTTTACTTTCTTGATGATAGGTGCATATCCTGGTACATTAATAGTGGCTTACTCAGTGAATGGCTGCTTCGCAAGATTTGGCTTGATAGCATCCATTACATCTTGATCCTTATTTACATAATCATCTAGATCCTTTCTTATAGATAAAACTTCAAACTAATCTTCTTTGTTGTCAAGTTCAATTTGTTTCTCAGTTGTCTTAGTATTAGGTACAATGATTATCTTGTCAACATCCTTGATGTTAAATATTTTCTTATAGATTCTTGCCCATCTTCATATACTTCTCTAACTCTTCCCATTAACACCTAGAGTGCTCTTTGTTTATGCAAGAATCTTCCTTTATACTTCTACATTGCTTTAGACATCTTTGAAACTAACAAATGTGGTATTATAACTGCAAGAGTGCTCTCTCTCATCTACCACTCAATATGTAAATCATACCACCATCTTGTAATAATTTTACTGGACAACTCCTCTAGAATCATATTACCAAAATCAATAGGTACATATTTAAACCTTTACATCATATCTATGAGAGCCTCTTCAAGCTTCAATTTTTCTTCATCATTAGAAATTAGGGTATTTGAAATTATTGAATGCAGCTAAGCCTCTTGTCTCTCTTATTGAATTTACAATTTCATTAATATTCTCAAGCTTATTATTTCTTTCCACTCTAAATAGGCTTATGTCATTAGATCCAATCGTGTCATTGTCCTCTTCAACAATCAATTTTCTTCTTTTTCTAGATGGTTGGCTGGTGAATGGTTTCAAATACCTTTTCTCTTTTGATAAGTTTTGGTCTATGATTGTGCAGGCTTGGTGAAATTTACAACACCTTTCCTACCAGGTGGGTAAAACAAGGTAGTACCTCCTGTCCTTAAGTGTGTATCTTTAGGACTTTATGGTGTGCCAATCTATTTTATCTTACCTATCTTTGTCTCAAGTTATCCTGCCTCAATTTATTCTCCTTCAACATCATCACCACCTTCATCTTATACATGTCCCTCAATTATCATTTCAACCAACTTACTAGCATCTTCTTTTCCACCAAACTTTCTTCCCAATGTGTTAATAATTTTCTTTGATTTCTTGACCAAGTTTGGGTTGATGATCTCCATCTTGATCCTTTCTTTAGCCTTCTCATAATTACCAAATTATTCTTCCTTTGAGCCCTTGGGTTGGCTCAACAACATATTAATTGACCTAGTACCTTGGTCAATATCCAACTCATATTTCATCAGCTTTGACAAAGAAGTTATTGGTTTAGATTTAATCAAAGTACATTGTCTATATCCACCAAGAAACATATCTCATCCCTATATTCCTCAATTAGTTTCTAGAGGACTCAATATATTTTATTCATTTTCTCTTTAAATTGACTAAAGTATTCATCCATTGCACTCTCAAAGTTATCACAAATATTATGACTGAATTCATTTATTTGGTATATACCTACTCTCTTAACATACCATTCAACATGACCAATGGTGGGAAATAGTTCTAAATATGGAAAAATAAACATACCAATAGAGATCCAATTTTATAAGTGTTATGTTTGGCAACCCAAAGCATCCTCATGTTCTCTTCCAATTGCTTTAAAAAGAGCTCGACAAGGTCTAGCTTCAAACCTTTCTTCACAATTTTGTAATTCAAGTCAACAACTCTGCATGGAACACTATTTGGTCTACTTGACTAAAATATTTTATATGCTTTTTGAATATGGTTTTATGATCTAAAATAGTATCAACTATCAATCATATCCCATCCCAAACTTCTCTAGTCTTATCCTCAATCACTTTCTTGGCATTGCCCTAATTTCCTTTGCTTTCTCAAAGATAGTATAACTAGTCATCATGTGAATAACATCCTTAGTGATCTTTAGTGACTCATCTAGCCATATTATAGTCTCATGAACTCATCTCAGAATAATCCTTATCCATTCAGTCTTAAAGAACTTCAGGAAGTATAACACATGGATAAAACCCTTAGTTTCAAGATTCTTGTGGTCTTCTTTCAGTTTTTCATTCTCAGAAAGTTCATTATACATTTTTTGCAATTTTTAGTCTCTCACTTCACCAAGTTTGTAATACATGAATATCACACTCTAGAAGAACCCTAGCAGGTACAGATGATAATTCCCCTTTTTCATCAATTTGTACAATGACTTCAGAATATGATTCGTAGGGAGGTTCTTCACAATCCTCCTTGCTCACCAATTTAACCTTTTCAACCTTATGTGTCTTGGATTGAACTGAGCTCAGTGTAACTAGAAGTGCTAAGCTTGATTCCATTCTTGTCAAACACTTAAGGCTTGGTAAGGTTTCTATTAAATTTGATCGATATCTTGTAAATTCTTCACAAATCGCTCAAACTTCTCAAATTTCTCATAAATTCACTGGTTTTAGCTTGAAAATTAAATTTCTCTACTCAATCACTCAAATGTCATTCTTGTATACAAGGTGAAGAATGATTCATTTGAGCCCGTATTTATAATAAAAATTTACCCAATGTGGTAGGTAGGGTGCATTATATTCTCCATAAATTGAACTTAGTTTCCATACCAATCACCACATTTTACTCTGTTATGTCTACATATTTAGGTACCTTAACTTACGTCATTGACTAATTTGTCAACTTGATTCATGCTACATTTCACCAACTAACTATAATGCTCGATCAAGTCTACTGACCATACTATTCTTCAGTGTTTCATGAGTTTTCCTAATACATCTTACAATATGCATATTTGGACTTTATTTCAAGAATATAAGGAACTAGTGTAAGATATGGAAATTCTAATGCAGTTCTCATGCTTTATTGTATGGTTTATTGGTGGTAGTAGATTCACCTAATCCATTGCATGAGGTGTCATCAACTATTATATTTGATGTTTCACTCTCTTAAGTCTTCTTTTTTTGCATCTTACCTATTTGATTGTGAATCTCATCAACATCAACTTTTCTCTTTCCATTAATACCATCCTCATTTGATGTTGATGCTTGGTATCTATAATCTCTACTTAAGTGACTGACCTTGTAATAATAAAAATATGCCATATCAATATGCCTCCAATTTCCAAATCTTCCTCCAAAGTGTAATCTCATACAATTTTCTTCAATGTAAACATATCTTCCACATGTTGTGCAAGTAATCATTGTGTTGTGATCCCAATTAATAGTGTTATCTTGATTTCTCAATACCCAATTGGACTTTTTCTGTGATCTTCAATCTTGTGACTTGTGCCCATACTTATTACATGTGAAATAATAGCCACTAAACTCATATTTCTTAGGAAATTGATTAAACTTGGATCTACACTCATATCCTTGATGACCATACTTATTAATATTATAAAAATAATCATCAAATTTAGGAGTAACATTAGTTGTACCAACCTTTCTCCTCAAGACATTAGTTGTGTTTCTAAATTTTCTACAATGATAGTTGTTACCCAATTTTATCATCATGCAAAATGGGTAGGTCGACCAGCCATATTTCTTAGGGTGGTGAGAATAATTTTATAACTCATTAACACCCATGCAATCAGGGGATACATAAAATGTTGACCATGCTTTATCATTTATATCCCTAGGTTTTAATCTTCCAAATCTGCATATCTTATGGTTACATGAATTTTATTATAATCTTCATATTCTACAGGTCCTATTTTGTCAAAAAATTAGAAAAAATCATGGAGGCCATTGATCTTAGGTGAATCAAAGGTTGTCACTTTGTCGCCAATGGGAACTGCAAACTCTTTATCCATAACAACAAGGTGACAGATGGACATGTAGTATGGTGGCCCCTCTTTCCTCAATTTTAATAGAATGCATTGTACACCTTCCTGGTCATCAATCTTTCCAAGATCGATGGTCCTTGCTATGTTTCCATAGAAAGTTACAAGGTCTTTATCCAAAGCAATATAGCGAGTTCTTGCCACATGGATATATGGAGTCAATTTCATATGGTAGACCACAACATGACAAAAGTAATGTCAGAATAGGTTGACATATGGATGCATTCCCATTGGCCAAAGGTTTTTAAGGGCACAAAGGAGATTCAATGACATGCTCCATCATAGATCCCTAGTAGATCTATGGTGATCACTTTGTCGCCAAAGGAAACTACAAGGTCCTTATCTATAGTGACAAAGTGAGGAGATGATGCATGTCTAGGTGGGCCTAGGGGCATAAGCGAAAGAGGGTGCACGTGCTATTTTGGAGCTTTGATACTATGATGGGAAATGTGCTAAGAGATCACAAGGACCATTCACATGGGTCACAATCTTATGATACATGGTTTTTTGTAAGATCATGAAGGCCAAATATCATGTTGCCAACACTACGCCAGTAAAGGAAAGGGGTGATTGTAAGGTCATAGAGGGTCAGAAAGGCATGTTCTTATGCTATAATGCAAGGTTTTTCATATGTTCATAGAGCTATTTTGATGGGCTCATGACACTACAATACAAAGGAGATTTCCAATGATCTTAGGATTGTGAAGCTAAGGTTTTCAGGGGTAAAATATTATTAGAGGTCTTCCTCTCAATATGTTGTAAGGTCATAGTATCAAAAAAATTAGGAGTTAAAGTTAAGGTTGACTTGTCAATTATGTGTATGACCTTGATATATCAACCAAAGGTGGTGCATCTGGCCTTTCATGTTGTAATACATGGATATGTCTTGACAGTCAATTAATTTTCCCTAGGGTGGCACAATATCAATACAGAATGAAGCAGTGCAGGTTGGCATCAATCAAGGGATGATTTGGTGATCCAAATGGCTCAATTTTTATTGAATATATGATCGACATTTGAGTTTGAGGATAGTGGAGATCACATCAAATCACTTATGTGGATGATCACCAAGAAATATATGATCTTTTCTTAAATCCAATTACAACTATTAATGTTGTGTCGGTGGGGTGATTGTGGATTTGATCTTTGAATGCCACAAGAAGAAAAGGTTAGTTAAGGTACTCTGGCAGCATGTAGCACCTTTTTTTTTCATGATTATCTTCTTGGTGTTGCCCATAATGGGAGGTGTGAAACTTAATGGTGAATATAATTCTCTAAGATATTTATAATCTTCCATTGATTTTTTGACATGTGCCCCTCCCATCTAAAGCTTGTTGCAATCCTAGTATATTTAAGGATTCCCAAGATGTGGAGAAAGGGATGACATTTTGAATTCTTATGCAAGATAGCATTTTTGAGATCTCTTAGGAGTCCTTCATGCTTTTCTTGGCACATCACTTATTTATAGTTAACTTGGATGAATGTTGTTCAATGACCTTTGATATCTGAATGAAGGAATAATTTTAGAACCCTTATTGTGTCTACTTGTGGCTTAGATTTTTAATTTGATAGAATCCCTTGAGAATTTTTTCTTTTGAATCCCTAGATTCCTTCACAGCTCTAACTAGAAGTGAGATTTGATTATTCACATAGGTTACAAGTCAAGATACTCTATTTTTGTTCAAGTTGTGATATTGTTAATGTTAGCATTCCCTTTAACATCTTGTTTTAATTACATCCTTCTTGTGAAATATTTATATTTGAATGATTCTTTGCAGTATTGAGTTCTTGTTAGCTGCCCAGAAGTGTTCATCGAGTCAGACCAGCAATATCATCATCCTACCATTCAGGTTATCACCCCCTTTACTTTTTTAGTATTTACTTTCTAAGAAATCCTTTTATCCCTTTTCCCCTCAAGTTTATTTTCTTGTTTGAAGAAGTAAAATCAATGAGACATCAAGAGGAGTTGACCTATAATATGAAGATTCACTCCTAACTTAGGTATTTCCCACTGCCTAGGAGTGTTTCCATGTTATTCAAAGTTGGTTGAGTTAGAATCCAATCATAGGCACAAATTTTAGAGATAAAAATAACATGTAGGCTTCTTTGGTTATGTATTTTCATACACATTCCTTTGTTCATCTTCCTTTGATGACTCTCCTTGCTCAGTTATAGAGTGCTTGGTAAAGCCTGGTCTAGTAGTGTCTCTTGGTCTTCTCTATCCTCTCAACTATTCAACCAATTTCCCCATTCTGTCTTCTGATCTTTTTAGTCTTTCATTTTTCTCTTTCTCAATATTTATCTCATTCCTTACTTTTTCATTCTCAAATATCAACTAAAAAATTTCTTCCATCTTTCTATCAACCTCATTGTTTGCACCGAGTAGCTGATTTAATAAATCATAGTGGTTCCAGATCAACCTCATAATTTATTCATATGTTGCATCTAATCATGAAGTGATCTACCTTTTATCATCTTCAACAATTCTTTTCTCATCCTCTTCTTGTCTCTTTTGTTTGAATATCTCACACATCCTTGTTGAATGTGATTCTTATTCTTTCTTGAATGATTTCATCTTCTTGGTTAGGGTTTGGTACTTCTCTATTAGATCTGATATAGCATCTTCAAAGTCATAAAACATATTTACACTAGACAATTCCTCAATCACTTCTTGGTATGATGTGTCATTCATTTGAAGTGTTATTGTCTTCCTTTTGTTTAATGATTGCTTCAACTTTTCTCTCATTTCATTGATCTGACCTAGGGTCATCTTTAGTTCCAAATTTTTATTGTCAAGTGTCTTATCAAGCCTATACCTTTCCATCATTTGGATCTTTTCTCTTGAATTTTAAAACTTGTTAACAAAAGAACTAAATCTGATACCAATTTTTGGAATTTTGGGAAAGGTTTGGTTAAAATTTTAGACCATAATGATTCACAACCCCCCTCCCTCCCCCCTTTTAGCATTCTACCTTTCCTTAAAAATCCAACTCTTCTCTCTCATTCTTCATATACATCACAATATATGTTACTATAAATGAGCTCTATGCTCTATCTCTCCCTTTCTTATACTTTTCCTCATTCATAATGTCACAAGGGGTTTTTATTCATTTTTTACCTTTTACAATCTCTTGTCTCATCTTATTGGCTTATGGGTGATTGCTCCTAGTTTATGGTTTTCTCATGGTAACATTTCTTCCTCATCTAACTCTCTTGGATTTATTGTTCCTTATTCAATTTATTGTTTCTTATATAGTATTAAAGCAGAGGTTACTAATCCTTATTTTGAGTAAAAGGTATTGAAACTTGTCATTTTGTGGAGATTACCATTTTGTGAAGATATTTTGAGAAGAGGGTTGTGTTGACATATCAGTCAAGTTTGTTATTAGTGACATACACTTATTTAGATTGTATATAGCTACCAAGCTCATTGTAAAGTTAACAGTGTTTGCCAAGTATTTTAGTTATCAAGAAGTTCTACAGTTGCTACCAAATCCTTTGGACAAATCCCAATAGTTACCAAGTAGTTATAGTTACAATGAAGATCAGCAATGTAAACCATGCATCTCAGCGTATGCTAAGTTTACCAGTGCAAACCGAGTTGTGGAGTGTTTACCAAGTTCACAGTTTATGTGATGAGAGTCCAGTGTTAACCAAGTCACTCAATGTTAACCAAATGACTCTATTTATACCGAGCTCAAGGTGATAGTGTTTACCAAGCTATCCAATGCTAGACAAGTGATTCAATTTATATGACAAGTTTCACAGTATCTACCAAGTCACCAATGTCAACCAAGTTCAAGACTACATGGAAGTGATTAGTATAGACCGAGCTTCTATGTCTACCAAATGCATGATGATTTAGAGCATTGATAGTGGATGTTGAGTATTAGAACTTCACTAAGTCAGTCTTCAAAACTGAAGTGTCTTCATGTGGGTTAACTTTGTAATATTTGTGTAAACTTGTATTTTGTCTAACTTTGTAATTTGTATAATTGGATTGGTATATATGTAATGAATTGTATCATACCCAAGTGTGTAAGAAATGTGAATGTGAAATGTAATGTAATCAAATATATTTAGAGAAGAGTAGAAAGAGCAAATTACAAGGGCTACAAAAATATAAGGAGCAGCAAAGACATATCTATCATAGCAAGGTGATTAATACATAAAGGAATCTCATTTAGCAAACCAAGTTGTAGATCAAAGATTGGCTACTATTTCATCCTAACACGTGGATCGGTCAAATCCTTTAACAAGGTAGACCTAACACTCTTTTTTAAATCTCTTTATCGAGTGCATACTTCATTGTATGTTTGTAAATCCTTTCACAAGGTGGATCTAGCAGTCCTTCTTGCTCCTAGTGGGGCAGAATATCAAAAGTGATCAATGTAAGCCTTAACAAGCCAACTTTATTTTACAATACTAAAGCTTGTGGGTATCATCCCCACCCTAATTTTACTTTCTATGTGGAAGGTTTTTGGGGCACCAAATCTTTGTGTCACAGTGTTATGAATGCTTTCATTTTTTCAGTTTCTTATGCATGCAATTAGATCAGATTTTATGTGATGGAATAAATGCTAAATTGAATTGTTGGATTAAGAGTTAAATTGTTGAAGTTTTAGAAGTTTCTGATTCACCCCTCCCCTCTTAGTAACTTAGTATAGTTTGGAATATTTCCAATGATTGATATCAGAGCTTTGTGGTTCTTAGGAGAAATTTTAACAACTTGAGCAAAGATCAAAGGCCATGGAGATATTCAGACTTGAAAAAGCTATTGACAATGAGAAGCTAGCTTGGAAATAGCTATTGCCGACCTTAAGAAAGAAAAGGAGCAACTCTCTCAATTCCTAAAAAGAAGAAAAGAATTTTCAATTCAAATGAATGATCATCTCTACATTGAAGAAAGAGTTGAACACCTTCATTCAACCAATTCAGATGAAGCAAATGAAGCAATTAAAGAACTCCTAGAAAAGAATGGTTCCCTACAAGAAGAAGTAAGGAAATTAAGAAGAGAACAAGAAATTTAGTCAGTAAGGCTATGTGAAATCATGGAGTAGAAAAACAAGATAAAAGAAGAGGTAAATGGAAGGAACGATGAAATCTAGAACCAATCCCTTCAACAAGAAAACTTTATTGATCAGCTCTCTAATGCTAATGAGGAAATGATAAGCCTAAGATTATGAAATGATCTAAATTTTGAAAGTAAATCAATGAAAGATTACAAAATGATTTAAACTCTAAAAGTAAAATCAATGAAAGAATGATGAAATCCCAAGCAGACATGAATCAATTGAATGAGAAAAATCTCTATAGACAAAAAGGAAAAGCAAGAATTGCATATACAGAAGAAGGAGAATCATCCAAGCAAGGAGCTCAAAAGAATCAAACACCTACTTGCAATCATTGTGGTAAGACAAGCCATACATCAAACAAATGTTGGAGCAATGAAAAAGCAAAATTGAATGGAAAGTGCTACAATTTCAATTAGCATGGTCATAAGGCTAATGAATGCAAAGAGAAACCAAGATGTGAAGGCAAATGTCACAAATGCAAGAAACATGGACACAAGTCATCAGAATGCAAAACCAAGATGTTAAATCTAGCAGAGAAGATTGTGAAAGCAATATTTGGTTGGGACTGCAACACCTGGTGTAGATGTCATTATTATGGAAAATTTGGACACATTGGTATGAATTGTGTAAAGCATCACTTGAGGAAAACTGATACTACTAAAAGATGTTTCATTTGTACAGAACTTGGTCATCTTTCCAAGAACTACATGAATACTGGTAGAATTGAAGATGAGAAAAAGGCAAAAGTTGATAACATTCGAAAATAGATGAGATAGCAATGGGTTCCAAACTCTACCGAGGATACAAGTCCAAGAAATGATGATCAAGTCACTCAAGAATTGGGTGACTCTACCATTTCTACTTAAGTTCTCAAAGGAGAGAACTAGAACTATGCTACCAAAGAAGACATCTAAAATAGTCCCAGATTGAAAGAACAAAATGATCCAAATCTATATTCAAGATACAAATGGATCACCGAGTATAAGTGTCTACCAAGTTACCTTCTCTACCGAGTAAGGTTGGGTCACAAACTCTACTGAGTGAGGCCAGGATTAATGAAGATGCATATGGTTACTGAGTCACACAGACTTCGTCGAGTGTTCAATGCAAGCATACTGGATGATAGTCTATCAACATGATGTCAATTGATCTATCTATCATATTGAGCATTTATGGAAATTTTTTGACAAAAGGCATGAAATCAAAGTCATTCTTATCCTGAAATTTTCAAAGAGATATTGCAAAGTGTGATCTTCAGAACATTCAAGAAATTCGAGTGAATTAATAGTGAAAATTTTTGAGTTCTCTCAAAACTCTACCAAGCGAAGATGGCATCCAACAATAGCAAGGCAAAGCGGGGTTCAAACATGTTGATTCATGGAATGGAATGGAAGGCACCAAATTTCAAGCTCACTCTTGCAGTTGCTAAAACCCTAGATCTGAGTGGAGAACAGTCTCAAATCCCTCCAAAGGTACTATTGGTCAATCATATTTGCACTCATTTTAAATTTTTTATTCAAGAGATTGGCACTTTGGAAATGGATGATGTCCTAGATAAGTTATGTGTGAATGGAGTTTTGAAACCTGAGCATCAACACCTGGAAACCAAAGGGTTAGGTTAACTCACATCCCTCACTTGCCCTACAAATTTCAAGTAAAATGGATTAGGTTTATCCTTAGTCGGGTGCATAATGGGCAGTTGTGGTTGGAACAATCAGTGTTGATCACAAAGGAGATGATTGATTAAATCACTAGTCTCCCAATGTTAGCCAAAGTCAAAACAACCAAAACCCTAGGTCAGGTGAAACTTGAAAAAAAAACCCTAGTAGAATGAGATAGTAGAGGAATAAAAATTAGTAGTGTCATGAACATGGGGTTGAAATTTGGAATTCAAATTATTGCACACAAGATATAAAGCTCTAGCAGGTTGAACAATGTGTCATGTGAAGCCATGGACTTGGCCTACAAGGTAGTAAAGAACAATTTATCCTTTGACATTGTTGAGCTATTGTTGAAACAATTCAACAAGAATATGGAAAGTATAAGGACACCAAAGAATAACCCATGTAAGTCTGGTTTCTTGTTAACTTGTCTATTCTTTTATGTTCAAAAATTTTGCCCTTCAAAAGGCACTGTTATTTGGAGAAAAGATGTGCTTGTGCTATATCAGATAAATGAGCATATTGCTGAAATGGGTGAAAACTATAATAGTATTATGGACAATTATTTTGATGCATTCAAGGAGAAAATGAAAAATAGATACTGAATCCCCAAGAAACTAGTTGAAGATTATAAGGATGATGTATGTTTCACAGTGGATTGTGATAGAGTATACATTCAAGCAGTTAAGCCTAGAATTGCATGGGTGAAACCTCTTGGATATGAGGTCAATATTGATGAAACAAAAGATATCATTGAAGCACTTGTTAATGAATTGGTTGATCCTAAGGCTACATATTTCAGAACATATGATGAAGCAAAAGCCAAGATTGAACTAGAAATAAAGCTCCCTTAGGCAGTTAACAAGGGAAAGAAAATAATTGCAAAATTGAAACCAATTCTACCCTTTTTTTGACCAAGGGAAAAGGTGAGGATGAGGAAGTAGAGGATGAGGCAGAATCTGAGGAAGAAGGGCCATTAAGGAAGAAGGGCAGGGTAACAATTACCAAGCCACCAAAGCCATCCACTGCAATCTTCACAAGAAGGTCCTCTAGGAAGAAATTTGATAAGGAAGGAGGTGACATTATATGTAGAAAATCTCCACCCACCTTCCAAGATAGATTGAAAGATCTGGAAGTAGGAGCCAGTATAACAAACTTCAAATCATTAAAGTATGAAATTAGGATAGCAGAAGAGAAAAAGCAAATAGAAGATCTGGTGATGGACAAGATGGGCAAGTGGAAATACTCATTAGAATAGCTTGCTTCTCAGATTCCTAGTGATTTTTTGGAGAAAATCAAGCCAAGATGGGAATTTTCCATGCAAACTATCAAAGACGTATATGGGCAAAATTTGAGGCAACTTATACTGAGCATATCAAATGCAAAGGTAAAAGAGTCACTGAAGAAAAATGAAGAAAAAATGACTCTAAAATTTAATACTTGCTTCATTTTGATGAAAGATATTAAACATGGTGTAAGGAATGCAACAAACACTTGGAAAAATATCTATCTTTTGCATAAAAAAAGTGATTTTTCAGTTTATATAATGGATGATGAAGAAGAAGAAGAAGATAAAGAAAAAGATGAAGAGAAAATATTAAAGAAGCAACTCATTTTGACAATGAAGAAGATGAAGAGGAAAAAGGGCAAGAGGCTACAGAGGAAGCAAAGCAAGATTATTAGGAAACTGATCTAGTTAAGATAGTTGTAGTAGTCATTGCCTCACTTCCTCACTCTCTAAGCAAACTAGTGACAACATCAAGCATAGAGATAGCCCCAGTAAATTGATTATGACTACTAGGTTAAATACAAATGTCCAATCACTCTTTGCTCCTACTCAGCTTAGCACATCATTGACAGAAGTGACCTCCACTTCATCTACGGAGCTATAGACTCTTCCCTCTAATACTGAGTTGGCTACTTTAGTTTTGAGTTCATCAGTTTTGAGCACATCAATTTTGGATTCTTCAACTATTTCTATTAATATTCCTTCAATAAGTATAGTATTAGTTTTCATAGTTAGTCCTAGTATGTCTACTATTATTTCTATTCTAGGTACACAAGCAATAAGTGTAAGGACAGTTGAGCCCAAGGCTCAACCGAGCACAAACTTTTTGGGCAAAGGAAAAGAGATGGAGGAAGAAATTGATTTAGATGAGGAAATTATAATCCCAAATTGGGACATTTCCAAGCTTACTCTAGACCAAATGCAATCATTTGGTGAACTCCTCCGAAAGAAGGCTAAACAGTAAAGATTAAGAGAGGAAAGAGATAAGGAATTCAAAATTATTGAGGATGCAAAGAAAATTTTGGCAGAAGCCATAGGCATGGAGGTTGATTCTTCACAACCAATTTGTTTCAGCTAGCAGAGGCAGTTCAAAGGTTTAATGAAGATATTGATGGATAAGATAAGATAGTACAAAAGGTAGAAAATAAATTTGAGAATAAAGTGTTGGAGCACATTGCTCAATACATTGCTATCTATCAAGTAGAACTTTCTACAAATTTGGGTTCTTTGGAAGCATCTGGTACAAATGTATCATCACTTTTTGGTAAGTTATATAATGTTTCTGAGTTTACCAAGGAAATAAAGGACAAATTGTCCAAAATAGATGAAGATCTTAAGTCAAGCGCTCAAGAATTGTAACTTGACCCTAGTTCAAGCCTTGCACATTTCCAAAAGATAAGATTTTTGACAAATATGCAAGCATAATTGCTCAAAGAAGAAGCAAGGATCAGATCCACATTGATAGATATACAAAACATGATTCTTCCCAACATGGATGCACTGCAGAGACATATTGTACATTCAAAAACTCTCATCCATGACAATTATTTCTCCATTGTGGACTATATGATAGAATTGTCAACAAA
The DNA here is from genome assembly GCA_028749045.1 of Cupressus sempervirens. Taxonomy (NCBI): domain Eukaryota; kingdom Viridiplantae; phylum Streptophyta; class Pinopsida; order Cupressales; family Cupressaceae; genus Cupressus; species Cupressus sempervirens. The sequence goes on along the minus strand of CM053785.1, from coordinate 255,992,820 downwards.
AGTACAAATTGCACTTCACACATGTAAGGTCTTGCAAGACAATTGGGATAAAACTTTGGCAATCATTCTTAGGGTACATTCAGAATTTTTATCTCATTTTGGTGTTACTATGTAAATAGAATAAATCTTTGACATTAATGTCAAAAAGAGGGAGTAAGATATAAGTTATGGGAAAAAAATGTAATAAGATGTAAAAACAATGGGGGAGAAACATATTTATAGAAAGATGTGTTGTATATAGCAAGAAGATGTATAGTATATTGTATGAAAGAACCTTACCATGTACAGATATATATCTTACAAAATAAATTTTGAAAAATCTCAAAAACAGTATACTCTACCAAGTTGGTATCACAACGTGATGGATATAAGGCATGTAGGAAAGTTTTTGAACTTAGTTTTGGATGATAAGTGTTTTTGTAACTAATTCCAAAGGGGGGTATTGTTGACATGTCAGCCAAGTTTTTTATTAGTGACACACACTTATTTAGATTGTATATAGCTACCAAGCTCATTATACAGTTAATAGTGTTTTCCAAATATTTCATTTGTCACCAAGTTCTACAGTTACTAATGAGTCTTTCGGACAAATCCCAATGGTTACTGAGTAGTTACAATTACAATGAAGATCAACAATGTAAACCGTGCATCTCAGTGTATGTCAAGTTTACCAATGCAAACTGAGTTGTGGAGTGTTCATTGAGTTCACAATTTATGTGATGAGAGTCCAGATTTAACTAAGCTACTTAGTGTTAACCAAGAGACTCTGTTTATATCGAGCTCAAGGTGATAGTGTTTACCAAGCTATCCAATGGTAAATAAGTGATTTAGTTTATATGACAAGTTTCACATTATCTATCGAGTCACTAGTGTAGACTGAGTTGAAGACTACTTGAAAGTGATCAGTATGGATCGATCTTCTATGTCTACCAAGTGCATGATGATGTCAAGCATTGACAGTGGATGTTGATTATCAAAACTTCACCGAGTCAGTATTCAGAACCTGAGTGTCTTCATGTGGACTGACTATCATATTTGTGTAAACTTGTATTGTGGTCAACTTTGTAATTTGTATAATTGGATTGATATATATGTAATGAATTGTATCATATCCAAGTGTATAAGAAATGTGAATGTGAAATGCAATGTAATTGAATATATTTAGAGAAGAGCATAAAGAGCGAATTACAAGAGCTACAACAGTATAAGGAGTAGCAAAGACATATCTATCATAGCAAGGTGATTAGTACATAAAGAAATCTCATTCAGCAAACCAAGTTGCAGATCAGAGATCAGCTATTGTTTCATCCTAACAGGTGGATCAGTCAAATCCTTTAACAAGGTAGACCTAATAGTCTTTTGTAAATCTCTTTGCTAAGTGCATACTTCATTGTATGTTTGTAAATCCTTTCACAAGGTGGACCTAGTAGTCCTTATTGCTCCTAACAAGGTAGATCATCAATAGTGATCAATGTAAGTCGTAACAGGCCAACTTTATTTTGTAGTCCCCATCCCTATTTTACTTTCTATTTTGAAGGTTTTTGGGTCACCAAATCTTTGTGTCACAGTGTTATGAATGCTTTCATGTTTTCAGTTTTTTATGCATGCAATTAGATCAGATTTTATGTGATGGAATAAATGCTAAATTGAATTGTTAGATTAAGAGTTAAATTGTTGAAGTTTTAGAAGTTACTAATTCACCCCTCCCCTCTCAGTAACTTAGCATAGTCTAGAATATTTCCAACAAGTTGATAGCTCATTTCTTACGCATTTGTGTTGCAAGTTTTTTGATGTATTATGTTATCTTCATTTCTAACCCTCTTTGGATGGTTTTCCACGAAAGAGTTAATTTATGGTTTTTTTTTGTTTAATTGGTTCGTCACCATACCTATTTTTCTTTTTCCCTTATTTTTGAAGGCTTGTCACCAAAGCTTTGTTCATCTATTTTCAATTTTAAATTAGTTTACATTAAATCTACATTAGATTTTGAATAGCTTCACCTTTGTCATGTCAAGTGCAAGGTTATAACTATTTTTAAAAATATTCTCAGTATTCTATATTTTATTGCACATACTTTTTCTTGTGGGTTCAATTAAAATCTCTTCACTATTTTTCTTGCAATTATTTTTTTATAATTTTTTTTAAAAAATCATTCCATATCAACTTATGTAGTTTTAATCACATAATCTATTTGCAATTTAAAAACTTTAGGACTATATTCTTTTTTTTATATAATAATTGATATTGCATGTAATTAATATGTGGCCACCTATTACTAAAATGTATCATGTTTATCTTTTTATAAGGTATCCACTATTGGTAATTTATTTTCTAATATTTCTAGAGATTTTTATTTGTAACATTTTTTTGTTGCAGTAAATCTTATATTCATATTTTATTATCATTTGATGGTCTTCTTGTATGTCGCATCATTTTTTTTGCTATTATTACTATTTTTTACCCTGAGAATATTCTTTCATTACAATTTCTATCATTTGACATTTTTTTTCATCTCATAAATTTGTCCTTTTTGTCATCTCATATATGTTTTTTTAGAAGTACATTTAAAAATCTAATTCAATTCTATCCACGTTACCATTACTTTGAAAATCGTTATCATTACTTTGAAAATTTTACTTATTCTTATAGTAATCAGTTCTTTCTTTTTTTCATTTAAGTTAGTAATTTTTTTCCATAATGAGACTTGTTTTATAAGTTTTTTTTATTAAGTAAACTAGGTTTTAAAGGGTTCCTAAAACCCTTTACACATAAAAATATTTTCAATGGAGTCTGAACAAAAGATACAATAAACAGAGGTGATACAGGTCACCAACCAAAATAAGGTGACTAGGGTGGCCTCATAGATAACACAATACACTTCTGCCACTAGATAAAACTCAAAAGAACCATTTAGGACCCTTTAATCCCAAAAGAGCGAGATCTAAGAAGTTGATCAGAGGATTGTTGAGAACATTTGTATTTTTTTCCTTCAACATTTGTCCAACCTTCGTCCACTAGAGAAGCCTCCTTCTCCCAAACCAAAGCATCGACATCTGACCCAACTAGAGAAATAAGAAAAAACCTCAACAGAAAAATTGCCCATAGGAACCCAACCCATAGAGGGAGGGGCAACCACAGCATCCACATCCAATGGATTAGTACCCTGGTCAAATGGGGCAGAGCTACAGGCACCCACAACAACCACATCTGCTGGAGAATCCATAGGAGCAAAGTCTTTAAGGACAAAGTAATGTTGAACCAAAGCCCTAGACCACCAAGAAGGTCTTTGTAGGGAGGCCTTTTGGAGTATCAACCACCATGAGGATGCAAGCATAAATAGTATGCAGAATATCAGAAGATTTAGAATCCACCTCTTTATAACTGTTACTTTGATTAAACCTTTTAAATTATTGATTTCATTTGAGTTCCTAATTTGTTAATTTCAAGTTTTTTCATCTAACTTTATTTTATTTATGAGTTCATTACTAAGCTCAGTGAGTCTAAGAAAAATCTAACATATTCACTCTTTCTCATATTTCAAACTACATATCTATATTTGTAAGAAAAGTTCAATAAAAATCACTTTTTTATTTTTATTGTAATATATAATCAATTTAAAAAGAAACATTAATTTTGTATTTTAGTGCATTTTACAACAAGAAATAGGGTGCTTCTTTAGTTTGACATCATGTCCATTTAAATTTAAATTTTCTATCAAAATTTAAACACTTTATAGTCATGCATTTTAAACATTTTCCACTAGCAAGTCTATTGTAGATTTCCTTATTATTTCAATATTATAGTTCTTTTCAAGCTTCTCTTAAAAATCAATGTTTATTTACTTTTGAAAAATATCTTTGTTAAGTAAAGTTTTTTTTGTATTACACTAAAGGGATACATAATTTTTGGGGAGCAATGTGGTAATTGATCTCACTTTTAAACAATGCATTTTTCATATGATTGGTCTTATTCACCTATGTCACTGATGTTGTTGAATTATAGTTCTAGTATTATGAGTCACTTTACAACATTACCTTTATGCGTATTATTATTGATTTGATTGATTAGCATAAATTTATATCAATTCTAGTATGATTTTCATATCATCTATTTACTTGTACATAGTTGCATTTTTTAGTTTGATTGTATACCCTCTATTTGTATGCACTATAGTTGCATTTTTTTGGAAGTTGTGTGGGGTTCCCTATTTTCAAAGTTAACTATTGAGGACCCATCAATTCTACTTGATTCATAGTTACCTTTATTTTTGCTAGGACCCATAGAGTATCCCTCCATCCAAGTTCTTGTTATGCACTTATCTCAATTGATGTTTATCAACTTAATCCATTTTTCCTCTTCGTGAGGATGTTATTCTTCAATTCATTATATTTCTCATAACTTTGAAGTCATTATCATTTTAACACTCATAATTCTTATAATTATACTAGAGCATATGTAAATACTATTTTAAATGGTCAATTAAAATTCTTCGACATTAAACATGAGCTTTTTATTCCTTATTGTGAGGTAGAAAGGAAGAGTAGAACTATTGTTGATGCTCAATCTTCTCCTTGTCTATCTATTTGGTATGATGATCAACATAATGGTTATGGGTTTTAAATTCCTATTTCTAACACAATGTAAGTTTAAAAAGATGTTTTCTTGTAGCAAATAGTGTACATTATTGTTCCTTTGTGCAAGATTATGAATTTAGTAATAATAAAGTTGTGGTGGTAGAGGACCAACTTCTTTCTTCAAACCCTACTCCTAGTGCATCTTCATCCATTTATAAAGGTGATGATAATGTTGACTCTACTCCTTGTAATTCTTCTTCTAGTGATGATTCAATTAATTTTAAGAGTGTCCCTAAATGGTTTAAGAATTTGCTTCAAGGAAGTGATGATTATATAGCTAAATCGTGTGAACTTCAACCTAGAAGAGTTAATTATTGTAATTATAATTTTATGAATTCATTTTGAATAAGTATATTGTTCATTATTCTCTTTTATTTTGTGCTTATTATTTAGGTTTTATTTTCCTCTCATCTTTTTTCTTTTTTTTCTTTTTTGTTTTTGTCATGGCCATGCTCACTATCTTCCCTTTGCTTCTAAGTTTCACATTTTTTCATTTCTTTTTCATATTTTGGTTAATTTTCTTTCAATGGGTTCTTACTTCAAGTTCCTCTCTTTAATTTTTGATATTAAGTTTCAAATTTATCATTTTTAATTTAGCAATTTTACACTACTTTTTAAAAAGCAATTTGGCAATCCCCAAAGGGATTTTTTTAATTTAAATATGCTTGAATTCTTCTATAAAAAATCAAGATGCATTGTGCTACTTATGTTTTGATCTCATTAAATCTTAACATGAAAACTTCAATTTGAGGATGTGCCTTTGTATACACAGTTATGCAAAAGGTTTAGTTATTTCATTCTTCATGACCAAATATTGTTATCTTTCTCACAATGTGAGTTAAAGTTTATATATTCCTTGATGGTTCTTGTTGTGGTTTCACAATCCATGCCCCATTTCTAAGTGAAATGGGGACCCCCTACTTTATTTTTTAGCTTTGTGGATCCCTAGTCTAGGATCTGAGTCTTTTTTAGGGTTTTTCATAGTGTTTTGGCCTAGTCTAGCTCTCTGTCAGAAAACCCAATTGTTGGGAAATAGAGATTTTAGAAGAAAAATAATTTTTTTTACCATGAGGGGTGCACTAGCACACCTAGAACACCCCTCAAGATGCCCTAGTATGCTAGTCAGACTAAGAGAAAAGCACATCCCTCTTAGAAGTGTACACCTATGCACCTGTGCACCTCTAAGAGGTGCACTCAATCCTGGGCCTATAAAGCCCGGGACCCTACAAGTCAAAGTGAAAACCACACCTCTGCAACCTCTGAGATGTGGCACTCTGCTCCATAACCTACACACACAACACAAATATGTTAACAAAAATCCATGGAAAAGGTGCACACCTCCTAAGGTGTTGGGAATGATTGAAAAGATTATACATAAAAAGTAATGGAAATAGTAAAGAATGTTCTCAATCATTGTTTTTTCATTTGCAAGAATGACAATTGCTTTAGTGATCCAAATACTATCAATTGGTTGATTGACAAGGAGGAGGCAATCAATAAGATGTAACTAGAACACCTAGAGAAAGGTTGAAGTTATGATGTTGTAATGAAGTACAAGGATCAGCTAAGCCATTGATGAAAAAGTGTATTGATGACATACTCTAAGACACAGAGAATGGGCACACTGAAACATATCAAAGATGTCAAATTTTAGCTAAGTCATTTGTGAAGCCTAACTAAGTCTATTAGAGAGAGAGCCAAGCAAGCTAGTCAGTGTCGAATAGATTCCTAGTTGAAGTCGAGCAAGTTCAACCTCAGTAAGTGTTGAGTGATCTTCAAGTGCTGAGCAGATACAAGTGTCGAGTCAAGAAACAAGTGCCGAGTAGATACAAGTGTCGAGTCAAGAAATTAGTGCCGAGCAGATACAAGTGCCAAGCAGGATACAAGTACCGAGTAACACAGAGGTGTCGAGCATCAGTAAACCAATAATGTCGAGTTGCTGCATTATTTCAAAGATTGAAGATTTGCCAAATCTAAGCCAACAAGGTTGTTATCTATAATTTTGTGAATTAAATAGAAGATAATAGTGATGAGTTGGTCGCACAGAACATCATGTAAAATGTTTTTGGAGAATACAACTGGACTTTAGATGAAGTTTCTAGATAAGAGCAAGATATGGGGTAGATACATTGTACCCTACCTAATCCACCTGAAACCCTAAAATTGGAGAGGAAGAATTGAGCAGGAAAGGAACTCCAGATTTCTATTTAAGGAGTTATAAGGTCATGAAGCAAAGTGTGAGAGGAGGTCAAGCATGAAAGCATAAAGTGTTGAAGGAGGTGCTAAGGAGTAAGAGAGCACAATTACTCTGCTTCAACAGATAACCACAGATATGGTTGCATTGGTATGATGAGTAAGAAGACTCAAGGAGATGAAGCTTGAGATGAAAAGCTGTTAAAGCTGAAGTGATTAAAAGCCAAGCAAAAGGACTGAACTGAAGTGTGATTTGAAATTTTTGAAATATGTTGTAAGTTGTATCAGATCATAAATCCATTATTGTTACTCTCTAGCAATTATAATAGATAGTTTAAATCCTATGAACTTAGGTTGGTTTAATAGCCATGTTATAAATCCTTTAATAGGGTGACATTCCAAGTGAATGTTCTAAAGTCCTTTGACTAGGCCCATTTCTAACAGTATGGTGAAATCCTCTAACAAGTTCACATTTAACAGTGTGTTGTAAGCCTTTAACAAGGCAGGCTTTTAACAGAGCATCACTTTAGAAGAGTGAGAATTAAGTAGCATGTTACTGGTGGTTTTTCCCAAATTGGGTTTCCACATAAATCATTGTGTCATGTGTTGATCTTACATGTTTTATCCTTGCAGATTGATTTACTGTAATTTGCTAAGATGATTGATTTAAGTTTGAATGGATGAAAAGTTTATGGGCTCACTATAATTTCAGAAAAAGTATTATTAGGGCATTTAGACCTTGAATAACTGATTCACCCCCCCCCCCCCCCCCCCCCTTTGTTATTCTAAAGAATTCTAACAATTGGTATCAGAGCCAAACTGTTGATTTAATTTAAAGGGACTAGAAGCAGAGAAGATCAAAATGCCTAAGAGAGAAGTCCCCAAGCTCAACAAAGATAACTTTGTTGCATGGTAGAGTTTGATGAAGCTCCATCTTGGATCCAAAGGAGATTATGCCCAAAATTCAATTGTTACTAAACATTTTGATCCAACTGGTACTCTTACTGCAGAAGATTTGAAAAAAAAATAGTAACACAATCAGACAATGCTAGAGATTACTTCAGCACTCAACTATTCTGAATTCGATGATATCAAAGGATGTGACACTGCATTCAAAATGTGGAAAGCCCTATCAGACATTTATGGAGGAGATTAGAATGTCCAAAGAGAAAAAAGAGAAAGCCTCAGAGGAAAGTTTGATGATATGAAAATGGAGGAAAGTGAGAATGCTGCTCAGTATGGCGCTAGAATAAAGGAAGTGGTAAGTGCAATAAGATGTTTGAGTGGTCAATTGGATGAAGATATTGTTAATAGTAAGCTCTTAAGAACCTTTCTCCCTATCTATGCTATTAGAGTATCAGCAATACAAGAACTAAGATGTGTACTAGGAAACAATCTATGTTTTGAAGGAATAGTGGGTAGACTCACTGCATTTGAGTTATCTAACTTTGACAACTACAGACCTGAGAATGTTGAATCTGCTTTCAAGGCCAACCTATCACTGAAAGATGTTGAACAGGTGAAACCAAAGAAAGGAATAAAAATGAAATATGTATCCAGTGACAGTAGCACTGATGAGAAAGATGTGGAACAATTGGAAGCATTGCTAGCTAGAAGATTTCACAGAGGCAAAGGAAAATTCAAAGGTAAGATGCCTATCATTTGTTTCAATTGCAATGAAGTAGGACATATTGCTGCAAGGTGTACACAAAAAAAATATTATAAGGAAGGCAACAAATATAGAAGAGAAGATGATAAGAGAGATTACAAAGACAAAGACAAGAAGTGCTATATTGTTGAAGAGAATTCTGATGATCATGATGATGAAGTTGTTTATGTAGCCATGAAGGACCAATATAATGAAGAAGAACCTATAGCACTGGTAACAAGTATGAACAAAAATGACAAATGGATCATAGACAGTGGATGCTCACATCACATGAAAGTTTGTTAACCTTACTCAGTATGATGAAAATAGTGTTAGATTTGGTAATGATGCTCCATGTCAAATAAAAGGAAAAGGATCCATTAAGCTTACAGAACAAATTTCATGTGATAATGCATACTATGTTGAAGGATTAAACTACAATTTTCTAAGTGTCTCACAGTTATGCAATGTAGGATGCAAAGTAGAATTTGGAAACAAAACTGCAAAAATATATGGTACTGATGGTAAATTGATAGGAAAAGGAGATCAAACAAGAAGTAATTTGTTTTACCTTGATATGGATGATGTTTCTTGTTTTGTTGCAAAATTTGATGATGAATGGTTATGGCATAGAAGGCTATGTCATGTCAACTTTGACAATCTGGTCAATATCAGTAAAATGAAGAAAGACAGAGGTTTACCTAAATTGAAGAAGCCTGATAATATCATGTGCAAACAATGTCAGCTAGGAAAGATGACAAAGTCAAGTTTCAAAAGTAAAAACTATACATCTAAAGAAGTACTTGAGTTAGTCCATACTGACTTATGTGGTCCAATGGAAGTAAAAAGCTACAAAGGAGATAAATATATAATGTTGTTTGTTGATGACTATTCTAGGATGATGACTGTTATGTTCTTAAAGTAAAAATTTGATGCTTTTCAAATGTTTAAGTGGTATGTGGCTAGAGTTGAAAAGAAAATAGGAAAGAGTTTGAAATGCCTGAGATCAGGCAGAGGTGGTGAATTCACATCAAATAAATTTGAGATATTTTGTAATGACAAAGGAATCAAAAGACAAACGCCAACTCCTATGACTCCCACACAAAATGGAATTGCTGAGAGAAGAAATAGATCTGTGATTGACTGTGCCAGAACACTAATGATGGAAAAGACTGTTGCTCTAAAATACTGGAGAGAAGTTGTAAGTGTAGCTTTTCATACAATGAATCGTGTACAAGTCAAGAAAGGTACAAATACAACACCTTTTGAATTATGGTATGGTCACTGACCCAATGTAAAACATTTCAAAGTATTTGGTTGCAAATTCTTTATCCTTAAAGATACTAGAAATGGAAAATTTGATGCAAAAAGTGATGAAGGCATATTCCTGGTTACTCCACTAGAAGTAAGGCATATAAATGTTTGAATACTAACACTAACAAAATTGTGAAGAGTGCAAATGTAAACTTCGATGAGCATACAGAAGTCCAAGCTGAAGAACCAAAGAGAATGGACGAAAACAAAACCTTTGTGTATTCTTATGAAGGAATGCCCGTTGACGAGGATGATGTCAATCAAATTGGGATTCAACAGAAAATTTTAGTTTTAGTCGAGTCACAACCAGTGAATGTCGAGTTACATTCAGAAGCTGAGTTGCAGAATGAAAGAAATGCACAATCTTATCTTGAAAATAGTACACATGAAAAAGATGAAGAACAACCTGACAACTCAATGCATAGTGACCCTGAATCTGAAAGATCAAACATGGAAACAAGGACATAACCAAGATTATCCAAATATGTAAAAAGACATCACCCTGCTGAACAGATATTTGGTGACAAAGATGCAAGACCAATGACAAGGAATAGACTAAGACATGAATCATGTATGATCAGCAAACTTGAACCTAAGATAGTAAATGGTGCATTACGAGATGATGACTAGTATAAAGCTATGAAAGAAGAGATTGATCAAATAAAGAAGAACAAAACCTGGAGTTTGGTTCCCATACCAGTTGACAAGAATGTGATTGGCACCAAGTGGGTATTCAGAAACAAGTTAGATGAGAATGGTGAGATTACTAGAAACAAAGCTAGACTAGTATGCAAGGGTTATGCTCAAGAAGAAAGATTAGACTATGGGGAAACATTGGCCCCTATTGCTAGAATGGAAGGAGTAAGAACTTTACTTGCATATGCTACATATAAAGGTCTTAAAGTCTATCAAATGGATGTGAAGTCTACTTTTTTAATGGTATGTTAGAAGAGGAAGTCTATATTGAACAACCAGAGGGATTTTTTGATGAGAATAACAGGGATATGGTTTGAAAATTACATAAAGCACTCTATGGTCTGAAACAAGCACCTAGAGCATGGTCTGAGAGACTTCACAAGTATCTAGTGCAAATAGGATTTGAAAGAACTAATGATAATAGCAACATGTACATCAAATCAGAAGAAGGTAAGGATATTATTGTATCTGAAATCTTTGTGGATGACATAGTTTTTGGAGGAAAGGAAGTGTTTTGCAAAGGCTTTGCTGATAAAATGAAACATGAGTTTGAGATGTCTATGTTTGGAGAAATCAAATTTTTTGTTGGATTGCAAGTACATCAACTAAAACATGGTATATTTGTGACATAATCAAAGTATATCAAAGAGATACTTAAAATGTTTGGATTGGAAGAATCCAAACCAGTCAGCACACCAATGGCAATAGGAAATAAGTTGTCCAAAAATGATGTATCAGCTGAATTCAATCAAACAATGTACAAATCCATGATTGAAAAACTACAATATGTTGTACATAGCAGACTAGACATAGCATTAGCAGTTGGAATAGTGGCTAGATTCTCTGCTAATTCCAAAGAAAATCATCTCATAGCAGTAAAAAGAATAATGAGATATCTCAAAGGAACTGACAACTTTGGTTTATATTACAAAAAGAATGAGAAGTTTGAGCTCAATGCATATACAGATGCAGATTGGGGAGGCAACATTGATGACAGAAAAAGCACAAGTGGAGGTGCATTATTTTTAGGTAAAAGGCTAGTTACCTAGACTAGCAAGAAAAAAACATGCACATCCCAATCCACTGCAAAATCAGAATATGTGGTAGCAATAGTCAATTGCAAAAACATTGTGTGGCTCACACATCTATTGAAAGGGATGAAAGAAGAGGTAACCAAACCTGTGATATTGTATTGTGATAATACAAGTGCTATAAACATATCCAAAAATCCAGTAATGCATGCAAAAACCAAGCATATTGCAATCAAGTATCACTATGTCAGAGAATTGGTAGAAGACAAACAAGTGAAGTTGGAGTACATTCACACAAAGGAACAAACTACAGATATCTTCACCAAACCATTGCCCAAGGATGCTTATGAATATCTTAGAGGCAAGTTGGGGGTAATGCCCCTAACTCAAGCAGTGTAAAGCAACAAGGAAGCTGCCCTGCATCAATAGGAATAAATCATTGAAATGTCTGAAGAATGATGCAGAGGATGACAGCAGGAGTAGAAACTCCAAATCAGTCACAAGCATGGTGACAGAGGGAGAAGACATCAAGAGCCAAAGCTTGTATTGTGCATGTTAAAGATGCTACATCTTTGGCATTTATGTCAAAGAGGGAGAAATATGCAAAAAATTGATCAATACAAAGCAAGAGGGAGATATATATGAGATCAGTAGTAAGGATGCAGTAGTTAAGAGGAAGACACAGAAAGAAGCAGAAAACGTATATAATTTTGGTGGTAACAAAGTTGATCAATTGATCAATTTGGTTTGCCATCAATGCCAATGAGGGAGATTGTTGGAAATGATTGAAAAGATCATACATAAAAAGTAATGGAAATAGTAAAGAATGTTCTCAATCATTGTTTTGTCATTGATGTCAAACTTGCTACTTGCAGGAATGACAATTGCTTTAGTGATCCAAATACTATCAATTGGTTGATTAACAAGGAGGAGGCAATCAATAAGATGTAACTAGAACACCTCGAGAAAGGTTGAAGTCATGATGTTGTAATGAAGTACAAGGATCAGCTTAGCCATTGATGAAAATGTGTATTGATGACATACTCTAAGACACAAAGAATGGGCACACTGAAACATATCAAAGATGTCAAATTTTAGCTAAGTCATTTGTGAAGCCTAACTAAGTCTATTAGAGAGGGAGTCGAGCAAGCTAGTCAGTGTCGAACAGATTCTTAGTTGAAGCTGAGCAAGTTCAACCTCAATAAGTGCTAAGTGATCTTCAAGTGTTGAGTCAAGAAACAAGTGCCGAGTAGATACAAGTGTCGAGTCAAGAAACAAGTGCCAAGCAAATACAAGTGTTGAGTCAAGAAACAAGTGCCGACCAAATACAAGTGTCGAGTCAAGAAACAAGTGCCGAGTAGATACAGGTGCCGAGTAGGATACAAGTACTGAGTAACACAGAGGTGCCGAGCATCAGTAAACCAATAATGCCAAGTTGTTGCATTATTTTAAAGATCAAAGATTCACCAGATTTGAGCCGACAAGGTTGTTATCTAGAATTTTGTGAATTAAATAGAAGATAAGAGTGATGAGCTAGTGACATAGAACATCATGTAAAATGTTTTTGGAGAATACAACTGGACTTTAGATAAAGTTTCTAGATAAGAGCAAGATATGGGGTGGATACATTGTACCCTACCTAATCCACCTAAAACCCTAAAATTGGAGAGGAAGAATTGAGCAGGAAAGGGACTCCAAATTTCTATTTAAGAAGTCATAAGGTCACGAATCAAAGTGTGAGAGGAGGTCAAACATGAAAGCATAAAGTATTGAAGGAGGTGCTAAGGAGTAAGAGAGCACAGTTACTCTACTTCAACATATGACCACATGTATGGTTGCATTGGTATGATGAGTAAGAAGACTCAAGGAGATGAAGCTTGAGATGACAAGCTGTCAAAGCTGAAGTGATTAAAAGCCAAGCAAAAGGACTAAACTAAAGTGTGATCTGAAATCTGCAAAATATGTTGTAATTTGTATCAGATCAGAAAGCCATTATTGTTACTCTCTAGCAATTGTAACAGATAGTTTAAATCCTATGGACTTAGGTTGGTTTAATAGCCATGTTATAAATCCTTTAACAGGGTGACATTCCAAGTGAATGTTCTAAATTCCTTTGACCAGGCCCATTCCTAACAGTATGGTGAAATCCTCTAACAAGGTCACATTTAACAGTGTGTTGTAAGCCTTTAATAGGGTAGGCTTTTAATAGGGCATCACTTTAGAAGAGTGAGAAGTAAGTAGCATGTTACTGGTGGTTTTTCCCAAATTGGGTTTCCACGTAAATCACTATGTCATGTGTTGATCTTGCATGTTTTATCCTTGCAGATTGATTTACTGTAATTTGCTAAGATGATTGATTTAAGTTTGAATGGATGAAAAGTTTATGGGCTCACTATAATTTGAGAAAAACTATTATTAAGGCATTCAGACCTTGAATAACTGATTCACAACAACCCCCCCCCACCTCAATTATTCAAAAAATTCTAACACAAGGTGTGCAAGGTGCACACCTTTTATTTTGCAAAAATCCTAAAAATTTAAACAAAACTAAAACCAAACTTAAGCATAAAAGCCTTCACCCTAGATAAAGGTTCATAGGTGCACACCTATCTAAGGTGCGCACATGTGCACCTTTACTAAGGCTAAAACATCCCCAGGGATAGTAAAGGGTGCACACTAGCGTACCCCAAAAGGTGTGCTAAGTGTGCACCCTTTTTCTTTTGCACTTGTCTTACCTTTGTACTATGAGGGTGCGCACCTAGTGCACCCCACAAGGGGTGCTAGGTGTGCACCCTTACTATTAAGGTTTTTGTAGGAGTTGGCACACCTAGCGCACCTCAAAGGTGAGTAAGGTGTACCTTTTTTCTTGTCTTCTAGAGATCAAAAATATGTTTTTTGGTGTTTTTTAATAGTTTTTTAGTAACTAGGGTTTCTAGGTCATAATTTTTTAGTAATTAGGGTTTAGTTGAATTAGTTTTTTCTACCTCTAGACTAATGGATGTTGGTTTTGGGTAGATTAAATGGCTTCATCCTCATCCTTCCTTACTGCAAAGATAGCTTTGAAACCAATAGTCTTCAATTTTCAAGGTGTTTTGGCAAAATCATGCTAATATAGTCTTCAGAGTTGATCATGGCATTATCGGAGAACTATGTTTCAGAGGAAAGGGTTGGGAAAAGTATAACTAGAGAGATAGTCCTAGATCTAAGACCGAAGAATATAGAGAAGGTATTTCATCTTCCAAGAGTAGATCAGTATATTGGATTGACATATCATCAAGAAAAAGGTTGGTATAGAGAGTATGGAGACAAAGCATTAGAAATCATCCAATCTTCGTATCTCATTGAGAAGACTCCTCTTGGACAAAAAGCAAACAAAGTAGATATGACAACGAGCTATATGAAAGACAATATTGGATATTCTATATTACTTTTGAGTAGAGTCATGGGGTTACTAGCATCAAGACACCTAAATATATGGATGGTACACTTCATTGAGACCATCAAAATAGTGAAGATGCAAATTAATTGGGCCTCAATTCTCAGTGAGAATTTAGATGAGCAACTAGTGGTAGTCAAGAACAACCAAAGGTTCTACATGACATCCTATTTGGTGTACTTGTTATCTGCAAGAGCAATAGATTATTTAGGGTTGTTCAAAAGGGGCAACATGCAAGATGCAAATGTGTGGCCTTATGTTGTATAACCCCAGTTGGTAAAGAAAAAGCTTTCAGAGCATACTAAGGAGTATAGAATAATGAATTATTCCTTCATTTTTTCAATCATTCAGTTCTTTGAGGGAGATTATGTGAAAAGGATGTTAGATGATGCAGTGACAAAGATTATAGAAATTGGCACTTATTACATCCAATTTAATACATTCACTTATTTGAGGGTAGTAGGAACGATTACCAATCCAAAGAAGCTCCTTAGGTATCTATGTGATAGACTCATATTGCTAGAGATTGCATGACAATTCTTGTCTGCATATGAGAGAGGTAAGGAAGCAACATAAAAAGAATTGGGTATGGCCCATCACTATAGGTTCATTTAGTGTTGTCCGAAAATAGGATATTGTGACTTTTGAGTCTGAGTAGGATAAATATCCTTTAGAGGAATATAACTCTCCTCATCCCTATTTTGGCAACATTGGAAGAGTTTAGTACTTGGCAAGGAAACAATTCCAACATGAAGATGCCATAGAGGATCATTGGATGAATGTAGTGGATGACTATGAAATTCAAATAAGGGATTATTGTAGGATGACTCTATTTGGTAGGTAGTGCCTTGAAAATAAAGGTCTCTTTGAAGGTAGTACAGCAAGATACTGAAGAGGTCTTAGATCCATTATACAATAGAGATAAGATATCTGATTGACCTATTATTAATGCAAAAATTGATAAGGAGGAAAATGCAGATATTAATCATAGGGCAAGGCATGTCATCAAATTAAACAAGGATTGGATCAAAAGACCATTCAAGCTAGATCCAATCCCATAAACTGTGGTTTTCCAAGCTACAACCTGCCTAGTGAAAGGTAGAGGAGCAAAGGTGATAATGCCAACATTCATGGTTCATTCTCCAGTAAGGCTAGAGATAGTGCATCAACTTGATAGAGAAGTTGGATATTTTAGGGTGCAAAAGGGTAAAGGCAAAAGGAAAAGAACTTCCCCCTAGCAAGTCAAGCCTAAAGAAGAGGTAACTCAAGCACTAGAACACCAAGGGGTAGAAAATGTACAAGGGACAAAAAATGTAGAAGTTATCCAAACTCAGGATAATCCTCTAGTGCCATCACTAGAACAAAAACAAGGAGATGAAATAGAAATAAAGGAAGTGTCTCTTCCTACACAAGAGGTAGAAGCATCCCCATTGGCTCCCAAGAGAAGGAAGATGAAAAATCTTTTTAAAAGGAGACAAAAGGTGATAAGAAATGTTATTCTTTTTCCATCATTTCCAAAAGTTATTCCAAAAGAGGAAGAAAAGGATGACGAAAATGAAGAAGATAACCTTCCCTTGAGTCAGAGGACTCATCTTGCTAAGGCTACAGAGATAGAATGGAGAAGAAGCTCTGTTATTACACCACCATCCATTCCTACACAACCTATTTAGGCTACAACTTCTAAGGATGAATTACAACAATAGATTGATGATCAAGAGGATGAAGGGGTTGATGTCTTTCAGATGTCAGATTTTGATTCATGTCGATAGGCACCGAGCTGGTAGGAAACAAGATAAGGGATACTCCAATAAAGCTCCGTAAGAGGATTGGGATTAATCACCACCTCAGTTATAAGGACCTTCAAGTGCTCCACCATCATCAAGTCAAGATTTATCTTGCTTGGATAAAGGTTCAGCTACTCCTCTCCCTCCGAGTAATGAAGAATAGGTGCAGGCTGAACAAGAAGAAGAGTTGCAGCAAATACTTGCCAATGAAGTGTCAGAGGAAGGAAAAATATATGAGGAAACCCAATAGAGTTCCCAAGATATAGAGGTGAGGATTGTGGACTTGATAGGCATAGAGATTCCTGATGTGGATATCTCATAAAAGGAAAAGACTCCGGAGAGGAGTGATAAGGGAAAAAGCATACTGGTACAAGCTCATCTTCATATAAGGATAAATCTCCAATGGAAGATGCTCCAAGATGGTTGAGGAAAGAGGTGATGGCGATACACAAAAAAAATTTTTATTCTACTGAGGAAGAGGAAATGGGAGAATTAATTGAAGCTCTCAAGAAACTTGAGCCACCTGTAGGTGATGCACAAACACTAGCCTTTGTCATAAGTGATTAGAATCAAGACTTATTTTCCCATGTTGTTATCCCTCCTCTACATGTAGATTTTGAGGATTTGACTCCAAAATATTATCAAATTAAGGAGGTCATGCTTTGAAAACCCATTGTGGATACTGCCAAATTAATGGTCATTGCGGGAATCAAAGAAGTGTCTAGGCACTTAGAATAGGATGAGATTGAATTGTTAAACCTTCAGAAGTAGAAAGAAATCCTATGGGGATATCTAGATTAAATAGTTGGTCCCTTGGATCTTGAAAATCTTGAGGAGACTCTAAATGCAACACTTGAGAAGAGGGATAAGGAGACTATACAACTAGATCCATTTTTGAAGGCTTGTTAGCAATGACGAGAAATTTTTGAAGAGAAAGATGTACATATCATACAAGGAAATCTTAAACTGCTACACCACATGTAGAATAATGCAAATAAGCTATTTGCTATCTTAAACTAGGATTTTAGGTTAATGGATGAAATACATACTTGGGGTAAAGACCTACAAGTTTTACAGTCAATAAAGGGTCAAAGGTATCAGATGTTAATGGATGTATATATAGAAAAAGAGTTAGATATGATAGATGATTCAATAGAGAATATTGTGGATGGTACTAAAGTAATGGAAATATTACATGTGGATATTCATAAGCTCAAGGATAAAACCCAAGAGAAAATTTTGGAGGCAGAGAGACATTATAGTGATGCTTGCTTGGACATTTTTGAAGATGATTTGAGAAATAAATTGATAGCTATAGAAGTAGTTTTTGAATAGTTTTGGAAGACTTTTGAAGAAGCTTCTAATGATGAGGATATCAGATAGGCATTTAAGACCGAAGAGACATTGCTAGATTTGGATGTGAAATTGGGAGATTTTGCAAAGACTCGCATAAAGGTGGGAAACTATAGGCAAAAAGTAAAGAACAAATATGAAGCTTTAGATTTTTTGGATGCAAGCCAAGTCATGGAGATTATAGATAAATTCAAGAGCAAATACCCAAATATAGGTATGGTATGAAGGGTAACAAAACCCAGAAGCTAGAATTTCATTTCTAACACTTGGCAAAATTTTGCATTTTTTGGACCTAGCTTTTGAGGTGCACTAGCTGCACTAATTCCAAGGTGTACTAGCTACACTACTTCCAAGGTGTGCTTCTCCAAAGTTGCACTAGAAGTTTTTGAAGAAGTTAGAGGTGCAACAATAGTTAACTATCAGTTCCAAATTTAGAGCTTTCCATGCATTGGAAATGCATTCTGACGGTAGTTTAACTCTTACAAACATCAAGTGAAGGTTGAGCTTCTATTTTTGGCACCTCCAGAGACTCCTACATAATCTCATTGCTTTAGTCTTCTTATTTTCTTTGTTTCAAGACATGTAAAGGCTCATGCATCCATTAAATGATATAAATAAGGATGGAGTCCTACTTAGCACCAGTTACAGAGTCAATTTGTACATAAATAGATTTTTTTATTAATTTAGAAGCATATGTTCGTATAAAGAGATCTCTCACTCTCAACATAAATCAAGGAGAAGATTTCTTATAAATTCAGGAATATAATATGTATTCTAGGTTGTTATTTTGATGCAATAATATATGCTATTGGTGCTCTCATACAAAGTGTAGTTATTTTTGCCTGGATGTGTTATATTTTGTGAATGTATGTTCATGGAATGTAATGGAGCCAATAGTTTTATTGTGTTATTTTGATTGAGAGATATTTTAATTCTGGTATTTTCTATGTGTTTACAAATTCTATTTATGTACTTAGTTGGAGAAGAGATCATCCTATTATTCCTACATAACTTTTTGTCTCACATGAGCGCACATTTTGTGGCCTTGCAATCTAATGAAAAGTGAAGCATCTTATGGTTATTAAATTCCCATCGACGATTGCATCAGTGGAATTAAGGAAGTGTTGATCCTATTTTTGTTGATCGATCTTTTCAAAGGCTTAACTCGTAGATGTGTTGTTTCCATGGTTTATGTTCATTAAGAATTTACTTTTCAAGTCATCTTCTTAAACTTCTTGATACTCTATCTTCGTTATTTGATTTTACAAACACTTGGTTAATTTAGGAATTCATATAGTTGCATTGTTAAATTGTATTCATTAAAAAAATAGAAAAATGTAATTCTTTTTGTGTGGTTATTCTTTTGAGATAGCAAGCATATTCAACATTTTATTTAGAATTGGTTAGAACCAGCAAAGGCCTCCTCATGAACACTCACATTTATCTTCTACTAAGCAAATTCTAGAAGATTGCAAGATCGCCTGAAACCTTGGAGTTGGTCCCAAATTAGCTTTTCAAGAGAGGAGTTTGAAAGGATTCATGTTGTTAAGCATCATGCAAAATGATAGCTCAACAGTTATTTGATTATAATACATGAGTAAAGGCATGCGTTTCAATACAATTGAATGTTGATTTAATGTTTGAATCCTATGTTCTATGAAATTATCTTTGCATATTACTAATGTGATGATGAGTTTTCTTGCTTCATTGTTTAGATCAGCATCATTTAGATTGTGGTTTGATCACCCCTTCACTTGCAATGAGATGACTAATTAGTGGATTGTCTATATCCACTTGATTGATGTAGTGTTGATGTAGACCTCATTAATTGGCATTATCTATGGTCATTTTTGCATTGGTATGCTTATTTTGAGATGTAAGCATGGATGATGTTTATGGTACAATGAACATATGGTTTTATCTTGATTTCATTGCCCCTTAAATGAGAGCTTATGCATTGCTCTCTCACCATCATCGGTATTATTTTTAAGATCCAAAGATTCTTTAAATATTATTTATTAATGATGCAAATTATGAGTTTATTTTTCAAAGTTTCTACTGACTTGTATCTATGGTAAATCTCAATAATGGGAAATCTACTTGTTCATTTATTTTTCCGATATCATGGAACATTAAAATGAACAATTTACTTCTATTTTTCCTATCATAATTTTGTGTACAAATTGTACCCATGTATCCAAACAAGCCCTATGGCTAAATAAGACTACACGTGAAGAATTGGATTTGGCTCAAGTTATTATCAATCAAATTTATCATACGTATTGTCAAGATGAAGATCAAGTAGTAGATATTGTAGTGTGGAATTTCTTATCAAAATTTGGGGTTGATACCCATTAATGTAAACTCCCCAAGTAAAGATTAAGGGGGGTGATGAAAAATTAATCTTTCCTTAGATGCATTAAATAAAGGGATATTCCAAGGATCCCTACAACTACTTTGTCCTCTTGTGAGGACATGTCATATTTTTTTTCTCGTATACATTTGTGAGGACATGACTTATTGTAATTACTCAATTAGGAAATTATCTTAACCTCCTTAAGAGGATGTTGGCACTATGCACACACCTATTATGAATGGTGGCATTCATATAATTGGTAGTTACGCATGTAGATCCTCTTCTCATCTCTATCTACAAGAGATGTTTCTCTCTCATTCTTTGTATACATCACAATGGATATTATTATAAATGAGCTTCATGCTCTCTCTCTCTCTCTCTCTCTCTCTCACACACACACACACACACACACTCACTTACATTATGTCACAAGAGGTTTTGCTTTTATTTTCTCCTTTCAAAATCTCTTGTCTCCTCTTATTGACTAATGCATATTTGCTCCTCATTTATGCTTTTCTCATGGTGACCTTTCTTCCTCATCTAACTCTATTGGATTTGATGTTCCTTTTTTAATTTTTTATTCTTTAAAATATTTTATATTAATTAGCTAAAAAACAAATATGTTGTCCTTTATGCAATTTGAAGGTGTCAAAACTATCAACTTAAAAAAAGAGCAAAACAAGAATCTTCACCCTTCTAAAGAATGACAAAAATGGTCAAATACAACAAATTCAATAATAGAACATTAATAGTACATGTGGAAGAACTAAAATTAACTACATCAAATGTGTCCCCCCTGTTCGACTATTCTCCTAAACAATGTTCACTAGGGTTTTTTCTTGCAGCATTACTTATTCTTCACTCTCTACAAGAAAGTTGTCTATGTTGATGGTGAAGGGAGTCATGTTTGATGGTAAGAATAAAAATGTCATTGGTGTGTGTTGTGATCATGTTGTGGTTACCTTTGTGTGTGGTCTTTGTTGTTCCTCACCCTACAGATGGATATAGGTTTAGAGGTGGAGCATCTATTGTTGTCAACTTTCTCTTCCTTTCTTCCCTATGTCTTAGATGCCCCACTCTCCAGTTATAGATGATTTTTTCAAGAAAACCTTCTTTTTAAAGCCTCTTGGGGCGGGGTGAGGGGGGGTCCATTACTTGAACATGTTCCAATAGTTGTGATAGGAGTTGTTGACTTGATACCTACATTTATTGACTTAATATTCTTTTTTTTGAAAATATTATACGAATACTTGTGACTTTAAAGTTGTTAATACAATTTTGACTACCCAAAATTGAATAAAATGTAGCCTTAGTTATAAAAATTAACCAATGATGTGATGCCACATCAACTATTCAAGTATCGGTACCCTTTATGCATGACCATTGGTCTAACTTTTTATTTGGCTTGTTTTTTACAACTTAGAAAAAATATGTTGATGTGGCATCATAATGGGTGATGTGGACTTGAAACCTTAGTTTTAAGTAGGCAACTCACCAAGTAAGTTTCTATCAAAAAATGGGAGCAATTTGAAATTTTCACAGAAGATTTTGATAAGCACAAAGCTAGGGTGTACAAGTACTGGGTCCTCTCCCCTATTACATTGGTGTTTCTAGGATGGTGTGTGTGTCATTCTTTGTTAGTGTATGCTTCTCATTCTATCATGTGTGTGTTGGGGTATGTTTTCTTTGCAACTACATTAATTAGGGGTTCTTATACAAAACACCTAGATATCAACGAGGGAAAGGGACATAAGGTTGAGTAGTTCCTTATCTATAAATCTATTGATATTAAGCTGGAAGATGACATGGTTGTTGAGATTGACCAAGTTGCTTCTCACATTTCTTCTACTATGATTATTTATTAGTTTAAGGTTTTCTAGATCGACCTTCCATGATTAGATCTCCAAGCATTGGAGCCATAATGTTGGATTCCATCTAGATTTTCCCTTGAGTTAAGGGTTTCTTTATTTCCAAGTTTAAAAATGTGGAGGACAAAAAGATTATTCTTTGTAAGCATTGTTTTACTTGGAAGAATCATTTTTTGTTGATGATGAAACACTAGCATGAGGACATCAACCCTTTGTCTAAATTCTTTTGCAAAATACCAATTTGGGTTATAATTTCTCACCTCCCTCTTCATCTTTGGGTTCATGGGCTCCTTGAGGAAGTGGATAAGGCTTTGAGTGATTTTCTTATGGTGGATGTGGGGTCTTCTGATATTCTACATTCTACCTATGCTTGTATTTTGGTTGATATTAATGCCTCTAAGAGGCTACCAACAAAGATTGAACTTATGACTCCTAAGAGTTCCTAGATTAAACCTTTGGATTATGAAAGGATTCCCTTCAGATGTATAAGATGCTCTAAGACTAGCATGTTGTGGCTAAATGTGACTTATGGAAAGTCAATTTGAAGAAGCTATCTTCATGGTGGAAAGGTGTGTCTTTGCAACATCACAAAAAATTTAAGAAATATTCTCATAAGGATGGGTAGGATCATTCAATCAATGGTTCTAAGAAGCCATTTTTGGGTTCTAGTGGATCCTCTCCCCTAGTTCCTAGAACTGCTCCTATTTTATCTTTTTTAGTTTCTATTGATGTTAATGTCCCCTCAATTGTCATTTCAGATAGTGATCTTGTTTTTTTTCTCATTCAAAGCTAGTTGGTGGTTTTGATATGGTTCCTTTTGCTAGATATGTCCCTAGTGTAGATATTAATAGGGTGCCAAATGTTGTTTCTACCAGTGCTGTATCTATGTCTATTACTTCTTTCAAGCATATGTATGGCATTGGTTTTGTTTTTTATGTTAGCTTTGTTGGCTCTTCGCAATGTGTTGGTGATGAGGAGCTTCTTCTTTTTAGAGCCTCTTTGCTCTACCAAGGATATCTCTTAGCATTCTTAGGGTATCTTCTCTAACCCTAACCTAGAGGATTCTCTCCTAATCCCCTCCTCCCAAGAAACTCACTAATCAATTCAAGTTGTACTCCTCTAACTCCTAAAACCCCAACTATGCACCTTTTGTCTTAACAAGACAAAACTTGACCAAATACTACCAGTAGGTCAAAATCAAGTTTAAACCTTCTTCTTGAGGTTCTTGACACATTTCATGTCATTATGTACCATCTTTCTAGGTTTCACACACCCACAACCCATTATTGTTTTGTTTGTCCTTATAACCCTAAGAGCCTCTATTAGCCCTCCTAGAAACAAGGAATCTTCAATAACTTGTAAAATATCTTAACAAGACCTATTGATTCCTTCTAGACTCTGTTTCCATTTGACTTAGGCTCAAGGATTTTCTAGGTCTTAGGCCTCCATGGTGTCCATACGATATGTTTCTAGAAAACCCCTATTTTGAGGGTTTCAAGGGCAATGACAACATTCTCACTTATAAAATGGTCTAAACTATGCACTAGACTTTCTCCTCTAGTTTGTGAGCACCTGAAACCCTACTCCACCATTTCCCAATCAAGATGGCACATACCAATCTATTGTTCATACTAGAACTCACTTGCAAGCATCACTATGCCTTGCCAAACTTTCACTGGCTTGCTTAGGGCTCAATTGTAATAATACAAAACTAACTTCCACAACCACCAAAATTGATATTTATATAATGTACATAGGCCATTACTTGATTCCCAAAGTTCATAGGTTTTCAACCATGGGAACTCAAGCTTTAGCCATTTTAGTGTTGTCTGCTCAAAACCAACCAACAGAGAGAATGAAACTAAATAATTTTGAAAACCTAATAAAATGAATGCTAATGATCAAAAAAATATTGCACAGAGTTATCAAATGATCACAAGCATCTAATCCATCCAAAACAGTAAGTATATCAATCAAGTTTTTCAAGCAATCCTTCTAAAACCACATTTTATGTCAGCAATTACTCCTTACATGAATTGTCTATACAATGGCATAACCAACCTATTCTTAGGAGTTATTTCATGTTTAAATAGCCTTCCCTAACTAAATTTACCCTTAGGTCAAATTTTAGGTTCATATTATGCCCTTTCCACCAAAATGCAAAAATTTGTCTTCGCAAAAATGTAAAGCTGTCAATGAGCAACTTTGACAACTTTTGACAATTTTGCATTTTAGCCCTCAAAACTTGTCCACTTTGGTTTCAACCATTATAAAAATTATCCTAAAACATCTAAGGACCTTTCCTAAACACTTCTTGCCCCATTTAAGGCATTTTTCCATATTTTGCATTTCTAGGCTTATCAGGACCTAATTGCTAAAAATATGATTCAAACTTATATCGTACTTAACCACACCTTCTAAACATACCATGGTACTTATCCTTATTCCTTATTCACCAAATGGTTGGCTAGACCATTTACAAGCCAAAATTTCATTAGGGGTTTTCCCTTGCCCAAGGTGCTCCTACACCATACTCCCCCTATAAGAAGAAGACTAAGGTACCTATGGTGAGAGGAACTCCTCGCTGATGCCATGCTTCTTGAAGTCACTCTCAATAATCCAAGTTGCCTCAGCTTCAAGAGTATCCTTCCATTTGACCAGATGTTCTTTGTAAACCTTATTTCTTGTACTCTTCTTCACCCTAGAGTCTGGTATCTTCTCCACTTGTGGTTGTTTCCTTTCAGGTACTTGTAGGTCTAATATGTCATTGTTTAGCTCTACCTAATACTTTAGTTCATCAATATCTAGACCCTTGTAAGGTATCAAGTCTTTGACTTTGAAAATGGGAGAGATGGACATGTCTTTTGGTAGGTCAACTTTGTAAGCATTAAACCCATACTTCTCTAGCACCTTGCATGGCCCAATTCTTTTCATTTGCAACTTTCTCGGGATGCCCTTCTATAGCCTAGCTTTGTTTAAATGGACCATGACCATATTCCCTATGCAGAATTGTAGTTCTCTTCTCCCTTCATCCTTCTTTTCCTTCAACCTTTGATTTTCCTCCATCAAAGTCTTCTTAACCTAATCATTTAGCTCCTTCATGGACTACAAAAAATCATTTGCATGTCCACTGATGGTGTCATGTGCTAGTAGTTCTCTCAACTCCATTATGCCCCTTGGATGTGACCCATACACTATTTGAAAGGGACTCAATCCAATTGTTCTATTCTTTCTATCATTGTAGGCATACTTTACCTAGGGAATGACTTGCTCCCAAGTCTATCCATATTCTTTAGTAAGACACCTTAAGAGGTTTCCTAGGACCATGTTAATGACATTTGTCTACCCATCAGTTTGGTAATGGTAGGTAGAACCATGAGCCAAGTTTTTAGCCAATCTCTTCCATAGGGTCATCAAAAAATGCCCCATAAACTTGACATCTCTATCAGCAACAATGCTCATTGGTAGCCCATGAACTCTGACCTCCTCTTTGAAGAATAGATTAGAGATATTGCTAGCATCATGTGTTGTTTTGCATGGGATGAAATGGCTCCTATTGTTGAATCTTTCAACTACCACAAATACACTATCTAATCCTGACTTTGTCCTAGATAAACCTACCATGAAATCCATGCTTATGCACTCCCAAGGCCTATTAGGAATGGGTAGTGGTTGATAAAGTCCTGCATTAGATGAGGTACCCTTTTCTTTCTGACATATGTCACATTGTTCTACATATCTCCTCACATCTCTTTACATCTTAGGCCAATAGTAAAACCTTTCTGCTAGGTCTAGGGTCTTGTTAAGGCCAAAATGCCCACTCATGCTTCCACTATGTTTTCACTAAATGAGATTCTCCCTCATGGATCCCCTTGGGATGCACAATTGTTGACCCTTAAACAAAAATTCATTATGCAATGTATATTCAGAAAACCAACTATGAAAATGATTTTCAAAA
Source organism: Cupressus sempervirens (assembly GCA_028749045.1). Classification (NCBI taxonomy): domain Eukaryota; kingdom Viridiplantae; phylum Streptophyta; class Pinopsida; order Cupressales; family Cupressaceae; genus Cupressus; species Cupressus sempervirens. The sequence goes on along the minus strand of CM053785.1, from coordinate 255,966,549 downwards.
TTAGTACATACCTTGTATGCCTCTGAGAAATCAGTGTCATCACCATACAGATCTTTGAATCCTTCAAGCCCAACACTCTACAACTTGACCTCTTGAACAGTTAGCAACCTTTTGCTCAAAGCATCTGCCACCTTGTTGTTTGTGCCCTTCTTGTGTTTGATAGTAAAAGTGTAGGACTACAATAATTCCATCCATTTTATGTGTCTCAAGATAAGATTCTCCTATGAATTTTTAAAACTTAATGCTTGGTTATTAGCAAAGACAACAAACTCCTTAGGCAATAAGTAATGCCTCCACTTCGTAAGGGCTTGGACTAAGACATATAGCTCCAAGTCATATGTTGAATACCTTGTTTTGGCTTCATTAAGTCTCTCACTGAAGAATGCCATAGGCCTGGCCTCTTGGCTTAATATTACCCCAACTACTATGTTACTGGCATCACACTCTACCACAAATGGTTTCTCAAAACTTGGCAAGACCAGTACTGGTTGGGTTTCCACCTCCTTCTTCAACATTTCAAAACCCTCATCTATAGCTTTGGTCCATGTGAATTTTGTCTTCATGCCTCCCTTAATGGTCGCATTCATTAGTGCACAAATTTCACTAAACATCCTCACAAACTTCCTATAGAATTATGCTAGGCCATGAAAACCTCTAATCTTAGTAGCAGATCTAGGAGTAGGCCAACTCAAGATTGCCTATACCTTACTCTTATCCATTTTCAGACTTCCTTGGGAAACTAAAAATCCCAAGTACACTAGCTCTTCTTTAATGAATTAACTCTTCTCAAGGTTCATTGTCAACTTCTCCTCTTGAAGTTTTCTCAACACCATTTCCAAGTGCTTCATGTGCTCCTCTTTTGTCTTAGTGAATATGAGGATGTCATCTAAGTACACAACTACAAACACTCTTATGTAATCTTTTAAGACTTCATTCATAACTCTGATGAAGGTACTTGGTGCATTGGTAAGACCAAATGGCATTACCAACCACTCATAGAGACCCTCTTGTGAATTGATAAGACTTAATTCTCGGTTGTCAGTAAAGACAACAAACTCCTCAAGTAATAAGTAGTGCCTCCACTTCTTAAGGGTTTGGACTAAGGCATATAGCTCCAATTCATATGTTGAATACCTTTTTTTGGCTTCATTAAGTCTCTCACTGAAGAATGCCACAGGCTTTCCCTCTTGGCTTAATATCGTCCCAACTACTATGTTCCTAGCATCACACTCTACCACAAATGGTTTCTCAAAACTTGGCAAGACCAAGACTGATTGGGTTTCCACCTCCTTCTTCAACCTTTCAAAACTCTTTTATAGCTTTGGTCCATGTGAATTTTGTCTTCATGCCTCCCTTGATGGTGTCATTCATTGGTGCACAAATTTCACTAAACTTCCTCACAAACTTCCTATAGAATTGTGCTAGGCCATGAAAACCTCTGACCTCAATAGTAGATCTAGGAGTAGGCCAACTCAAGATTGCCTCTACCTTACTCTTATCCATTTTTAGACTTCCTTGGAAAACTACAAAGCCCAAGTACACTAGCTCTTCTTTAATGAATTCACTCTTCTCAAGGTTCAATGTCAATTTCTCCTCTTGAAGTTTTCTCAACACCATTTCCAAGTGCTTCATGTGCTCCTCTTTTTTCTTACTAAATATGAAGATGTCATCTAGGTACACAACTATGAACACTCCTATGTAATCTTTTAAGACTTCATTCAAAACTCTCATGAAGGTACTTGGTGCATTGGTAAGACCAAAATGGCATTACCAACCACTCAGTAGTTTTAAATGCAAACTTCCACTCATCACCTTCCTTCATCCTTATTTGATAATAGTCACTCTTACGATCAATTTTAGAAAAGTATCTAGCTCCACCAAGATAGTCCATTAGATCCTCTATCCTAGGAATAGGAAATCTATATCTAATGTGATTCTATTGATTTCCCTAGAGTTTGTGCATATTCTCTACTTACCTCACTTTTTAGGGGCTAGGACAACTAGGACTGCACATGGATTGATGCTCTTCCTAATCAGCCCTTGGTCAAGAAATTCTTGGACTTGCCTTGCTATCTCCTTATTCTGCTCTAGTGTCATCTTGTACGCAACCTTATTTGGAAAAGATGCACTTGGTATGAAGTCAATTCGATGACCTATGGCTCTCTTTGGGGGTAATTTTGGTGGTGCTCTATCACATATAATATCCTTGAACTGATCTAGCAGTTCTTGCACTTTTGCAGGTATAGGTGCTTGTGTTGATGACTTCTCCTTTGACTTCACCATGATGGCATACCCTACTACTTCACATTCCTTCAAGTCTTTGAGAAACTCTTTCCCACTCATCAACATGGTACTAGTAGTAGCCTTCTCTACTTTATCTTTCTCTAACAAAGATTGTATTCTATAGGTGACTCCATCTTTCTTGAAGGAATATTTGTTTTCCTTACCATGGTGTATTGCCTCCCTATCATACTGCCAAGGCCTTCCTAGTAGCTGATGGCAAGCATCCATTGGAAGTACATCACATAAGATCTTGTCTTGGTTCTTGTCAATGGTGATGTCCACCCACACTTGTTCATTCATCCAAGATTTTATGCCCTTTGTTCAACCATGTCACCTTGTAAGCATACACATGGGGAATCTTTGTTAGCCCAAGTTTTTGTATTTCCTCTTCTGACATCACATTATCAATAGCTTGAATCTATGATTACCTTGCACACCTTTCCAAGTATTTTACATGTAGTCCTAAAAAGTGTTGTCCTTTTCTTAGCTTCTTCCTTCGTTGGCTCTTTGACTAGGACTCTCCTTAGCATCGAGTTCTCTCCCTTCTCTAGTTCAAGGTCCACCTCACTTGTCTTCTAACTATCACCTTCTTGCACATAAGCAATTTCTTCTCTCCATAGGATGTTGATGCCTTCTCTGGACATCCATAGGTAGGATGCCCTAGCTTCCCACATTGATAACACTTCAAGTTACTGAAATGTGATCCCTTACTACTATTCCTATATCTTCCTTTTCTACCACTATTTGAACCTCTTCCTCTATTGTAACCCCCCCTTTGACAGGTCCCATTGGTCTACTTAGTCCATTTGGATTCTCCATAGCTTTTCTGATCATTGGTTCTTCCACTAGAACCTCCCCTTGAGTTGCCTCTGAAATCTTTACCTCTTCCTTTGCCTTTAGAGATATCATTCTTCTTTCTCAACTTTTCTTCCACCGTTAGAGCCATTTGGAAACAACAATGCAAAGTAGTGAGATTGAAAAAACTTAGTTCATCTTTTATGGACCACTTAAGGCCATTCAAATACCTTGCTACCCTAATGCTTTCTTCCTCTTGTACCCTTGACCTCAGAGCTAGCTTTTGGAACTCCTCGGTGCAAGAAGCCACATCAAGATCCTTTTGTTTAAGATTATGCCTTTTCTTGTGAAGTTGGATCTCATAGTCCTCTGGTAGATAGGTCTCCTTTATCTTTGTTGCCATAGCCTTCTAGTTGGCTATTGGTATCTTCCCTTCACTTTCTCTTTCCTCTTGCACAAACTTCCACCAAATCAGTGCATGTCCTTTCAATTTAGATTTTTCCACCCTTACCTTTTGAGTCTCTATTACTCCTTCACACTCAAAATGATTCTCAATGCTCTCAATCCATTCTAGGACCACTTCTGCATCCATCTTCCCATAGTACATTGGGATGTTCTCAAGACTCTTCCCTCCAAATGCCTTGAGGGCTTTGAGGAAGAATTCTTGTCCACCAAGTGCCTGAGGATCAAGCTCAAGGATCTCATCCTCCAAGTTTACCTTTTTCTTGCCTTTACATGTGTTGGTGTCTTCATCTTCCTTTGCTAGAGTTTCCTCTTCCATTTCCTTCAATTTTTATTTCATCTCTTCTATAGCCTCATCTAGAAGCCTAGTTTTCTCATCCATGATCTTCTTCTACTCATCTATCTCCTTATCCAATTCTACATTTTTCACCATCTTTAGAGACCCACTTGATTCAGTAGGAAACAACATACCACCACAAGCCTTAATCTTATGCCTTTGATACCACTTTGATGGGGAGCTTCTTCTTTTTAGAGCCTCTTTTCTCTACCAAGGCTATCTCTTAGCCTTCTTAGGGTCTCTTCTCTAAACCTAACCTATAGGATTCTCTCCTAATCCCCTTCTCCCAAGAAACTCACCAATCAATTCAAGTTTCACTCCTTTGACTTCTAAAACCCCAACTATGCACCTTTTAGCTTAACAAGCCAAAACTCCACCAAATGCTACTAGTTAGTCAAAATCAAGTGTAAACCTTCCTCTTGAGGTTATTGACACATTTCATGTCATTTTGTACCATCTTGCTAGGTTTCACACACCTACAACCCATTATTGCTATATTTGTCCTTTGTAGCCCTAAGAGCCCCTGTTAGCCCTCCTAAAAACAAGGACTAACAAGTAACCTTCAATAACTTGTAAAATATCTTAAAAATTTTGGTTGATGCCTTCTAGACTTTGTTTCCAATTGACCTAGGCTCAAGAATTTTCTAGGTCTTAGGCCTCCATGGTGTATGTACAATATGTTTCCAAAAAACCCCTATTTTGAGGGTTTCAAGGGCAATGACAACATTCTCACTTATAAAATGGTCTAAACTATGCATCAGACCTTCTCCTCTAGTTTTTGGACATCTGACACCCTACTCCACCATTTCCCAATCAATATTGGCATATACCAATCCAATGTTCATACTAGCACTCACTTGCAAGCATCATTGTGCCTTGCCAAATTTTCACTAGCTTGCCTAGGGCTCACTTGCAATAATAGAAAACTGATTCCTACAACCACCAAAATTGATATTTACATAATGTACACAAGCCATTACTTGATTCCCAAATTTCATAGGTTTTCAACTGTGTGGAACTTAAGCTTTAGCCATTTTAGTGTTGTTTTCTCAAAACCAACCAACTCAAAGAATGAAACTAAATAATTTTGAAAACCTTAAAAAATGAATGTTAATGATCAAAACAAGATTTCTAAGAGTTATCACATGATCACAAGCATCTAGTCCATCTAAAAAAGTAAGAAAATCAATCAAGTTCTTCAAGCGATCCTTCAAAAACCATGTTTTTTATCAGTAATTACTCTTCATTACATGAACTATCTGTATAGTGGCATAACCAACCCCTTATCAAGAGTTATTTCAAGTTTAAATAGCCTTCCCTAATTACCATGACCCTTAGGTCAAATTTTAGGTTCATATTATTCCCTTTCCACCAAAGTGCAAAAAGTTGTCACTGCAACTTCGCAAAAATGCAAAGTTGTCAATGAGCAACTTTGACAACTTTTGACAATTTTGTATTTTAGCCCTCAAAACTTGTCCAGTTTGGTTTCAACCATTATAAAAATGATCCTAGAAAATATAAAGACCTTCCCCAAACACTTCTTGCCCCATTTAAGGCATTTTTCCATATTTTGCATTTTTAGACTTATCAGGACCTAATTGCTAAAAACATGACTCAAACTTAAATCCTACTTAACGACACCTTCTAAACATACCATGGGACTTCATACTTAGTCCTTATTCACCAAATGATTGGCTAGAACATTTCCAAGCCAAAATTACATTAGGGATTTTCCCTTCCCCAAGGTGCTCCTGCACTAGTTGGCCTCTCCTCGGGTGTTTTAGTGTTGGATTTGTTGGCTTGGCAAGTTAAGGTTGCCAAGTTGGAAGAAGGGTGGTTACTATCAATGGAAAACATTCTAAGAATTCTTCTCCTTCTATTTACATGACCTCTCAATCCCACAAGAAAGGATCCAAAGGAAATTCCTAATGTGGATGGCTTTTCTTGGTTGGGTTACCTTGTTATTTCTACCCTATGAGCAATTCGTGCTCTATATGCCTACTCTTTCTTAATCGCTAGTTTATTTCCTTTTGAGGTTTGGTTGTGGAGGGTTGTTATTTTTATTTCTCATGTCCTCTTTTGTCATTTCGCTTGATGTTTTGGTGGGGAGGTTTATGTTTGTCTTCTTATTTTCTTGGTTTTGTGTCGATTCATCTCAATTATGTATCATTTTGTGGCTTTTTCTTGAATATCTTTTTTGGGGGGTTTTAGGTCCCTCATAAAACTTACTTTGCACAAGGTGTTAGGTCCCTTCAAAATATGTCTTTCACTTAATCAAAAACATTAACAATACACTAGAAAAACAACTAGTGGCCCCATCAATATTGGGTTAACATATCACCCACAAGATGAAGAGGAGAATGAAATAGAAGAATGATTTTTCATATGTCATCAAAAAATTCTTCAAGAAAATACTATCACAAGGATCCCCAACACAAGTGGTACTGAGTGAGAATTCCACTTTACACAATGAGTAGTGTCCACAACATAGCACATCAACAACCAAAGGTTGATGAAGAACGGGAGCAACAAAAAAATGTGTGTTTTGAGTTGGTATAGATCCATAGGGTTTGCACACCAAATCAACATGAGTTTCATTTTGAGGGTTCTTCATCATCTTGTGAAGAGTCATTATGGGAAGATTCTAAAGCCATGATAATCAAATGTTCATCGTTAACTTCCTTTTGCCAAGTGGCAGCACCATTATGATGCAAGAAAGATCAATTAGTTGTCAATTAACTAGTAGAGAGTAACCAATGACATTAAAAGGGGAGACCCTCATAATCCAATGATAGATTCCATAGATTATCCCCAACCAAAAGGACCACATCACTTAGAAGATGTGTGGAAATATCAATGTTCATCAAGATATGGGAAAAGGTAGAGAAACACATTGAGATTGTGGTATCACCCACCTTTAAGAAATAGCTAATAAGTTTTTCAATGGCCTTGAAACATTAATTGCATAAGAAGATTGGGGAGACAAACCCACATTAGACTCACATTGAGTAGTTCAGTTAGAGGGTTGAACAAGGTTGTCCAGGGTTCGGCTGAAAGGAAACTTTTCCCCCAAACCCATAACTTTCTCATCACCATATCTTATTTCTCATAAGAAACAAAATCAAAAATAGAAAAACATTTCCATGAGATCTCAATCTTGCCAAGAACTAAGAGTCTCCAAAAATTAGTCACCCAACAATGCAAATCAAGTAGTAAGGCCCAAAAAACAAATCTACAAACCAACTTACAACATTGGTAGAAGTTCATATCATCTACCACATCCATGACACAATCCACCACAAGGGAGGCCTTGGAATGACCAAGAGATCGATATCTTTCCTTGGGAGGAAGAGCAACAATAGAAACATGAAAAAAGATTATCATATTATCAGCAACATCTGTCCCAACAAAATTCCCATTGAAAATGGGTACAAAAACATTGGACCAAGCATGGACTATCACAATAGAAACCCTTGCACCAGAAGCAGTCCCCAAACTAGATACGATCACCCTCAAAAACCACAACCATTGAAACAAGTGCAACAGAGGAAGAAGCAATGATCTGTCACAAGCATCCCTAATATCGCCTCCAACCAAACCCTAAAGTGATGCTAAAGTGGACTAGTTTGTCTATGGCATGCAATAGAAGAAAGATCCCTTGGATCCATCACTATATCTTCTTAATATTATGCATGAAATATTGGATGTGTTTCTGGTTTGAAAGTTGAAGATTTTATGTGCTTAGTATTTTTTACATTAGAAATTAAAGAATGCATTTTTATTATCAAAAAGAAGCAAAAGAAGGTTTTCATCCCTTACAAAACCACAACTCAAAGGTGTAAAACAAAAGAAAATTACAAGGAAAAGAGGAGACCATTGACAAAAAACTACAAACACACCAAGTATACATACACAACTCACCAACAATGTTGGGAGGAGGATGAGAGATTGTAGAGTGATTCTTCCTTTACTAGTGAATAACCATGAAACTGATACTACTAGTGGCACCCCCAACACAAGATGTTGGGACCTTTGGAAAGAGAGAATCAACATCATCAACAAGACTAGAGTGTTGACAATGTTGAACCTCAGCAATCACATGTTGGAGCATACCAGGAGTAGGAGAAATTGAAGCAAAGTTAAAATTACCAATTAATCAACAACAAGAGATGGGGACTAATCCACTAGAATGGAGGAGGTTAGAATAGAAGGAATATCACCTAGTGTTGAGACATCATTAGCCTGAAGAGTGTCATCGGAGGAATCAGCAACCAAGAAAATTGTATGATCATCATGTGTGGCCTTCCACCATGTGGCAACACCCTTACAACACGAAAGAGAATAATTTGTGACCAAATGATTAGTAGAGAAGCATCACCTACATCTAAAGGGGAGGCCCTTAAATTTCAGTGCTTGGGTCCTTGATTTGTCTCAAATCATGAGAACCATATCATTGGAAGGAATGTGGAGACATTGAGGTTAACTAGAATATGAGAAAAAATAGATAAGCTTACTTCATCTATAGCCTCATCTACCTTTAAAATGGCTAATAGAGTGTGGGTTGGTTTGTAGATTTGCATTTTTTGGTACTCCCTTTTGGATATATGCATTGGATCACAAAATTTGGAGATTGATAGTTTCTAGTAACATTGAGCACTAGTGACAATAGGTTTTATCATTTTTTTAACTCATAAGGACAAAGATTTAATATTGAGAAAATTGTGGAACTGCTACTACTCTATTGGACTATCTACTTTAATCCTCTTACTAAACTGCTCAATGCACGTACAGTGTGGGTTCATCTTCCAAATCTTCCCCTTCATTTTTTGGGGTAATTTTGCCTTGAGGCCATAGCTAGGCTTGCACGCGTGCTCGCACGTGCGTGCATGGAAATGTCAATCGAGAAAGAATAATGGACGAGGGCACATGGATGAGAAGAAATCAGCAATTGACTCCTTCAAAAGTAAATAATGTCTAAGGGTTGTATCCCATCCAAAGGGTAGTATTTATGAAAGATTGTCTCTTTGAAAGGGGAGAAATGATGAAGGTTTGTGACTCTTTCAAACGGTGTTAATTTGTGAGAAGTTGTGACTCTTTTCGGGAGTGGTAATTAAGCAAAGTTGTGGCTCCCTCAAAGGGGAGAAATGATGGAGGGATGCGGCTCTTTTGGAGGGTGGTAATTGTGAAATGTTATGACCATTACAAAGGGCAAACATGATGAAGAGGTACAACTCTCCCTCACACTAGAAGATATAAAAGTAAGAAGGTTTAATTTGAGAAGATTTAAGAGAGGTTAATTTGGGGAATAATTTACTATTCTCAAAGGCAACAATGGAAAGTGGTGACTCAATTCTTATAAAAGGGGGTAACATTTTCACTAATAAAGTATAAAGAAGAATTCACTATGAGCATTAAAGAGTGGTTTTGACTATTGCAAAGGGTGGACTTCATGAAGAGGTGTGACTCTCCCATACATTAGAAGATATAAAGGTTAGAAGGTTCCATTTGAAGGCAAAATCTAAGGGAAGTCAATTTGGGGAATAATATACTATAACATTGAAAAGTAGTGACTCAATTCTTCTAAAAGGTGGTGACTTGTTCACTAATAAAGGAGAATTCACTCAAAGCATTAAAGGATAACCTCATGAAAAAAAATCCTTCATTTATCCATCAATCATTAATCCCTTAGGAAATCAAGCAAACAATCAAATTAGCAAGGACCAAGCAAACAATCATCAAATCCACATCAATCATCAATTCATCTTGGGGTCAAGAAAACAAATAATTCAATACCTAGACATCACTGTATCAAATCAACTTTCATTCAATCATCACTTGCTATTATATCACTCAACATTCATTACATTATCACTTACCAATTGCCTAATCAACAATCACTTAATCATCACTCACCAATTCCTCAAATCAATCAAAGAATATCAAACAAGTTGAACTCAAGGAATCTGATTTTCAGAATACGACCATCTTATGATATAGTAAATATTATGGCATGCAATGGAATATTTTAATAGATAGATAGATAGGTAGGTAGGTAGGTTGGTAGGTAGATAGATAGATAGTCATCTTCTAATATAGTAAATACTATGGTATGCAATGGAAATTTTTAACACCCTATCATGCTCCCTCGTTCCAACTTATTATGATTGAATACTAAAAATGAATATAGGTATACATGCCCTATGTAATGGATTAGGATGATTAATTGTGTGAGTGAGAGAGGGTTTTTGATCCCTAACCCTTAGAATAATTGGTTTTATGAATTACTTCAGCATTATTTCATATGATTGCAGGACATAAACCAAACATTATCTTGCTCAAAGTATTTTAATGGTAAAGTTATAACTCTATTGTAATTTTCTTTTTGTAATGGAATTTGTGATTTTAGAACGCCATTTAGAGAAATCCCAAGGAAATTGCAAATGCCCATTGGAAACTAGATAATTTAAGGACCAATGAACATTTCAAAATCTACAACATATGTCAACAACACCTCGTTATCATTAACGGTTGTGGGAAACCTATTTGTCATTTATTATGTATGTCATTGCATCAGCCATGAATATAATAAACCAACCTGTAGGTTTTTTGTCATCATGAAGAGTGGAAAATGGTATGTCAAATCATCTAAATAATCAAAAGTCATATCAAGAATGGACCCAAGGCTAGCAACACGTGGCATGGCTATCAAAGAAAGAGGAGATGACTGCTAAGTGAAACCGATCCACCCCAAAGAGAAAGTGTGGTATCACTTACTAGTTGCAAGAATATTGATAGTGGAGGTGCAAGGATGTTGATGAGTGGTACAACTATCCACAACTAGCATTAGATAAAATTACAAGTGTCCTTAGATGGCCAATGTGCATGTTCATGACCATAAATTCAAACAATTATAAAATGATCAATTGTGAGGAACAAGAGATCTTATTGTTGATGATATGCACTAGTATTGATGTAGGAGCATTGTGCATCACGGGGGAAAAAAAATTGAGGAGAGAAAAAGTGACGAAAATAGGAAGAAAAAAAGAAAAAATGAGAAAAGAGGAATTTTTATTTTCAAGGTGCATAGGGGTCATAAATAGAAAAATAAGAAAAATAGTTATCATTCCATTAATCAAGGTGAGTAGGTGGCATCTTAGAAGTTTGTAGAAAGTTCCTTAAATCATGCATTTAATATTTGTTGTGATCCACAACAAAAATGTAATTTTCTAATTGGGCCACATGGTGGTGCTTAGTTGTATTTGGGTGGGAATTTAATATTTGTTTTAAGGTAGTTGTATTTACCTTTTATCTCACATTGGTTGTGTTTGTAATGTCTTGGGTTGGAAGTGCCTATTTAAGCAACGCTTATTATCATTTGTAATCAAGTTCGAGAAGTAGAAGTCTTCAAGTGTAATTTCTTGTAGAAGCTCTCTCATATTGTAAGAATTTGGAGTTCTCTCATTTGGAGAATATTGTAAGGATTTTCAAGTATAATAAAATTGCTTGGGATGCATTTTATCTCTCTTTGTCTCCATATTGTTGCATTCTTGGTTATGAGTTGGTAGCATGGTGTGGCCCTTCATCAAGTGGTATTAGAGCGGGAGTTCCTGAGCATGTGGACAGATCACCGAACTTGAGGAAGTTTACACCAAGATTTGCAAAGAAGGTTGATCTTGTGGCTAATTGATCTTCTAGATTGGTGGATTTGTTGCTTAGGGTTTGCTAAAATTTTGGAAGATGCCTCCAAGAAGATTGGACCCTAAGGAAATTGATGACTTTAGTGATGTTGTGGAAGAAAGGATCTTAGAGAAGACAAGAGCAAAGCTCAGATCTGAGATGGCATTGATGAAGAGTGACATGATTGCTGAAATTGTAAGTGCTTTGGGTGGTGTACCTAGGCATGTGGGTACTGAAGGCAGCTATGACAAAGTTGCCGAAGACTTTGAAGTTACTGGTGAGGACAGAACTGATCATGAGGAGAAACCTATTGGAATTAAGTCTAGTCAATTTGCTCGACTTGGATCTCAATTGAAGCTGAAGCATAACATGGAAGTTTCTAATTTTTCAAGTACTTTGAATCCTCAAGACTTGATTGATTGGATTGGTGAACTAGAAGACTACTTTGAGCTTGAGGATATTGAGGATCCACTCAAAGTGAGGTTGGCACAAATTAAGTTGAAAGGACATGTTGCTCTTTGGTGGAAGGAACTGCAAAGAGACAGAGAAGAGGAAGGTGAAATGAAGATCACTAGATGGAAATTGATGGTGACTAAGCTAAAGGCTATGTTCATTCCTGCTGATTATGAACTTGAGCTGTTTAAGAGGTTGCAGAATCTGAAACAAAAAGATATGACTGTGAAGGATTACATCGAGGAGTTCTACAAGTTGACTATTCGGTCTGGGCATAGAGAATTGTCAAAGGAAAAGGTAGCACAGTACAATAATGGTTTGAGATTCAATATTCAAGATGAGGTTGGTATGTTGAATATTTCTTTAGTTGAGGATGCTTTATCAATATGCTTTGAGTGCAAAGGAGAAGCTAAAGTGGAAGAATCAAGGTAGTTCTCGAGGGAAGGAGAAGCAGGATAGCTCGGCACAAGCTAAACCAAAAGCCGAAGGTGAACCAGAGCCCATTGAACAAAAAAGGATAGGTGGAGGTGTGTTCAGAGGTAATTGTTTCAAGTGTGGTCAAGTAGGGCATAGATATTTTGAATGTCCAATCGATAGGACAGTTGTTGTTGTTGTGAATGAGGTTGAAGTCCAGGAAAGTCTGCCTGAGCAAGGAGAAAGTTTGTTGGCGTGGCGAGTACTAATGGGTGAGAGGACATTAGATTCTTGTTAGAGGACCAGTTTGTTCAAGACTTGTTGTAAGTCTGGTGGTAAAATCTGCAAGGTGATTGTAGATGATGGTAGTATTGATAACCTTGTTGCTAAGAAAATGGTTCAGAAACTTGGTTTAAAGAGAGTGAGACATCCTTATCCTTACAGGGTTGGTTGGTTGCAAGGTGAGCATGCTTTGGAAGTGAGGGAGCAATGCCTTGTTGATTTCCAGATTGGGCAATATAAGGATCAAATGTCATGTGATATTGTGGATATGAACAATTGTCATGTGTTACTTGGTAGACCTTGGCAGTATGATTGCAAGGTTGTGCATGATTGTGTTAGGAATGTGTTTATTGTTGAGAAAGGTGGTAGGAAGTTTTCCCTCATTCCTTTGCAGAATGAAGAGCTCAGTAGGAAGAACCTGAGTATTAGCAGCTAAGTTGAGTTGGCAGATTCTGAGAAGATTGCAAATCAGCATGGAAAGCAAACCTATGGAACACCTGTGGTGGATGTGAAAGAGAAGAAGAAAAATAGGCGAAAGAGTGTGGAAGTTGAAGACTTGGAGGGCATGTATGTGAAGAACTAATTTGGAATTTATGTGCTAAATCTAAGAAGATGTTCTTCCAATTACTAGAACATCTTTTCGAACCTAGGGTGTCTGATGCAGGAGCATCTTGCATCACGAAAAAAAAAATTTGTGGAAGAGAGAGAAAGTGACGAAAATAGAAAGAAAATTTTTTAAAATAGAAAAAATGAAAAAAGAGGAATTTTTATTTTCAAGGTGCATAGGTGTCATAAATAGAAAAATAAGAAAAATAGTTGTCATTCCATTAATCGAGGTGAGTAGGTTGCATCTTAGAAGTTTGCGGAAAGCTCCTTAAATCATGCATTTAATATTTATTATGATCCACAAAGGTGGTGCTTAGTTGTATTTGGGTGAGAATTTAATATTTGTTTTAACATAGTTGTATTTACCTTTTATCCCACATTTGTTGTGTTTGTAATGTCTTGGGTTGGAAGTGCCTATTTAAGCAACGCTTATTATCATTTGTAATCAAGTTCGGAAAGTAGAAGTCTTCAAGTGTAATTTCTTGTAGAAGTTGTTGGTGTACAAGGTAGTTGAAAGCTCTTGGTTTGGAAGCTCTCCCATATTGTAAGAATTTGGAGTTCTCTCATTTGGATAATATTGTAAGGATTTTCAAGTATAATAGAATTTCTTGGGAAGCATTTTATCTCTCTTTGTCTCCATATTGTTGCATTCTTGTTTATAAGTTGGTAGGGTGGTGTGGCACTTCATCAAGTATGATCTCAGATATGCACAGAAAAAACTCAACAATCCTTACTCCATCTATGGTTTTTTAAATGTTTTGAAACAATCTCATTACTCATTGACTTATAACTAACACTTCTTGAAATTTTGCAATTGTCTCATTAATCAATAACTGTTGTCAGTTACTCTAGAGAATCTATAAATTATCTATCTTAACATATCACCTGTAACCGGGCTCTATCACTTGAATTCAAAAATATCAATGCAGAATGTGTAGGACCAACATGTATAAGTTCTAGATGTAAACATAGAAGAAACCTCTCCATACAAGCAAAGCTCAACATAAACTAAATAACGGGGAACCCTTCTCAGTAAATAAATAAAAGAGTCTTAGTATTTAAGTCAAATACAATACTTATTAGCATATTAGCAAGTGCAACACATGCCAAAATCTGAATAAATGCAAGACCCTTTAGCATCTGACAAGTGGGACACTTTGGTAACCAAACAAGTGTGAGGCTAGTTAACATCTCAAAATCTGCAGCACCTATTGACAACAACTCATCCTTATTAATGGGTGTGATCAACCTCATGATTAATCAAGTCTGTCACCACATCAGTTGTAGGTGTAAAAGCATGCTGACAACTAGTGAAAGGCTGCTAGCATCTAAGCATGTGTGACACCTATTGGCAACAAACTAAGTGCAAGGCTATCAAACATCCTAAAATCTGCTGCCATTATCAGAAACTCCTCTTCATCATCATTAATGTTTGAGGCCAAACTCTTCATCCCATCAATTATAGAAAAACTAGCTTATTGGTCTCTTATCATCATCGGGAATGGATTACATTATCTCCATTAGCCAGATATCACTGAAAATGGATGCCTCCAAGAGAAGTTGACTGCTAGATCAAACTGATCCAACCCAGAGAGTGAGGATGGTATCATTTTGCTGGGTGCAAGCATAGCAGTGTGGTGATATGACCATCCACAATTGACATCAAAAGAAAGAATGATGGTGTACATACTCACGAGTCATGACCATCAATCCAAATAACAAAATGGTCATCAATATTAAGGAACAAGAGGCCTTACTATGGATTATATGCATTTGTGTGATCCCAAATACGCGCAGAAAGAGCTCCATGATCATCATTCCATCTGCAGTCAATCCATAAAACAAGTGTTGGGCTCCAATAATGCTATTTTCCAATTTTTCCCTTAATAAGTTTTAAAAGCTTGATTGAGATGGAGAATACTTACATGTCATATGCACGAAATAAGTTATTGATAAAATTCTCAAATGAATAACTTCTCAAAATGTGAACAATTGTATGACACAGTTGTAGATGAACCAAAGCTTCATTGGCAGCATTTCCTTCTTGGAAATGTGTTACTACTTGTCACAACAAATTATAATTAATGAGATTGTTATTGGGGGGGGAATGTGGTACACATCCCAAAAGCAGGTACATTTTTGTTTACCTCATAACCCAGATTGCTCAGTTTAAGCATAGAAACAGGCTCAGCAATATCAACAAGTGCTTGCCCATGCTGGCAAATCCTCCTATACATCCCATTTGTCACATAAAATTTGAGCCTATAAACTTGATGTGCTCCTCAAAATCAGAAAAGCAAGTGGAATCATGAGAAACGTCAGCATCATGAAAGACATTGGCATCCAACACTTGATAATCATTTCAAAACACACCTTGAACTACACAAACTTTATTTCCTTTTCACTGCTTAGTGGATTTCTCATCCCCTTTCAATAACTCAAAAAGTATTATCTTACCAATTTGTCATCTTCATTGGCTTACTTATGATGAACAAGAGCTCATTAGTGGTAGAGTTCCATATCATAGTGAACAAAAATATTTACCAAATCCAAATAGATCTGGTCCAAGTCATAGAGGATCCAGATTTTCCAAATGGGCCTAATCTGTCTAATCTGGTTCAAACCATGTCTTATTAATTTCTCTTCTCAAATTTAAAAATTTCACTTCTCTGCAAACCCACATCCAAGCCTAATTGCTTTGCTTAGAACAATAGTTTGAATTTACCTATAATTATGTCATTTAATATTTTCACACGTGCAGGCACCAATGCAAATTTATTTTTTTATCCAAACTTTTCATGTGACTAAAAACTTTCAATTTTTGTACCTCCCCACAGAAACCCAGATTTTCAAAGATGACAACTATGCACAAGCATTTCCATTGGGGTTTATTCCATAACTGCGCCCTGCATTTCTGCATAGCCACTATTCTTTCGTTGCTCACTGTGAATTTCAATCTCTAAAAGCCCAATTAACCAATTTGAATGCAGAGCAAGACTTACTCCATAAAAATTACAAGTTAACTTTGGATCTCCTCTCAAGCTTTATAGTGCTTCAAAGTTCAAACCATTCAATAATGAAGTCCAGAAAAAGGTGATTTGGCTTCTCAAAGTTTTCATTACTTTCTTTTAAAAACTCTCTTGCTAATTTAAACAATTAAGTATTGAAATATTTTTTGATGAGAATTCGTTTCAATGGAAATGTACATTGTAACTATAGTTGATTTGAATGGTGTCACAAAGACCAAATTGTTGACCACTATTCTTTCGTTGCTCAGTGTGAATTCCAGTCTCTTAACCCCCTATTAACCAATTTGAATGCAGAGCAATACTTACTCCATCATAAAATTTACAAGTTAACTTTGGATCTCCTCTCAAGCTTTATAGTGCTTCAAACCATTCAATAATGAAGTCTAGAAAAAGGTGATTTGGCATCTCAAAGTTTCCATTACTTTCTTTTAAAAACTCTCTTGCAAATTTAAACAATAAAAGTATTGAAATTTTTTTGATGAGAATCAGTTTCAATGGAAATGTACATTATATAACTAGTTGATTTGAATTGTGTCACAAAGACCACATTGTTGACCAGTTGTTATTTCAAAATTTTCTCCTCCTTACCTATTTATGCACTTTTCTTCTTAAACAAATGAATAAATGAAAAAAATAGGAAATTGTTTGACAGTCAACTAACAAAAAATCCAGATCCTTTACAAAATTAACATAATTGCTATTTAACCCATAACCTATTGGCTGTGAGTTGAATGCCTTAACCAATTGATCAATGATCACCCATTTGTGTGAAAAATGAGGCCAGGTCTTTAATACATCATCATATGTTTGCTGTGGTGCCCAAAATTTCCCTACACCCTTTCCCTATCACTTATCTAAATAGGCTTTTGCACTCCTTTGACTTCTTTGCACGATGTCACTCCATCCATCCTCTTACTCTATGTTACCAGATGCGCTCATTGAAGTGCTGGATGCAGAGGGGGATTCACAGCGATACAGAGGCGGGAGTGGAAGCTCTCATAAGCCCACAGGAAGGGTAGCATCTCCCTGTGGATGCTTGGCAATATGCAAAACAACCCGGGAGCATTCACAGGCATATGCAACAACATCACCATCTGCTCTTGTTTGATACACGCAGTTTCCAGCTAACAACCACGAAGACATGCAGCACTCCAAAGAATGAGTAACTTTACTTTTATTACTTTACTCCTTCCATACTGCTAGGTAATAATGTCTTCACCATGACCAAATATTAAATATTTTAAAAAGAGGACATGTCATATGAGCTGACTATGCAGCTGAAGAAGACAGACAACTCAACTACACAAACAACCAGGTCAAGCACATCAAGCAGCTCATTCTGCTCTCCATATATTGTGAACATAGACATATATAATATGGCATATTTGAATATTTGTGAACTATCAGTTGACATCTAGTATTTACCTTGATCAATGATGAAGTATCATACTATCAAATGATTTCTGTATATTTCATGCATTTCTTTGTGTGTGTGTATAAACACATCCAAATAAACAAAAAAAATCACACATCAACACACCCGATTCTCATACCCACATCTACATCTGTACCCAAATCAGCAACTTAGCCCTTACTACACTGCTATAGTCCACTCCTCGGGATTCTCCCATGTGTTATAGATACCTACCTTTGCTTGTCTCCATGCAAACACCGCTCCTATCATGAATACTATATGTCAGGCCTTTGTGCTTATACAACACTCACTGAATCACCTCTAACCTGCCATATTTTCACATATGGTTAAATGCCACAACCTGGCTTCACACCCTTTTAAAAAGTTCCACATGCTCCTACCCAACTTCTACATAGTCAAAACTCACCCTTCACTCCAAAACATAGGCCCACATGTCCATTTCTACACATACCTTCCACACCCAAGATTCACTTGATGCATCTTATTAAATGGAAAACTATTGTTTATATGCCTTTCATGTGGCATATGATCTCATCCTCACACATGATGCCCAACCACACAAGTTTCACTAAATAGAATTCCTCCAAATATTCGAGGGTGCTACAAGCAACTGCTTCTCAACGGTCTGTGAAGCTACCCAGCCAGCTTGTCTTCACTTGCAAAAATGTGACATTAGTAGCATTGCTTGGAAGGCCAACAATGCCCAATACTTCTTTAATTTATATCAGAAACAAATAGATGTTGTCCCCGCATCGCCACCTAGAACCTTTGCTTGCAATCTACACCTCCTCAGTACTGTCTGCCACTCAACAAATGCCAACAAAGACTATTAAAAGAATTAAATTTACAACCCTGAGAATATTCTGCAGAATATTACAAATTTAAAAAATTCAATCTTGTTCATAATAGGAAAGACAGAAAACTTCCAAGGTAGAATTAAGGGATCAGAATGACAAAATCAGAAGTGTAGAACTACACCCTCACAAATTTTCACGAAGTTTCTAGATTTGTACATTGAGTTGGAAAATTGTGCATCTAATTAAGGGAATAACCTCAATTGCTCCCATAGTATAAAAAGATGAAGCACATTGTTTGATTCCTAGCCTTCCTATAACCATATCTATCACTAGATCAAACAGATGAGAAATATTGGACCTCACTTCATAAAATTGAAATTTTTCCCCAAGACTCTTAAAATGCTCCTTCCAAAATCAGAAGTTACACTGTAATAACAATTAGTAGTCCCTAAACTGCATTTGGCAAGCCTAGATGATACACATACACCTACTAAATAGGCATATACACAAATTCCAAGGGTCTTCAAAAGTTTGGTGCCTTGTGAGAAATTAAGCCACAGTTAACATAAGCTCAATAGATATAAGTGGGAGATATTTCCAGAAAGTCATATTATGCACCAATAAATTTGACTCAAACCCTACAAAGTCAAATCCTGATAGCAATACCACAACAATGTCACACCCCTTTTTGGTACTACTAAGTTATGTGGCTCATGCTATTTTATGCCCTAGTTGAATTGTTTAATTTTATCAGTGGTTTCGTAAATGTACCCTAAGCGGGTAAGAATTATTAAAACCATGGTTTTAATTTGCCCTACGCAGTATTGGAATTATAATTTACTATGGTTTAACTTTTTTGCCCTAAACAGTTTTATGCAGACTAACCCTAGTTTTTGCAGGTTGTGCCTGGGCAGATTCCGGTTTCCAAATTCAAGACATTGCAAATTTCACTTAATTGGAATTAACACTATTTTATTATGTCACAATTTAATTAAGGTGGTTAACAATTAATTATGATTTATCGAACTGATTCTAGTTAGAAATGATTTTAATAAGTAAAGCAAATTTGGATACATGTTGAGGCCTTTACTACTCAAAATGATTGTCAAATGTTTATCCACTTGTGTTCTGGATTTGGATGCAGGAAACATCACGATCAATCCCGAAGCGAGGGAAAAGATATCACCCGGAAAAGGGGATGGTAGGTGGATGTGTCGGAGACAAAAATATAAATTCCAGAAAGACCTGAGCACCAAGATAAGATGTACCAAGTGGCCATGGTGGTGAACCCTAAGACCATGGCAGGGAACCTACCTCCATAATCTTTGACATTAAAATCTAGGTCCTTGGAACTATCGAGATAGTGAGGTTAGAAAATTATAGTAATGGAGGCCATATGCATAGTTAACCATGTGACATAATAAAGGAAAAGATAATTAATAAACCCCTTGTAAAGTTATAGATATATTTATCACCTCTCCAATATTTTAAATTCACCTAGGAAACCATTCTCATAACCTTACTCTATCCTTCTTTTATCACCGATTAGCCTCTAGTTTAAATCATTTGAGAAATTGAATTATGCTATGGAAACTTAAATTCACAATGTTAAATGAAATTTCCCGATCAGCACATAAAAGGGGAATGTTATACTATTAACCATTTTAAGTTGTGACCTTGGAAAGCAAATGCATAAGGGGTGATGTTTCTTACAACTAGAAATTGAAAGTAAAGAAAATGAACATCATCAATAGTCTAAGCAACGGAACACTTCTATCCATTTAGCACAATGGAAGGTGGCACAAATGGCATGCCTAGTTATTTGATGAATGGAGAAGAGTGAGAGCTAGATGAGCCTTGCTCAGAAAGGGTGGCGAGGGAAGGTATTTTGTAGGAATGAATTCAAGAAAGAGAATTCATTCTTCCTTGCGATCTTTTATGGAGAACGAAGAAGGAAAACCATTTAAACCTATTGTGGTCGATACGCCATTGGTTATGCAACACTAGAAGAACGAGCTCCGCAAACAGGCTGGAGCGATAGCTATTAGAAGTAGCAGAGACTATCAATAGCACAACTAGCTAATCATCGGACAAGGCTACCGAACATTGAAGGGACGTCTTCTACAAGCACACATATTCCTTGCAAAGCTTAACAGGCATGTTTTCATTCTTCCTTTGACGCTAGAAACATACCTTTACAATGTTTGTATTAATATAACTTCTAGCCTCTAGAAAGAATTGCTAAACGATAAGACTTTTAGAGATTTTCTTGACAAAAGTTGTATTACGATAATAGATAATTGTCTATTATTAGTTGATGGTAATCTATTTGTAATCTATTGTAAATATTAATATGTTTCTAATATTTAGTTAAGCTTTAGCTTTCTATTAGATTTTCAGCTTTCTTTCAGCTAGAATAGAATGTTTCTATTACTTACGATTGTTTCCTATGGAAACATCGCTCCATTCATTTGTATATAATGACCTCTTGGTCTATGTTAATAACAAGCAAGTATTTTACCAATTACTTTGTAATATGGTATCAGAGCCAATACTTCAATTTTTTTCGAAAAAATTATAATTTCCTTTGAAAGTTATTTGCCTTAATTTTTTGAAATTATTTCTAAGATTTTCTCTACAACCCATCTAAGGTTTCCGTTTTTTTAAGGGATTCATTTGTTTACTTAGTTTTTGGCTAGGGTTTTCAATAGACAAGTTTACAAATCATTTTCCAACTCGGATCTGTAAATCGCTAACTGGTAAATTGCAACTAGTTCGGATGTCTCTGCTATTGCGATTTTCTGGACTTTTTTTACAAGCAACATACCCGTTCAAATGGTCTTTTCTTGGCCGTTCTTCTCTACATATCCAAGTTTCTTAGAAAATCATGGCATCATTCTAGTTTGGTTGCATTTTTCCTCTCAACGCACAACTCACAAATTGCTTTTTTTTTTGGAATGGTCTAAAACTTAGCTCGGGTCTCAACAAAGCAATTTGTCACAATTTTTTGGCCACTGTTTGCTTCATATTTGGAGTCATTTTTGCATACTCAGTCATTTTTGCTTCATAGAAGCTTCGATATGCTACCAAAAAATGACCTATTTTGGCCTACAAACTCTATTATTCTCTCCAAATCCAAACTCCATAGCCGTCAACTAGGGTTTTCTTCGAAACCCTAATTTTTGAGCTCGAAAAAGAATTGGATTCCAGATTCTTGGTGGGTTTTTTGAGAGCTCGACTGGGTTTTCTAGGTGCCTTGATCTTTTAGCCTTGATTTTTGAGCCAATGGATCCAAAAACCGACAACATTCTTTCTAGGTTTTTCGAACTCTCTTCTAGGTCATCCTTCAAATTTTCTAGGTCTTCCATTTTTTGCCTCGAAGAATGTGCCTTCACAGATTTTCGCATTTTTCATTGAAAAATGTTCCATGGCATCTCTGACAAACATGTTGCTCGAGCACAACCCAAAATTCAATGGTCGAAATTATGGCACTTGGAAATAGCGAATCATAACAATCTCTAAATATTGGAATACTGATCAAATTGTTCTGGGGGTTACAAAGCATCTGACTACTCCTGATACTGATCAGGATACATGGGATTTGAACAATCGAGAGGCGGGTGATGCTTCTCAAATTATCTGTGGCTGATGATTAGCTCTCTCAAATTCCATCAAACAAGATAGTTGTTGGGATATGGACACATCTCAAAAGTCTTCGTGAGACTTCTGACAAAAGCAGAGCTTTCTTCTTGAAGAACACTTTGTTTTCTATTATCATGGCTGAGCGCACCTCGCTCCAAGCTCACCTGAATAGTATTCAGGAAATTCATGATTAGTTGTTTGCCATCAGTCACAAGATGGAGGAAGAGGACATTGTGGTTATCACTCTTCAGAGTTTACCAAAGTCCTATGAGCACTTTATCGAGACTCTCAACATCAGATCTTCTGGTGTTGATCTAAAGTTCACTGATCTTTGCACACTTCTGCTTTAGCAAGATCAGTAGAAATAATAGTTTAGTAGCAACTCCACCTCCACCTCCACAAAGCAAGCCTTTGCTGCTAAATCCTTTCAGAAGAATAAAGGCAAGTTTTAGCATTCGTCTCAACAGAAGTCTTCTGCTCCAACATCAGATGGGTCACATAAGAAGAATATTCAATGCAACTATTGCCACAAGTTTGGTCACATAGAGGTTGAATGTCACAAAAGCTTAGCTGCCGAATCTAAGCAATCAGGTTCGCAGCCCAAAGCGAGCAGTATAGAGCACACTGAGCAGATGGAATCTACCTTTTACGCCTTCATGGCTAAATGACCTACAAATCATGTCAAGTCATCTGCCTGGTACATTGATTCAAGTGCCTCTCATCACTTCACTCACCGTAGAGATTGGTTTACTAAGTACTAGCCTAATTTCGATTCTATTATTTTTGGTGGTGGAGAAGAGTACATTGTTGTCAGCAAAGGCAACATTCAGATTCAATCTGTTGGAAGGAATCTCATTTTTCTTGATGTGTACTATGTTCTAGTAATGAAACTAAATCTACTCTTAGTCAGTCAATTATTGCAACATTCTCCACACTTGGATGTTAGCTTCAATTCACATCAATGTACCATCACTGATCGGGCGACTTAGTGTACTGTTGCAGTGGGTCTTGAGAATCATGGCCTTTTCCAACTTACTAATTCTAGTGATTCTCAAGACTTAGCTATGGCTACTCGACAGTCTTCTGTTAGCACACTTTGGCATCAATGATATGGGCACTTAAATATGTTAAATCTGAACTAGAAATTAATAATGAACATCTTCATTTATCCTGGGAAAAACCCTCTGATACGAGGGAAACAACCCAACCCCAAAAGATGATTTCTTTATTTATTTAGAAAACTTTATTACACAAGTCAGAGTTATTGTTCTATGAACACAAGAACAAAACAATACAATCAACTCTAATGAAAGCAGGTGAAACCTGATCATCTGAATATATCAGAGTAATAACACTTCATAAATTTGACTAGCAGATCAAAGAGAAATCGGCAGACCACACACACCAAGAATGATCAGTCTTCACATTGTATATGATTGCGTTCCCCTTTCTTATCTCATATCGTATTACACAAATTAATCATATAATGCCATGAGATGATAATCAAGATAGATTAAAGAAACTGCATGATCCATCATCACGTGAGTTAAGTGTAACCTATCTTAGCCATGACGGAAGAGAGAGGAAGCACCCACATTGCTTGTCATTTTGCACAAAGTGTCAGGTTGCCTTCATTCAATATCATGCTTGCCAAAATGTAACCGTTGCCAGTTAATATCCTTCTTGCCAAAGCATAACTTTTGCCAATTGATGTGTGGGACCCAGAGTGCAGGGGGAGATGAAGTATTAAGACACATATGCAATACACGCAAACAAAATCCTCCAAAAATATGTTAATTAATATTTTAATACAAATTTGCCAATTCCAAAATCTAATATTCAGAATTTCATATAAAGCTAAAATATTTAACACTCCCTCTTAGCTGATATAAAATATAGAAACTAGATGAAGATACATTCATATGCTTTAACATAGTAACTCAATTATTTATAATCATGGAATAGCTCACATGAAAAATAATTAATTCATAATTAATAATCATGGATTTGTTCAACATGAAAAAATGTACGACTCACAACTAATCCTTTACTCATGGAGTCTCTCAATGTGAGTGGTCATGGAATCTCTCAAAATGATACTCTCATCACAGAATTACTCAACGTGATAATATCATGGACGCTCTCAACATGATATTCACTATCGCATAGTGAAAGAGTTGTCATAGCTGATCTTACAATATTTATTAGTTCACACATCAAAAATGGTAATAGATTAATCTTACAAAACTAGACTTTGTTCCATTAAAGTCTTAAGATTTACCATACCTAGCTTATCTCTAGAATAATAAAATTTCACCTTAGAAAGGGGCTTGGTGAGAATATCAACAGTCTGATCATCAATGTTGATATACTTCAGTTCCACAGCCTTTTGTAGTGCCATGTCCCTTAAATAATGATACTTGATTTCTATATGCTTTGACTTGCAATGGAAAACTAGATTTATAGAAATCTTTATGCAACTCTGGTTATCACAAAAAATTGTAGTAGATTCAGAGGATTTTTCAAATAATCCACTTACAAGTTTTTGAGGTCAAACAGCTTCTCGAGCTACTGAGCAAGCTGCCACATATTCAGCTTCAGCAATACTTTGAGCTACACATTTTTGCTTTCTATGTACCAAGCAATCATGGCTAAACCAAGGCTGAAACAAAAACCTGAGGTACTCTTTTTGCCCACAATACAACCAGTGCAATCAAAATCTAAAAAACCATGAAGCTGCAGATATATGCTTTGACTTGCAATGGAAAACTAGATTTATAGAAATCTTTATGCAGCTCCAATTATCACAAAAAATTGCAGTAGATTCAGAGGATTTTCCAAATAATCCACTTAGAAGTTTTTGAAGTCAAACAGCTTCTCGAGCTGCTGAGCAGGCTATCACATATTTAGCTTCAGCAGTACTTTGAGCTACACATTTTTGCTTTCTATGTACCAAGCAATCATGGCTAAACCAAGGTTGAAACAAAAACCTGAGGTACTCTTTTTGTCCACAATACAACCAGCCCAATCAAAATCCAAGAAACCATGAAGCTGCAAATCATTAGAACAATAGAAGCTCAATCCATACTGTAAGGTTCCTCTAACATATCTCAAAATAATTTTAGCTACAATGAAATGATATTTTCTTGGCTCACTCACCGACTTAAAGTATTAATAGCAAAACAAATATCAAGCTTTATATTGATAAGATACATGAGAGAACCACTAAGTTGCCTATACAAAGTACAATCAATTAATTTTGAATCAGCTGAAACTACTTGTAGTTTCTTCAAGTTAGATTACATAGTAGTCACATTAGGCTTGCGATTAAGCATGCCAAATCTCTTAAGGAAGTCTAGAGCATATTTACCTTGACTGATAATGATCTCATTAGATTGTTACTAAATTTCTAGACCAAGGAAGTAGTGCATTAAACCCAGATCTTTCATCTCAAATTCAAAAGCTAAATCCTTTTTGCATTTGACAATCATTTCATCATCTCCTATAATAAAGAGATCATCAACATAAAGAAGAAGAATCAATATAAGATCATTATACCTTTTGAGATAAATATTTGGATCAGCTTCATTTTTTGTGAAACCCAAACTCAAGAGATAGTTGTCAATGTGCTCATACCAGGCTCGAGGTGCTTGTTTAAAGCCATACAATGCCTTTTTTAGTTTGCAAACATGAGATTCTTTGCTATGAATAATGAATCCATCAAGCTGCTCTACATAAACCTCTTCATTAACAAAACCATTGAGAAAGGTTGTTTTGACATCCATACGATGAAGCTTCCACCTTTTACTTGCAGCAATAGCAATAATAGTTCTAATGGACGTATATCTTACTATGGGAGCAAAAAATTCATCATAATCTATACCTTCCTTTTGGCTGAAACCTCTGGCTACA
Source organism: Cupressus sempervirens (assembly GCA_028749045.1). Classification (NCBI taxonomy): domain Eukaryota; kingdom Viridiplantae; phylum Streptophyta; class Pinopsida; order Cupressales; family Cupressaceae; genus Cupressus; species Cupressus sempervirens. Next base: position 255,940,425 of record CM053785.1, on the reverse strand, counting down.
AATCTAGCTTTGAATTTGTCAACACTTTGATCAGCAGCATGCTTTGTCTTGAAGAACCACCTAGAGGAGATGACTGATTTATCTTTAAGACGAGGAACAATCTTCTAGACTTTATTTTTAATAATAAACTCATATTCTTCTAGCATGGCATCCTTCCAAACCTGCTGTCCTATTGCTGATTCAAAACAAGAAAGTTCAGTGTCAATGAGATTACAAATTAAAGCAGAATAATTATCAAAATATTGAGTTCTTTTACTTTCCCGAAATGTTCCTTTAAAAACTGAAAAAATTTCAGCTTCTTGCATAATGTTTCTTTCTCACAAAGGTCTCTTCTTTTCATTCTTGAAAGCACTAGGACCAGCTTCAGAGATGTCTTGAATCTTAGGAGGGGGAGAATCCTCCCTCTCAGTGAAGCTGGAAGAAGTAGGAGCAGCAATTGGAGGATTTTGAGTGACATAAGGAACATCTAAATCAATATCAACAAAAGAATCAGCAGATTAGCAACAATCAAAATTTTCTTCAAAAGAAACACCTCTACTTAACTCAATTAATTTTTGTCCTGGAGTGTAGATTCTATAAGCTTTTGAAGATTCACTATAACCAACAAAGATTCTCTTTTTACTTCAAGGATCTCATTTAGATCTTTTATCTTTTGGAATATGAACATATACTAATGAACCAAAACTTTAAGATGACTAACATCAGGTTTAGAGCCAAAGAAAGCTTGTTTTGGACTCATATCATTAAGGACATGATGAGGACTTCTATTTTGAACATAGACAACTGTCTTGCAAGCCTCTGCCCAAAGAAAAATTTGCGAATTCTGATCAATTATCATTGCTTTAGCAACATCAACAATAGTCTTGTTTTTTCTTTCAGCAACCCCATTATATTGAGGATTGTAAAAGACACAATACTCCCTCTTGATTCCTGCTTCAACACAAAAAGATTAAAAAGAACCTGAAGTAAATTCACCTCCATTATTAGATCTAAGAGTCTTAATTTTCTTTTCTAAAATGTTTTCAACTAAGGCTTTAAATTCCTTAAACTTGGATAGGACTTCATCAGACTCTTTGGATTTAAGGAAGTAAATCCATGCCTTGCAAGAACAATCATCAATAAAGGTGACATAGTACCAAAAACCACTTAAGGAAGCTGATGACATTAGTACACACAGATCTAAATGAATCAGCTCTAAAACATGCTTAGCCCTACTTTCACTTGAATGAAAAGGACTCTGTGAAAATTTTCCCAGGAAACAACCTTTGCAAACACCATCATGAGAGGGGCTAAGAAGAGGGAGACCAACAACAAACTTCCCCAAGGATGAAAGAGATTTAAAGTTGAGATGCCCAAATCTCTTATGCCACAATAAGTTATTATTAGAGGCAACATGATTTAGAACTTGAACTTGATTAGCTGATAGCTTATAGAAACTTCCATGACGCTCTCCAATAATTTGAGCAGAACTGAAATCAGAATCTTTCTTCCAAGCAACTACACTTTCATTAGAAAAAGCAATATTGAAACCTTTATCTTCTAAGGCTGAAATGGAAATTAAATTCCTCTTGATAACAGGAACAAATAAAATATCACTAAAATGAAGAGGAATACCATATTTTAATTTTAAGGTGTTACCTGCCCCATTAACAAAATAAGATGCATCATCACCAATGATTACTTGAAGATGAGAATCTGTTTCAATTAGATTCGAAATGTGTTGCTTAAACCCGGAGATGTGATGGGAAGCACCGCTGTCTATCAACCAAGTATTGTGATTAGCTTGTACATGACTAGACAAAGCTGATATAAGTACAAGACCTTCTGAATGATCACAAGTATCCTTTGAAGGAGAAGAATCTTTCGATTTAGACATAGCCACATTATGAAGATTGAGTTGCATTGTGCAATGCTTAGCAAAATGACCAAGTTTTTCACACCTAAAGCATTTAATCTTGGAGAAGTCTTTTTTTCTTTGAAAATTAGAAGATGAAGAAGGATTTTTATCTTCAAACCGTTTGAAATACCTCTCTCTTCCTCTTTTCCTTGAAATGTGAGAAGTGAGCACTTGATCTTCCATATTGTGAGATTTACGAGAACTCCCTCTAGCCTTCAGCCGACATTCCTCTTGAATACAATCAACTCTCAACCTTTCAAAGGTTGGTAAATCACTTTTGTTGTTGATGCCTTGAATGAATGATTCCCAAGAATGAGGGAGACCATTCATGGCTAGCATAACCAATTCTTTGTCATTAACAATCTCTCCAATGGTACTTAATTGATCCTTTAACTCAAAAATCCTCAAGAAGAAAGAGACAATGGATTCGCTTCTACACATCTTAATATGAAGGAGTTGCATACAAAGTGTCAGAGTTCTGCTAGTATTATTTATCTCATATACGCTATGCAGAGAATCAAACATCTCCTTAGCGGATTGTAGTGCCTGCCCCTAGTTCACATTCTATTATCATTGTCAAATTCTTTTAAGCTAATTTTATGCATTGATTAGTTTTAGAGATACTAGATTTACATTATTATGATATTATTTCATGACTTTAATTACAAATGCATCGGTTATTATTGCTTAGTTGATTTCATTCATGTGTTGTTAATGGTATTTTGATGATCCTAGTTAGTAAATGTGGTTTCTTTCATAAAAATGTTAACATGATGTCTTTAATGATGATTATGTTGTATTGATAGAGATGCATTATTATATGTACGCATTTGATTTTAGATTTGTGATTATTATACTTACCCCATACTTGCATGTGTATGGTGTGTGTGTTTATTTTATCTTTCTGTCTGACGTGTTTGATGTGGTTAAGGGAGGGAGTCGTAGTCACCTGCTAGTCGGGATCTACACGATGAACCACTCCCCGCCATTGTCTGTTTAGTTTAGATATATTATATACATGTACATGCTCGTCTTTTATGCAGGATGCAGGTACCGGGCATCGACTTCTCTGAATTGCCAGGATGAGCATGCCCTATTACAAACACTCAAATGGTGAGAATGGGAAGATAATGATCAGGTCCAATCCTAGCCATAAGCCTATAATACTTGTCCTGCAAGGAGGACTCATAACAGACTGTCTACCCTTTTTAAACCCGTGAGTATTTTATGCGTATGTTGTTTTGTGAGTCTTTGATGTATTTTCTATTAATTAAGTCTAATTAATAGATTAAATTAATAATTTAATTTAATGAAAAATTATTATGATATTATGAATATTTAATTATATTTAATTAATTGAGAAATTAATTAAATATAAAGAATTAAATTGAAGATAAAAGTTTTAAGATTAAATTTAGAACGTAATAATATTTATTAATTTAATAATAATATATTTAGAGTTCATTTTTAAATAAATGCTAAATATTATTGTTATTTAAGTTAATAAATATTTATCAAATTAAAACGTTCAAAAATATATTAAAAAGGAAAAAAGATATTAATTTATGGAAAAGATTTAAGTTTGCATGAATGAGTTTTAAATATAAGAGATTAATTTAAAAGATAAAAACATGTGAACTTGAATAAAAGTATTTTAATAAAGTACGCATGAGATTAAAATTATAAATTAACTTTAAAAGCAAAGTCAAAGTGGAAAGTTAAATAAAGTAATTTAACAATTCACTTAAAGTGCATGAAGGATTAATAAAAGAATATCTTAATTAAAAAGAAAATTAATTGTGCATGAATGAATTAATTAAATAAGAGAGAATTAAATATTGAAGATAAAAGTTAAAGTTTAAATTTAGAACGTGATTGATTATATTTATTTAATTTAATAATAATATATTTAGAGTGCATTTTTAAATAAATACTAAATATTATTGTTATTTAAGTTAATAAATATTTTATCAATTAAGTTTCTAAAAATGAAATTAAAAGTGAAAAGATATTTAATTATCATAAAGATTATAGTTCGCATGAATTATGCATGAGTTAAAAATAAAATTAATTAAAAGATAAAAATGTGAACTTGAATAAAGATATTTTAATAATGTGCACATGAGATTTAAAAAGTTATAAATTTATTAAAGTAAAGTGGAAAGTTAAATAAAGTAATTTAACAATTCACTTAACGTGCATGAAAGGAATAATAAAATAATAATTTTAATTAAAAGGGAAATTAATTGTGCATGAATGAATTAATTAAATAAAGTAATTATTATTTTAGAGTTGTGGGGACAGAAGCCCTAAAAGGTAATTAGATTCTATATTAGAGGGTTTTGGGTCATTATTGCACACACAGGTTTTCAGGGAACACACTTTTGGAAAGGGGAGCAAAGAAATCTTTGGAAGCTTGGAAGGGTTCGGATTAGCAAGGGTTTCACCAGATTGTTAGCATCAGATCAAGGTAGGGTTTGTGAACCATTCTAGAAACACTTTCGGATCTTTGTCTTCTTCGTGCTTGTTGGAAATTGCTTTCTCAAATTTTATTGAATGAATCTTGCTACCTTTCTTCTGAATCTTTTGCGATTTGATTTCTTCTGGGAATCGGGATTTTTAAATAAAAAAAACTATTTAGAAAACCTTGTTTTACTTTTGAAAGAAATTTAGTATTAAATTGAAATTTGGGTTTTGAATTAAAATGGAATTAAGAAATTTAAATTTGGAAGGGGTTTGTTTTTGGAAATGAAAATCTTAGGATTGAAAATTCGAAGGGTTCAATTTATTTTTCCTATCAGTTTAATATCGTAAATGTTATTAAAATATGTATATATTAAAATAATATTGTTATGAAGTTCGTTGAGAAAAATATTATAAAATAAAGAATATAGAATTATAATACAATTCTTAAAATTTTCATATATAATAATTTATCTAAATTTATTAGAAGGGTTGTTCTTCTAATAAACAAAATTATTGAAATTTGACTTAGTTAAAATAATAATAATAATAATAATAATAATAATAAAATAAAATAAATAAATTTTTAAAAAAATTAAAATTTAAAAAAAAATTTAATAATAATAATAATAATTTAAATGAGACTATGATGTTTTCTATATACTGTCTATATTTCTTTTTGGATTTTGGTGTTGTTTAGATGTCGACCAGTCTAGGATGTACACCAAAGGTTTTGTGAGATTTCTTGGATACTATTATGTGGCTAGATGTTATGATGATTCTTGTGATTCAAATTGGAGTTTATACTTATGAGATTTGTTTTGTGAGCATTTATGTGTATTTGGATTTAGTTTGATCCATCTTGTTATCAGGTTGCCTATTAAGGAACCAAGTTTGATCTTTATGGGTGTTGTGGTATGGGACACAACTGTGTTTTTATGTGCTTAGGAGAGGTTGTCTAGGTATGTGACTTGGGAGTGGCTTGCATAGGGGTCCGAGACCCAAAGTGGTTAGTACCAGGGTAACCTAATGCAAGTTATGTAATAAGTGATAATCTAGTAAGTAAAATTTATGGGGGGAAAACACACTAAAAAGATAAGTTAGAGATATTTGATCTACCCATGCCTTGAGTGCTTGTATAGACTAAGGATGGGAATGAGATGAGTGCCTCGTCTTCTTGAGAGGGCTTTCTAGTTTCCATATGTGTGATGTTGAGGGTCCGGGGTTCATAGTAACCAGTCCAGGGTAACTCAACGCTTGAGGGTCCGGGGTCTATTAAGATATCAGTCCAGGGTAACTCAAGCAGCCATGTGATGACACTCCCTAGTACGTAGCCTGAGTCTCCTCTGTAGATCTTGTGGACTTTGTGTATCTCTGGTGGTGTACTTATTGTATGGTGGTGTATCTATTGTTGGATGTGGTTATTTACTTTCATTAATGATAATTGGTGATTCATGGATGTTGTACTTTTGACATGTGACTTTTGACTTGAGATGATTATCTTTCGTTGACTTTATCTTATGACCTTGGTATTTGGTTTATACTTGGTTCATGTATGATGTTTGGTTATGTGGTGTCGATATTGGATTGAGTGTTCTTACTTTTGGATTATTTTATCTTCTTGAGTAGTATGTGTTTCCTATGAGGTAGTTTTGGCTATTAGGGGTACCTTGCCTAGGAATGTTTTAGGTTTGATAGTCGTATGTGGATCGTTCATTATCTTCCCTGCACGGTGGGAGTGGAAGCCTGACTAGGTAACCACGCGGTCGGGAGGTAGTGCCTTCTTACCATTTGGGTCCCCCTTCACATTGCTAGTTGCAGAAGATGTACCTTTATCATTCTTATTTCTTATCTTACAGACTTCTTTTCAGATGATGTATATATGTTATCATGTATTCTGTTGTACAGTATCTATTTTCACATACCTTGCGACATGTGCAGTGGATGTTATTGATTGGATGCACTTTCATTGTATTGTTTATACTTATGCATTTGCTTATGCGATCTTGTATCGGTTATTTCTTTATGATCATGAGACATTGTACTTGGAAACTTAAACTAATTAATTTAAAATTATTAAATGTGACTCAACGTAAAGGAACCTTTGAGGAATTGAAAACTATATCTGTAATTGCAAATGTGTATTTGTTGTGTATGTTCTTATTGCTTCCGCATTAATGTTATCTTGATGTTGTTTAAACTTCAAAAAAAAAAATAGTTCAGTAAACATTGTAACATGTTAGGTTTATTTCTCTTGGGTTCCCGAGCGGGGCGTTACACGGATTTTAGCTTGGAGATGGTAGGCACTAAATGATCCTTCACGGAGTCCATGATTATCCTCTTGGCCAGAATTTTATTCTTCTTCCAAGTTGCTTTTTCTGTAGTATTAGTGGGTTCTTGAACTTCAAATTCCACAAATTGAAAGACCATTTTCCTCAAGTACTAATAAGATTTTGGATTTCCAAAAAATAAAATTTGATGCTCCTTCTAGTCGATCTTCAACCTTCAAACCAGGTACCATGATGAAAATGAAGAAGCAAGAATAAACAAAGAAATCTAGTCTAGCCTTAAAAATCATAAGCCTAGCTTTGATACCGTGTTAAATCTGAACTAGAAACTGATAATGAACATCTTCATTTATCTTGGGAAAAACCTTTTGATACAAAGGAAACAACCAGCCCCAAAAGATGATTCCTTTATTTATTTAGAAAACTTTATTACACAAGTCAAAGCTACTGCTCTATGAACACAAGAACAAAACAATACAATCAACTCTGATGAAGGCAAGTGAAACCCAATCATTAGAATATATCAGAATAATTACACTTCATAAATTTGAATAGCAAATCAGAGAGAGCAATCGACAGACCACACACACCAAGGATAACCAGTCTTCACATTGTATATGATTGTGTTCCCCTTTCTTATATCATATTACACAGATTAATCATATACTGTCATGAGATGATAATCAACATAGATTAACGAAACTGCACAATCCACCATCACGTGAGTAAAGTGTGACCTATCTTAGTAGTGACGGAAGACAGAGGAAGCACCCACGTTGCTTGTTGTTCTGCACAATGTCAGGTTGCCTTCATTCAATATCCTATTTGCCAAAACATAACCATTGCCAGTTAATATCCTTCTTACAAAAGCATAACCCTTGCCAGTTAATGTGCAAAACCCAGAGTGCAAGGGGAGATGAAGAATTAAGACACATCTGCAATACACGCAAACAAAATCCTCCAAAAACATGTTAAATAATATTTTAATACAAATTTGCCAATTCCAAACTCTAATATTCACAATTTCATATAAAGCTAAAATATTTAACAAAATGTGCATTATCTCTCTCAGCGTACTCGGGATGAGCCTGTCCTTGGATTGCCAGAGATTCAAACTCAGCAATTTGGAGTTGGTGATGCATGCCAAGCTAGGAAGCAACATCACACATTTCACAAGTGGCGATTCATGGCAAGCTTCTCAGGCGCTTCAGCTTGTTCAAGCCAATATTTGCGGCCCTATGGCCACTCCTTCTGTTCTTGGGTCCAAATATTTTCTGTTGTTTGTTGATGATTTCAATAGAAAAATAAGGGTGTATTTCCTTAAAAAGAAATCAAATGCATTTCTTGTATTTCAAAAGTTTAAACCTTTAGTTGAAAAAGAGTCTAGGAAATCTATTATTACACTTAGATCAAACAATGGGGGGGATTTTTGTTCTATTTATTTCTCTAGCTTCTTGGATACTCACGGCATCAAATGCCAGTTAACCACACCCCACACACCACAATAGAATAGTGTAGTTGAACGACGAAATAGAACAATTATCGAGATGGCTCCACCCATGCTCGAACACAGACATGTTCCAAAGAAGTTATGGGCAGAAGCAGTCAACATTGCAGTTTATCTCTTGAATCGGTCACCCACAGTGGCGGTTAAAAGTAAAACTCTGGAAGAGGCCTAGTCAGGTGAAGCCCAAAATCAATCACTTGAAGGTTTCTGGTTCCCTTGTTTTTGTTTGGATCCTTGACGTGTCATGCACCAAGTTGGATGCCAAGAGTCAGAAACTCATGCTTGTTGGATACAGTAGTCTTCACAAAGCCTACCGCCTGATCAACGTTGACACATCTCGTCTTACCTTTAGTCATGATATAGCCTTTGATGAGCATTGAGGACCTTTCATGCTTGTTTCTCCTATTCTTGATCCAGCAAACCAGCCTATGAAAGCTCATGATTTGGGAGTTAGGTTTCCATTAGGCCCACTTGATGGGAGGGCTCTAGTAGCTCCTACAACTCCAGTTATACCAGTGATCCCTATACAAATTACCTCCTGCTTGTCCTGCAGGATCACCTTGATTTGTAGATGCTTCACCTGAGTTTGATCCAAATTCTTCTGATGAGGAACCTGATCACCAAGCATCTCCCGGTACTAACGTTAGTCGTTCTCCTCTCCGGCCTAGTGGTCAACTAAGATACTTGTTGATCTTCATGATGATGCTCATTGATGGGAGAACTACTCCGAAAAAGAGCAAACCTACAAAGTCTATTAACTTTGCTCTCAAGGCCAACATTCATAGTGTGTTTGAACCTCATATTCTAAGGCTAAAGGAATTCCAAAGTGGGAACATGCCATGACATCTGAACACCAGAGCCTGCTAAAGAATAACACCTGGGTCCTTTTTTATCTTCCATCAAGAAAGAAATCCATTGGCTACAAATGGGTTTACAAAATCAAATACAAATCCGATGGTACTTTGGATAAGTACAAAGCTCATTTAGTTGTGAAGGGCTTTTCTCAACATCAGGGCGTTAATTATGAAGAGACCTTTGCTCCTACTATAAATATGAGCACCATTAGATTAGTTCTAGCCATGGCAGCACAGTTTGGTTAGAAGATCCATCAGATGGACGTCAAGAGTGCTTTCCTGAATGATCTCCATGAAGAGGTCTACTGACACAGCCTCCTGGTTTCAAGGTTGCTTGTAAAGACCATCAAATTCTCAGATTGGTAAAAGCCCTTTATGGCTTGAAGCAAGCCCCTCGGGTATGGTACATAAAAATTGATAAGTACCTCAATGATCAAGGCTTCAAAAAGAGTTCTTCAGACTCAAATTTGTACATCAAGACTACTGATAGTGACATCATCCTTCTGGTTATTTATGTGGATGACTTGATCATCATTGGCAATTTGGCATCTTTGATTCAGGGAATCAAACATAATTTATGCCAGTCTATTGATATGACTAACCTTGAGCTCATGCATTATTGCCTAGGTGTTGAAGTTTGGCAACAATCTTCTAGTATATTCATCTCTCAGTCCAAATATTCCAAGGCTCTGTTAGACAAATTTCATCTACAGGATTGCAAACCTGCATCTACACCCATGGAGAAAGGTCTCAAGTTATCAGCTAAGTCTTATTCTCCTCCCATTGATGATACTACATACAGGCAACTAGTAGGCTGCCTCATCTACTTCTCTACTACTAGGCTTGACATCAGCTTCATAGTCAGCTACGACTCATGCTTTATGACAACTCCTAAAGTTGATCATTGGATGGCCGCAAAGCGTGTGTTTCGTTATGTGAAGGGCACTTCAGAGTATGAACTTCTTTACTCTCGAAGTTCTAATCCTAGAATTAGTGGGTTCACAAATTCAGATTGGGCAAGCTCTGTTGACGATAAAAAGTCAACTTTTGGATACGTTTTCAGTTTGGGATTTGGTGCAGTCAGATGGACCAGTAAGATGCAATAGGCAGTTTCTCTCTCCTCTATAGAGGCCAAATATAGAAGGACTATCAAGACAAGATGTGAAGTTGTTTGGCTTTGTCGGATGCTTGGGGAGATGCAAATGTCACTAGCAAACCGACTACTTTGTTTGTTGATAACGAAAGCATTATCAAGTTAGCCCAAAATCTAGTCTATTATGAACAAATCAAGCATGTGGATGTTCACTATCACTACATATGACAACTAATTGAAGATGGAACAATAGGTTTGCAGTATGTTCCTACCACATATCAGACTGCAGACATTCTCACCAAGCCTCTTGGTCCTGATAAGTTTGTCAAATTCAGAGGACAACTTGGTGTTGTAGATAGATCAACTATTAAGGGAGAGTATTACGATAATAGATAATTGTCTATTATTAGTTAATGGTAATCTATTTGTAATCTATTGTAAATATTAAAATGTTTCTAATATTTAGTAAAGCTTTAGTTTTCTATTAGCTTTTTTACCTTTCTTTTAGCTAGAATAGAATGTTTCTATTCTTTACGATCATTTCCTACAAAAACATCGTTCCATTCATTTGTATATAATGACCTTTTGGTCTCTGTTAATAACAAGCAAGTATTTTACCAATTACTTCATAATAACTTGCAGGGAAAGAATTTCAGATGTTGTGCTAGAGTTAGGAAAAGTGTCGAAAAATGGGAGTAAGAAGGAGCTGCATTAGCTTAGAAGTGTTTTGATTGCACTAGATCTGAACCATGTGAGTCCCTTGTCGTATGTGTGCCCGGAAGTTCTTTGTTCAACAGATTGCTGTTCATTACATTAGCAGTCAAGAGACTGTTTGGGAACTCTCAAATCCATGCTGGTTGAGACTGGAACAGACAAAGGCTTCCTTAGATACAAATCTTTTCTTACCAATCCTGAGAAGTAACCTGAGATCTCAGTTTATCGTCTGGGATAATCCCAAACTGAACCAACATGTTGAAAGAAGTCTGAAATAGTGGTTGACTCCTCAAGTTGCCATGCCCCAAGAAGATGCAATTGCAACTTAAATAGAAGACTTGCGACTGATAAAATCCTGAGATCAACATCCATTCTCTCCCATCTCAAGAGCTTCCTCCAGACTGGAAATTATAGGAGTTTAAATACTGTAATATAGCAGGTTGGTCAGTTCAAAAACAGGGGCTGGAAACTAACAAGAAAATATAGATAATAAAACAGTTCCTTTTCTACAATTAAATTATATTCCTTGTACTGTTCAGCAACTATATCTAGCGATGAGATTGAACTTAGGCAGCAGATAGTTAGTACCAGCTGTAGTCCCATTATACAGATATAACTCTTCACAGTAAAGAATGCCACTATCCACCAACTGAATTCTTCCAAGACTATAAACCAAGACAGTGTTATCAGTTTTCTACATTCATCAATTTTTGGACAGTTCTGAGCCATTGAAGATTCTTCCATTAAGCTGGTCTAGACAACAACATGCTGTCTTCTCTAGAATTAATTATTATCAGGAAACAAATCTTGCCTTGATTAAAGGATTAAACAATAGGAATTATGAAGAACGAGTTATTTATATAATCTGTTAGCATTATTTCAAGTTACAAAACGAAAATTAAGTCCATTGCGATATCAGCCTACTTGCTTCTTCAAATGATACCCTCAAATGACTATGAAATAATAACCTGTGAACAGAATAATAACACTATCCAATAGAAGGACGATTTGAAATAATTATCCATATAGTTGAATTTTGAACCTTGTATCTAGGTAGGATTGTCCCTGCTTGATTTTCAGTACAACATCAAAGAACAGAGAAGATTTTCATTAAATTAAAGAACCTGGTTTAATAAACTCAGAATTAAGGACAGATGAAACATGCCAGTACAAGAATAATATTGTTTGTTGTTGCTTGAATCAAGAAATGTAATAGGATGCAAACTGAGACCTTAAACTTGTATCTTCAAAATAAATGCCTCAGGAAGTATGCCCTAACCCAGAGTCAAGCGGGAAGGGTGAGATGGTGACACCAGATTAATTAAATCCTTGGCCAAGGTACATATTTAATGTAGTCAGAATGAGGACACCAGATACAACTATAGTCAGGTGTCGTACCAGAGCAGCAGTTAGCTATAGGGTATGACCAAGTTGTAGGTACCCTTACACCATATCCCAAGAGTCTTGGCACTACCATCTACCATCCCTTGCGGAGGGCCGGGTCTACTCCAGGTCATGAAGTAGGCAAGGGGGATCAAGTACAATCCATGGCTGGGTGGATAAACGCCCCAGTGATATTTTTTCCCCCTGTTCAAGACACAGACAAGAGCTTCGAGACACACTTGTACACAGGAACCTCATAAACGGAAATCAAGAAACTCATCTAACATTCTGAGTAATTTATTTACTTTTTGCTTTCAAAGTTTTATAATTTAAATACACACACAGATTGAAAAATGGAAGTTGAAATTCAGTTGTGCTAGTTATTTCCTTTCGAGATAATTTCTTTTATAAAATTATATGCAAGCGTATCTCTTATCAGAGTTTTTAGAATATGTAATCTTATCTACTTTGAAACTTCAACAAAATAAAATAAGAACATAACCATTCTACTTAGAAAATTGAAAACTTAAACAAATTACACACATGAACTAATTGAACTTTGTTTGTCAAAATTTTCAGATGTTACAAAAAAGCTCAATAGGTCAGGTCAGTACTTATATTTCCCAAAAAACAATTCCCTTGTGGGAATTAAAGCCACAGTTAATATTAGGTAAATAGGTCAAGGAAAAATTATAGTTATACTGTACAAAATATTCTGCCAAGAAAAATTCTCTTTTAGTGAAAAACCAAACTTCGTTACCAACATATTCTCTCCAATTTATTTCATCACCCACCCAATGCACCAAAAATGCCATTACCTATTTGTTCCTGCAAATATCTTAAAGTACAAATGATTAAGTGTATTGCTGATTCTATTCAAAACATAAAGTGAGCAGAAAATCAACTTAAATCATAAAGTCAAAATACCTATTACATTCATAGTACAAGGATAATCATGAATTCTTTCCAGGTTGTGTGGAAAGATGATTGTTAATTATTGTACACTTGCATATCAAATGAACAAATGCTGATGCTTAGCTGTAACTGGAATTAGCATTATCAGATTTCCACAATCCATTTGTCATATGAAATTTTGTTTTTGGATTCGATTGTCTGTGTGTTTTTTAGCATTAACGTTTCAGATCACACTCTGTGATCCATCATCAGGATGAGAGAATGTAAGAATGTAATAGCTAAGTGTAACTGGAATATTCGCTCTGTACCTTTAGAGTATTTAGAAATGGAGGATTCAACACTACTTTTGCATAACAAAATACTAAGAGTTTCCATAATGGAATAAGCCTTGAGGTATGGTCACTGTAACAGATACCCCCTTATATGTGGCATCCAAACCAATGAGTTCCTTCAAGGAACAATACATAGCATTATGTGTTTTCATAGTTTTATTAGGAATATGATAAATCTTTAGAATTACCAGTAATAAAAAGAGATCCCCAAAAGCATACTTCTGAATCCATGACATTTCTGATTTCTGCGACAATAATCCAGAAGGCTTAAGTTGAGTCAAAGGTTATATTGCACAAAGACAAGGTCAACAAGGTGTTTTGTGCTAACGTGTTCCTCTTCTTCATGTGAATGGCCTCAAACAAGCTCCAATTGCACTCACAAATAGATGAACTACAAGGTTGGCATAAGATTCGAAAGGCAAGTCTTTGCTGATTTTAGGCATTTCCGCCCCAATTTCACCAAAAACATCTGCAAAATAAAATATCAAGGAGTCAGAAAGCAAGGTGAAAACATATTTTGGTAACTTACTTTTTATCAACTTATCATGAATGTGAGACTCCAAAATTTCAAATATTGGACCGGGATTTGAGTGTCTCTTCCTCCCTTTGCCATGTCTGAAGAGAATAGTTTGCCCCTTGCACTCTAATACACTTCCAATTCAGACACAATGCTGTCTCTCACCTCAACCTCAAAAACCATCCTCTGCATGATTCAATGATTCCCTCCATGACCTCACCACTGGGATCTAAGTTGGATGGAGAGAAGCATAAACGAGGGTTAAGCAAGCAACCCGATGCATGAATGGTTTGGTGGAGCTGATTGTTCCATCTATTAATAAGTTCCCTTGCAGTAATTTTTTATAACCTTTTTGACCTTCTCCACAGCCTCATAAAGATACCCCACTAAGGTTTGATCTGCAACTACAAAACGAAGAACTCTAACCAAGGGCTCTGACACCTGCAACTGAAAAGTAGAAAAAGATTATTGTTAATCATTAGAGACTGGAGTTATAAATTATTAATGAAAGACGTGATTCTTGAATACAAAAAAATTAAATATCCAACTTTTGAAGTTTCCAAGTTACCTTGGCAACTTTTGTAGCACTTCGTGCAAATTGGTTGTCAAAGACAGTATATGCAACATTTTCTCCAATAGGCTTCTTTGAATAACTTGAGTCTAGCCATGCTTGACTCACAAACATTTGCTTCAAATCCGTTAAAGAAGTAATAATACTTTGCAATATAAAGAAAATCGTTGAACCTTGTGAACTCCCACTCTAACCAACTCCTCCCCTTGGGTGTGTTCTCTCATCAAGCAAAGAACCCAAGGGTGATTGTAGATGTATTTTGTTATCTTTCTTGCATCCTCTACAATCGGTCTCACTCAATCTAGCTTCCCTATCTCCTCCAAAAGAAGGTCAAGGACACGCATCGCACAAGGAGACCAAAATTGTGTACTATATTTATCTTGGTCAATCCTACCTGTTGCCGCATATGTCATTGCATAGTTGGTTATAATTTGCACCACATTATCAATCTCCATCTCCATTACAACTTGCTCTTACATTAGAGCTAAAGTTTCAATTGTCTTTACCTTGTTGGAGGCATCCTTGCAAGAAATTAAAAAGTTGATGTTAGTGATTTTTTCCATCCATCCATCCATCTAAAAGAATGGTGCAGCCAGATTGTTTCCATTGTAATTTTTGCTCTTCTACCACATCTTTAGCCCTAGAAACTGCATCTTTGAGCAACCTACAAGTACAAAACAAAATTAACTTTAAGTACACAATTTTGATTAAAAATTAATTTAAATTCAACAAAAATAAGTAAAAATGTAAAAAATTTAAAAATTAAAACAAGTGAACTAACCTCCCACTTTCAAGTCTATAGGAGAAGGTACCTTGTATCCCTTTCCTACGAATTTCGATAACAAAATTCAGCCAATATGGATTTGTTGGAACATTGAAGGCGATGTTGTTTAGGTACCAAAAATGGACACATTGAATGTCTACTTGCTAATGCACATCATTATTCACCCACTACCCTCAAATGATGGTTGTGCTTCAGGTGTCTTTCTGTGTACAAAAAATCTTCCCTATAAACCATGACCGTAACACTAATGGTGGTAGTCCACTAGAAATAGCAGAAGTGGTGATTGAGTAGATAGTGGATTTGTGGATATATTGGCTGCAAGGAGAGCCCACTATGCCCTCGAGTGTTGTTTCTTCTTCTTCAAGGTTGAGGAGGATACCTGGTCAACACCCACATTATTTCATTATGATCCTTTATAATTTGAGTTGAATCTAAATTGTTTTAGCAAAGTCCAAACTAATAATGGTGCTTAGAAATAATAAATGATTTTAAAAAGAAGACGTGATGGGATACGTTGAGATTTAGAAATGGCTTCGCTCGTGGCTATTTTTGCCTTTTCCCTTCACATTCTTTCTCTTCTTGGGCATCAAGCAAGGCATTCATTTATCTTTCTATTCTTTCTATGGTGTTGTTACAAACCCTTATGTCATGCTTTTTGATCCCTCCAAGGTGGTATTTCAAATGGGATATGCCTCCACTAATTACTTTATCACATTTTTGCAAATCACGGTAGTAATTTCGGGTCCTTCAAAGCAATACTTCCAAGCCCTATATCTAGCATGCGTGCCTAGATACCTAGATGGACAAGCATCTACTGAGGCAGTGGCAAACCCTACAACTGACTCAGACGCGGATGTATCTTAATTTTTTAGTTTGATGAAATTTCAATGTCCACATACAACTTGAAACAACAAATTAATATACTATATTTTAGTAAAGAAATTTAGGAAACAAACTAAACTAGTTTAAAACTTAGAATTGAGAACAAGTCAAAGACTCCAATGTTTGTCCAGTGATGCTCTAAGTCTTCTTCTTCTTGGTTAATACAAGGAAACAACAACCAATGTGTTGCTAATTCTCATAATTTGAATGGGGGACATTAAAGTCCTCCCCACCCAAAGAATGCTCCTCCTTACGCATTTGAAGACTAGGATGCCTAAGAATCTCGTTACCTTCCCCTATTGCATCTGGCAAGTTTTTCCACTTGATGAGATATTCAAAAACTACTTTATTCCTCAATTGGTTCTTCTTTACTTGTAAAAATGTTTCTAGAAGTATCAATTTACCATCCTCATCCATGGAAGGCAATTCCGTTAAAGTAGTCACATATTGTTTGAGTGCCCTTTTTAGGCATGATAAATTGAATACATTTTTAATCTTGTTTGCAAAGGGCACCTAGGATTAATATGCTACTTCAGCAATTCTCTTAGTTAACCTTAAAAGACCCATAAAACCTTGGTTTAAGCTTTCCTGCACCACTTACTTTCAATGAAGATTGTTTGTAAAGTTGAAAATGCACAAATACCCTGTCTCCCACCTCAAAGAAACTCTCAAGTTGATGGTGATCAGCATATTTCTTTTGCTACTGTTGTGCAATTTGAATATTTTCTTTGAGTGTTTTAAGGATATCTTGATTCTCTTTAGCCCATTCAAGAGACTTTGCAGTTCTAGAACCAG
Organism: Cupressus sempervirens; assembly: GCA_028749045.1. Classification (NCBI taxonomy): domain Eukaryota; kingdom Viridiplantae; phylum Streptophyta; class Pinopsida; order Cupressales; family Cupressaceae; genus Cupressus; species Cupressus sempervirens. The sequence goes on along the minus strand of CM053785.1, from coordinate 255,923,430 downwards.
AAAAAATGAAATCCACAAAGTAGAAGCTTCATAACCATATAAAGCTTTGAAAGGATTCATACATATGGTCATGTGATACATATTGTAACAGAATTCTGCGAAATGTAACCACTTTGCCCATGCTTTTTGATGCCCCAAAACGTAGTTCCTCAAATGGTCTTCGGGCCATTTCTTAACAATTTCGATTTTACCATCCATTTGAGGATGATAACCAGTACTATGATAAAGTTCCATTCCAGCCATCTTCATAAACTCTTGCCAAAAATACTGATGAATATACTATCTTTGTCAATTATGGTCCTCTTTGGCACTCCAGAAAATTTGAAATATTGCTCAAAAAACAGGCCATCAATTTGGGGTGCATTAAATTCTTATGGCATTGGCATAAAATGAGCATATTAGTAAGTTTGTCCAACAAAGCAAAACACAATCCTTACCATTCACCGTAGGCAGCCCTTTAATGAAATTAAGAGATGTTCCCACTTTTGATTGGGAATAGGAAGTGGTTGTAGCAGTCCTGCTGGAAAAGAAACTTCAGCCTTGTTCCTTTTGTTAATTTTTCTGCATTTTAATTCAATTGTCTTATCATTTTAAATGAGATCACATATCTCCTTATATATATATGCATGAGGTATCTTTTCACCAAGGGGCACCATAAAATAATTATAATATTATTATATATTATAATTAATATTAACATATTATTATTATATTATTATATAATATAATAATTAAAATATATTATTATTAATATAATAATTATATCTCAATTTTGATATAACATATATAATATGATTATTGTTAATACAATAATTATAGTATCACAACCTTTATGTTATCTATGTCATCCTGAAGGAATCCAACCATAGCTACAATAAAATCAACACTCCCTCTTAGCTACGGAGGAATTCTTAATAAGTTCTAGTTTGTCCTCCTGACGCTACTTTTCAACACTCCCTCTTTAGCTAGGGAGGCTTTTATATGTAAGGTGGAAAAATATTAACTCTTACAATATCCAACATAGCGGATGTAGAAATTAGCTTAATGGTGTATCGTTGAATATCACCATATGTGTTATCCACCATAAAGTATTAGGATTTCTACCATTATGGCATGTCATTAGGAACTATTACAAGAATCTCCCACCATAATGAACTTAAAGGATTACCTTTATGGCATGTTGTTAGATATCACCATATGTATTATCCACCATAAAGGATTTAGTGATACCCACCATTATAGAATGTCATCAGACATTAACGCAGTACAAGGCAGGAGTATCCCCAGTGGAGATGTCCTAGCCCCCAACTATACAACCACACAGCGAAAACACAACACCAAGAAACAACAAAGCAAGATTTGATACAAAATTACAATAATATATTCATAAAATATAACTGATTACATGCAATGTGTCGGGCTGTAAGGCCTTTCCAGTTACGGCCAAATACAAAGCAAGTAATAGTTCTGCAAGATCTTTCAAGATCCAATCCAAACACTAGCTAGTCCAGATCCACACTCTAGTAGAAACCCTCAAGGAAGATCTTAACCTGTGCTCGCAAGCTCCCAAGCAATCTCCTTGTTTCGCAAGCCTCAGCTACTAGCTATCTTCCAAAATGCACTCTTCTAGCTCCTCCACTTCTCCACAAGACTTCCCCACAACCCCTACTTATACCAATCTAACCCACAAGTCGTCCTAGAACACAAATTAAATACAAATACATATATTAAATGCCACAAGTCGGCCTACAACATCAATTAAATGCCCAAAATCGATGTCTGAGTAAAATTGCGATATCTCCTAGCTCCGATTGAATTAGAGCTCGCGCTTCAAACCGTAGTTAGTACTCTAGGCCCTCTTCAATCCCTGAAATTTTCATCCTCTAACTCATTGTGGAAAATTAGTTATACGGCTTGCAACAGGAACCAAAAAAAAAAAAACATATCTCCAGAAGCAAGGTAAAATGACTCAAACTTCAACTCAATCCATCCAATCTCTATGCAATCATGAGGAAAGGGTCTCCAATGTGTCTCCAACACATCCCTAACCATGAAAAGCATAAATCCACCAAAATCCAAGCTCAATGCTCTTGCATTAGACATCACCATATGTGCTATTCACTATAATGGATTAGGGTAACTACTATTATTGCATGTCATCAGGTGTCACCATGTGCTACCCACCATAATAGATTTAAAGAATTACCTTTGTGGCATGTCATCGAATATCACCATCGTCATTATCCACCATAAAAGATTTAAGATATCTAAGATATCTACCACTATGGCATGTCATTAGGTATCACCACATGTGTTACCCACCATAACATATTTAAGATATCTACCATTATGGCATGACGTCAAGTATCACCGCATGTGTTACCCCACAATGAAGGTCACAGTGTACAAGTGTACTATAATCGCGAGATCATTGTCTCACAAGGATATTCATATCACAAGTACAAGGAAAATCACCACAGATTGTCTCACATGGTATCACACACATGATATCCACCATGAATCATATCAGAGGGTGGAATAAAGGCTTTCACCTCAAGCTTCTTTCTCACAAATAAAAACTCATTAAGCGGATATCAAGCTTTTGACCTCCTTATTCAAGTTTGCTTCAAATGGACTGCCAGACTCCCTTTGAATCTGATATCAACCTTCTGACCTCAGCAAGTCGTGTCTTTATTCTTTATCCTACATCAAGCTCTTTTATGAATTCTCCTTAATCCAACAAGTATCCATCTATCTACGAATAATGTGTCCTAGATATCTGCATATAGGCCTTCTAGCCTACATACATGGAACTTCATCATATGAATCATAGTTCTTTGACTGCTACAATTCTCTGGTCATTAGAGAAACCATCTTGATATGGTCTACTCGGAATCAATATAGTCAAGATTCTTGGATGTCAACAACTTAACTATATCCATGAATCCTTATGACCTTTGCCAACAATGACCAAGGGATGCTACTATGATGTTATCACTTTTGTCTTTATTTGACTATGTTTCCAAGCTTGTGTATTGCTAACGTGGAGGGATGAGATGTAGTAGTGTGGAAAGTTGAATGTCCTCTACAAAACATCTTGTTGAGTGGTGTTGTGAGGTTTTCACACCAGCCCCAAAAAATTTTGGGGACCCCCTTTTTTTGAGTAGGCCTTGGCAATTTTTGCGGATTTTTTGGATTTTTTTGATTGCCTTAGCAAATTTTTTGGAGTAGTCCAAAGGTTTTCAATTTAAAAAATTTTAAACCTTGGACGCCTTCGGGCCAGGAGGGATTTGATTTGGTTTATTTTTCACTCGGTGCAAAACTTGATTTTTTCTACAACATGTAATTTTATCCTTAGGCCAAATAGAATTCAAAAACAACATTTTTCAATGGTTAAAAAGAATACTTGGTAGGATAAAATTGCAAATTTTTTGGACTATGGTGATATTTTGAAAATTTGAAAATTTGAAATAATTGTATAAACTTGAATATTTTCAAAATGAAATTTTTAGATTTAGACATTTTGGAAAATCTTTAAATTTTTTTAGTGAAATTGAAATTGGAGTTTGACTTTTGACTACCCGGAAAAGGATTTATTTTGTTGTCAAAAAAAATTTGAAAGTGTATTGCAAAATTTGAAATTGGATTAAATTGCAAAATCTCATTAATTTGGTTGAAATATTTCCTAGAAGATTTTTAAAATGTTAAAAGAAATTGGTAAATCGGAATTGAAAATTGATTTTAGCTTGCTAAATTCAATTTTAAAGATATTTTAATTGCCAAAACATCATTAAATGAAAATTTTGACATCTCCTAGGCTTACCTTGTTTCTATTTTGCAATTTTTGATCAAAACTAGCAATTAAATGGGCCAATTTCACTATGGGCTAAGTAATTTTAACATTGCATTTAAATTTGAGCCATTAATTCAGGGGCTAATTTAATTTTGTTTTCCCTCTAGGTAGGTCGGCCCACTTGGAGAGGTAAAAATTGTGGTATAAGAGGGGCTTCCTCTCCTCTTATTTTTCTCATTCCTTTTTCCTCCTCCTTGGATGTGCAATTTTCTCTAGGGGCGAATTTCGAACTTGGGCGATTTTATTTGGTGAAGAGGCTATATGATTTAAGGTTCGATTTTTGGCAAGTGTGGGCAATTTCAAGGAAGTTGAAATTCTAATTTTTGCTAGGGCATCATTATTTGCAAGGAGGATTGAAATTTCTAAGATCTGATCCGAACTTGAAGAGGATCCAATTATTGGTGAAGGCAGATTTAAAGTAAAATTCTATTCATTTTTGGAGGTGAAGATTGGTTCTAAAGGCAGATTCTATTCCTTGTTCTTGCTTGGTTCGTTTCCCTTATATTCTTCTTGCATTCATCATCCACCACTTCATCATTCTATTGATAGGCTGAAGTTGGGAGATATAAGCGTAGATTTCATGATAGGACATTTGAAGAGGTAGAAATAAGCTAGACCACCCTAGGGTTGAAGTTAGAAGATATAAGTGTAGTCCATCCTAAGGTAATGAAGAGGCAGAAATAAGTGGTAGTCCCACCCTTGGGATTGAAGTTTGGAGATTGATAAGTGGAGAGATAGGACTTGGACAGGCAGACATAAGATAGATTCAATCAATAGAAATAAGGTTGGAGATTGATAAGTGTAGTCCATATCATTTAGAACAAAGGGGTAGAAATAAGTGTTTAGGATAGTAGATGTTAGTGCAAACAAGAACCCAAAGGGAACGAATACCAAAAAAGACAAGGAAGACGTGATGCCTAAGACCACTTTCTTCTTGAAAGTGAGGCGAATAAGTGATACCAATATCGTTACAATGAATATGATACAGTTGAAGGATAGATTGAAGGAAAGACAATCCCCAATGGTGAAGAAGATCTACAAGAGCGGAATTGTACATGCAGCGGCTTTCCCTCCTACCTTGCCTTGTCCAAAACTGGTAATGGAGTGTGCATCCCAATTTGATATTATTACCAAGTCCATCATTTTTTAAGAAAGGAAGAGAGTGTTGGCCAACATCGATGAACAAGTGGTCGAACAAGTATTTAGTAATCCCCAGTATAAAGGCATGACAGTGGTAATGATGGATCAAGCGGCCAAGTTATTTCAAGATAACCAGGAGGCTTACTTCATTCATCTAAATCATAATTGGTTACACGAAGGCAAGAAGGGAGTTACCAAGTCATCAAAGCTCACCAAGTCAGATTTCAAATCAGAGTAAGGTGATCTAATTGTGCTTCTTAGCCGAATCATGGACGTGGCTCAAGGTATGCAATTGGAGAACTGGATGTACTACTTTATTGATGAAATTGAAAATGGAAAGAGAAAATTTGATAGGGCTAGAATTATAAGTGAAAATTTAGAGTTACAACTTAGGATAGTGCAAAATCAAAAGCAATTCTATATGGGGTCCTATCTTTTCTATCTGATTGCAAGACTATATGAAAATCCTAGACTTAAGGCCTTAGGAGTGATTGGCAATGGGTCGGGGCAATGTTTAGTACATGAGTGCTATCCAGAGCTTCATTTGCACAACACCAAAGATTATAAGATGTTTTATGACGCCTTTGCCATGAAGACAATAAGGATATTGCAAGGGACACTTGCTAGAAGGTTCTCAACGGAAGCGGAAATAAAAGTTAAGAAGTATGGGAGTTGGTTCATCCAATTTCCACAATTTACATACATTAGAGTGGCAGGAAGTACAGTTTGTCTCAACGGACTTCCAAGATACCCACCCGACAAGATAGTTTTGATGGAGTTGGTTAGGCAACTTGAGCATCATGACAAAATGATGCAACTTAAAGGTGAGACAGGGATTACCTTCTCATTTGGAATAGGCAATGATACTTGCCCCAATCCCATCGCCTCTGCAGTTGCGGAAAAACTGTTAGAGTGGTATCATCTAGGATGGTATAGAGCAAAACAAGGATTTGATCCTAATGGTCTTATCAAGGCATCTCATGAAAACACATTCAAGCATATTCCTACTATAGAAGATTTTTGGGCCAATGCACAATATGACTTTCATGAGAGGAAGCTAGCTTTCTCAAAGTTGTCAGTGGGCATGACGAGGGAAATCAGTTGGAGAGGCCTTGATATTCCCGATCAACTGGAAGATGATGAAAATGTGCTAAGAGGAGATTATGATATAGTGGATGGAACAGAGTTGAGTCCAATGGATTGGGATGATCATCAGGATCCTTCCTTATTCCTTAGAGGCAATTACAAGGGCAGTTGATTAACAAACTAAGTTGCGGTACAATGGGAAGTTAAGGCAATTACAAAATCAGAAGGTACCCGTTACTTATGAGAAGATGAAACCAGAGGAAGGTCCAATGGAGTTAGTCGAACAAAAAGGTGAAGGCAGTAGCCACCAACAAAGGGTAGTTAAGAGCAAGAAGAGAAGTTTGGAGGTTGAGAAAAGTAGCGAACAACAGGAACCTCCAACAAAGAGACGGAATGCAGCACCATCAAGGGAAAGCATAATTGAGGCTAGAGGCCAAGAGGATAATACAAGTGGACAAGAGGCCGCAGTAGAGGTGAGCTCTGATTCGGAATCAAGCGGTTACAGCAACAGTACTGAGTACTCTCCTCTCTCGGAGAACCAACATGGAGATGGTATGACAGTCACTAGTAAAAAAGAGGATACGCCAATTGATATTGAAGAAATAAGCCAAGTGCCCAAGGTCGTTGGTGATGCTTTGCTAGTCGAACCAAATCCAGATTTGGGGAGATGCATTGTACCACTATGGTTAAGGCAAATACTTATGCCAAGAGGCAAGGTGGTGACTACCCGAATAGTTGAAGATATCCAAGGGTTGGTGGAAAAGGAAAATAGCGAAAAACAAAGACAAATTGCAAAAATGGTGGTAAAGGTAATCAGGAGCGATGATGAGGGTCACCGAAAAGTTCAAATTGCTATAACAAAGGTAAACAAGGCAATAGATGAGATTGTAGCTCAAGAGTATGAGGTAGTAGTGCATAACTTGGGAAGAATCACGAATGACATGGAACGTGAGGAGATCCAAGAAGGCATGGTTTCAATTAGAGAATGGTTGAGGAAGGCAAATGAGAAGATTGTGAAGTTGGAGGCTGAAAACAAGTATTGGAGAGATTACCAGTCTATCCAACAATTGCACCAGGCAACCCTTCCTCAAGACAGCGGGAGCAACATAGAAGAGATATCGGCTCAGCTACACGAGGTCAAAGATTGGATCCATGATATAATTCAAGATGGGAAAAAAAATTTGCCTTCTTTTATCTTGACATTTAGGTCATTGGTGGCTATTAGAGACAAATTCAGAACATTTGAAGGGGAGTGGAAGGATTTCCTTCCAGTCAAGGACTTAACCATTCCCAGGCTACTGGCATTTATTGAGCTACCAAAAAGATATTTAGAGAGAACCAAGTTGGTAGATGGAGGAATGAGTATGGTGGAGTCTTGGTTTGTTGCCTTGACCATCAAATTGAGGATACTTGAAGAGATTCAAAATGAGATTGCATAGCATAGCCCAAGCGTTGACACTTCCATTTCAACCATGATGAGCGTTGTTGGGGCTGCACTTGATTTTGAAGATATCAAAGAGGAGAACATCAATGAGACAGAATTTGGATCAAGATTGGATGAGTGAGGGAAGGTTGCTACCAAGAAGAAGCATTTGGGCACCCTTGCCTCTCTCAATGCCTTTATTGGATATGCAAAAGAGTATGAGAAGGATCATGAAAAGACGTTGCAAGCAGAAAGCAACATGATGAATTCAACTAAGCTCAAGATGAAGCACACGCCTTGCCCTCCCATGAAGGAAGTCAACAACATGATAGCCAAGTTCATTGCCTTAGCTAAAAAGATGAAAGAAAAGGGTAGAATTATATTAGAAGATCATTTGATATAAGCCCAAGTGGCAATTTCTCCTTTCTCTTGGGTACGATAGGTGTCTAATTATGATTGGCTACCATTTTGGTGCCTTCTCATTGGTTGCCACTTTTCCTTTTTTTCATTGGTCCATTGATGAGGTGGCATCTTCTCATTGGACAATGGGGTGGCAACCCTAATTAGGCTTTCTGGGATCTAATGTGGATCGTTAATTTTGCCTCTTAATCTCTACCATTGGTTGCAATTTTGGCCCCTATATAAGGCCATTTGCTCTCATTTGTAAAGCATTGAAGAAAATTGTTGCTAAGATATTACCAAAATTGCTTCTCTTTATCATTGTTGTGACTTGCATGGTGATTAAGAACATTTGGTGTTATTGCATGGTTTCTACTTCCAATAGTTAAAGTTAGATTCTTTTGAAGTTGTTAAAGTACATTTTATTTCAAGAAAGTTGTTAAGTAAAAGTAAGAGTAGATGGATAGTTGTATGGTGATTTTAGTGGATGTTTGATAGGGATCTATAAACTAGGCCATTAGCATCCTAGCGGCTTGTTAGAAAGCCTTGTGTGGTAATCTAGTCTTTTTCCCTCGAATCATTGCATCTATGGAGGTAGAGCCGCTGGTAAGCTTTCATCAAATTCGATCCTCATCCATTTGCTAATCTTTCCATTCATAGAAGTATGAGTAAAACAACAAGTAGTTTAGTAATTGGAGTTCATTCTTAGTTAGAAAAGGAGAAACACCATTGGTAGACATACCCTCCATCATCATCGCCATCAACATCATTTGGTGCTCATATACATTGCCAAGCCAAACATCATCACCATCACAACCAGAGTCCAACATCCTTGAATGAACAACGTAAGCCCGCCTAAGTAATTAACCAACAAATCACATTAATATAACTGAGTTAGTATCCACAGGTGTAAGGAACATTGGAGTTATTCTCATGTCTTCATAAGTATTTACTTTTCAAGAGAGGGATTGAGTGTCTGATATTCTATATCAGGTATTCAATCACTATATGTTATGTAGTGGTACAAAACTGACATCAACAAGTGGCTTGTGTGCCAAGGTTCAACTCAGCAACATGTTGGAGGGGAGAACGCTACCGCATGAGCGATGGGAGGAATTCGTAGGTAGCTAAAAATCTTTGCAAAAAAATGAGTTGTTGCGTGAAGAGTCAGGTGTTGGAGCTAGAGTGGAATGCACCCATGTTGGAGTTGGACCAAAACGCATGTGTGATGAATTAACAACGTTCAATAAGAGATGCAGAGCAAGAAACCCACAAGGGTCAGTAAAGGAGTTGGTGCATGTCTATGCAAGTCGCTTACATGTTCACAAATTGATTTTTTTCTATAGTGATTGATGCAATGACAGATAGGTGAGAATCTAGCACGATGTCTACGGTAACTCATCATGAATGTAAGGTTGATGAGATAGACTTGCGCTGAGTCAAATTCAATGTTTGTTTCAAGATGTGTTTTGGTCGGTGACATGGGCAAGTCAATGTCACATGCAACTATGAAACAATGTCTCTTATGTGCTACTATTCTTATGGCTCCACTCAATAGGCAAGGTGAGGTATCAATCTTCAACGTGTACAAAAATGTATTGCAGACAAGTCAAAATGAAGAGTGCAAATTAGAGGGGGGTTGACCAAGAAAGCAATAGCTGAGGCAAATGTCTATAGGAGCACGACAAGTTGGATGTTTGTAAAAGCACAACAAGTCAAGGGTTCTACAAGGACCTCGGGTCACCCAGCTCAGAGCTTGACGAGCTTTGAGTTTGCTTGCGAGCTGAGACTCCTTAATGCTTTGTCCCACATGTTTGTTGACATCAATTTCTTTAGGCCAATTCCAAAGTTTTCTTCGAACAAAAATTGTCTCCTTCCATTACTGAGTTCCTTCCATAGTTGATTTCCATGATACAGTCGAAATGAGGGATGACTTGTATTAAGGTATGCCAACAACATTACAATTAGATCCTTAGTATTATAGTCTTCCTTTTGATCAAGTTCAGCTTTTGTTGGCAAGATATTAAGCCCTAATGACTTATAAAAGTTTTAACACCGAATCTAGCAAAGAAAAATTGTATAATTTCATTCCTGTAGATTGAAAATCTCTTTCCCTTAAGTAGCAGACTGATTTAATATTATTTTTGTGTATGAATTTTTGATGGTCTAACAGGTCTGGGAGGAGGGCCTACTCTCAAGGCAGATCACTCCCCTTTAGTATTCTTAGTTGACAATTTTTATTCATATGAATATGTTTATTTGATTAGATTCATTTATCACTAGTATTGAATTGATACTTTCATACCATTTGACTTCCTAATATAATCCCTTATCCATCAAATCCTCATATTGATGTACCTCAAATTGCAATGTTCTTAAGATCTCCTTCACAAGATAGTAATGAAGGACCGAGATCCCACAGCGAGTCCAATTTATACACAATAAAAAATCTCCTTTTGTAATCATATTAGAATATTGTCGATAACGATCAATATATTTCCCAATGATGTTTCGAAAATTAGAATCCTTGTTACAAGGTGTAATGGTGCTCAACAAGGTGAAATGATCTTCATTACTTCCACTTTGTTCCTTATGTAACTCTCATATATAGAAAAATCAATGAAGCTTTGTTAATACCATATATCTTTGGAAGATCGTTGATCAACCTTTACTTGGTAATTACTAGCTTTTGATTGCCCAAGTACTATATCTTCTTCCATGATATCATTCGGTGTTTATGATGTTCATTCTTAATTCATAATTTGACTACGCTATTGCTTTCTATGATAGCTACATCAATCACTATTATTATGTAGCTCGTTCTCACACTTCACTATTGTTTTTCAATTATATTTATGTCTAACCATAGACTAGTCCACTAATTTGATGTTTTGTGACCATTGACTCATAAACCCTTTAAGTCATTGTTTCTTATGTTGAGGTTGATATCCTAATTTTTTTTGGTGGTGAATAATCTCTAGCCTTTATTTTAATCCTTGCAATTGCTTCCCTAGAAAATTACATAATTCCATTCATTATCATTTATGAGAATGTAGCTGTAGCATGTTCTTTGGTTGCGGCTTGAACCTCGTTAAATGTATCATTTAGTAGTGGCTTTAGGTCAATACAGATATTGGTTTATGATGAGAAATTATCTTCTATTTCAATTGGAACCAGCATATTATAAACTTGTGTTACTCATCAAATTTCATAAGTTGGTAGTGAACTGCTCCGATACCATGTTAATTTTTTACATTCTAATTGAATTGTCCATCATTTTAAATGAGATCACATATCTCATTATATATATATATATGCAAGAGGTATCTTTTCACCTAGGGCACCATAAAATAATAATATATTATATTATATTATTATTAACTATATTGTACAAGTAATATTAATATAATATAGTTAATATTAATATAATATTATATGTTATTATATTATCACATAATATAATAATTATGATATTTTAATATTTATTATTAATATAATATTATTATATTTACTACTAATATTATAATTATATTCTCAATTTAATATAATATATAATATAATTATTGTTAAAATGTGGAATGGTCTATCTTTGTCACCCCTGTCTGGTTGAGGGAATTTTTGATCATCTGTGGTACAGCGTAGTTAATCTATAGCATTTTGGTTTATGTTGCCTAGCTTCCAGCTCTGGACCGGACTATTTCATATGGTATTTTGGGTTTGTAATTGAAAAATGTGGTCAGAAATCTTTCCTTCCGAAGGATTTTTCATAAAAGAAGATATAATAGGAAGTCCAGATAAGTCATGGTCTGTACAGCAAGGATAATATGTACATTATCTAATGATCAATATAAATTCACCTTTCTAGATATGGTTTGTTAGTGTCTCTCTCTGTAGTTTTCTTGAACCCTATGAAAAGCCTTTATGAAATATAGAAAACTGAATTTGATATTTAATAGTCTAATATGGAACAACTCACTTAAGGATAATCTCCACATTAGACTGACATTAATCCTCATGTTAACAAATGAAAGGAATCTGGTAAAAGGATGGAGTAAAGTCCACCTTAATCTAGTGAGGACTATTGACAAAATGAAAAGGTGGCTTAATCAGGGATTGATTATTAATAATAAAATAGGATCAATCCAAACATATGTTATGCAAATTAAGCAACACAACCAGGAATATATGCAGGGGCATTTCCTTTTTGCAATTATTTTGGGCAAAATATCTAGTAACTGATCTCACCAAGCCAGCATGATCTCATATCTTCTCGCCTGCTTCTCCTTTAAACGTATGAAGTTTACAGTAGTGCTGTAGAAAAAAGACCATCTAGCTTTGGTAACAAACCAGCATCTCGAATCAGGAAACTGTCATCACATCCATGTTTGAACTAATCACAGTTTCAGCTAATTATAAACATACTAATCTGTTTAGAAAAATGTAAGAAGATTAAATCAAACTTTGGAATTCATGGTTAGCAAATTAAGGCAAAACTGCCTTTGTTCAAGCAAACTCCTATTAATTTATTTTTAAAAGAACTGCTGCCCAGAGGCAGGTATTTAAATAAATCTGAATGTAATGTAATTAATGTATGTAAAAGCGGATTAAATTGTCTGGAAATTCAATCAAAATATCTGACATAAGATGTTAAAATTATTTGTGATTTTGAGGACTAACATCTAAAGATGAGTGTGAAGTGTGTTAAGATATAGAGAAGCAGAATGGAATAGAATATGAAGATTGCCAAACTTGTTATTGACATAAAAAAGGAGCTTCATTCAAATCTGATCCTCGGAAATTATGGAAGCTACATCACTCTATTCAGAAAATCAATAACCTTATAAATCGAAACAGAAAGGGAAGATTGTTCATCATAGTCTCCAACTGAATTGAAGACACGAGTATTAAATCTCATATGAATGGCAACACTTGTTCTTGCTTAAAGATTTAAAATTGGTGTATGCCCCTTTTACATTTCTAATTTGAACAGGACCTAGGTTCCGGGCAAGACTGGAGGTTTTCTTCTCCGTTCTTTCCTACAAGTGTCCATTTGAACGGAGATTCTTGTAATGTTTTATATTTTCATTAATATATATCATAAGGCTTTGGCCATTTACCAATCAGGTTTTGGCCGTTTACCAATCAAAACATAGATATATATATATATATATATATATATATATATATATATATATATATAGTTAAAACAATAATTATATTATCTCAACCTTTATGTTATTTATGTCAACCTTAAGGAATCCAACTATATCTACAATAAAATTAACACCTTTGACATTTTATGCACTGCCTCACATGTTAAAGAAAATCTGTCATACCTTTCTATGAAAATCTTTCACAAATGTATCTATGTCTTTAGATAACCAAGGGGGGCCAGCAAGCTGATTATTATGAACAGCAATAAGAATCTTATGTTTCATCTTACTTTCAGGCACTAAGTAGATTTTATCTTTATAATAAGTGATGCCATTCAGCACCTCATAACTTTCATTATCAATTTTACCATCTGAAATATCACAAGCATGCTGACTTTTTTTAGTGTTCCGGTAGTCTACAATCCTTCCAAGAGGCTCAAATTTCTGAAAGTGAGCAAAATCTAGGATTTCTAGACGAAGTATCAACAACACTATTTTTCCCTTTAACAAATTAAATATCAAAATCATACCATTCTAGCTTACTTACCCAACATTATTGTCTCTCATATAATCCATTTTGATCTATGAAATACTCAAGGCTATTACAATCAGTCCTCACTATAAACTTGCTGCCCACAAAGTATTGGCAAAATATTTCAAGTGCATACATAATTGCCAACATCTCCTTATCATATGTAAAAAACCTCCTTTCCACTTCATTAAATTTGTGGATCTCATAAGTAATGGGATGCTTGTTTTGCATCAAAAATAGCCTCAATGCTAATATCGAATGCATTGAACTCAAGCACGGAAGATTTAGAGAAATCCGATAGAAGCAAAACATGACAATTACTCATTACCTTCTTAAGATATTTCATGATTCTCTGAATCTCATATGTCCACATGAAAGCACCCTTCTTGGTCAAATCTGTCAATGGTGCAATTAATGATGAAAACACTTTCGCAAATAGTCTATAGTATGTGCATAGACCAACAAAGCCCCTTAATTGTGACATGTTTTGTGGTGCTAGCTAATCAAGTATAGCTTAGTTCTTCCTATGCGCCTTTACTCCACCATTCTCAATGGCATATCCCAAATACAATAGCTTAGTCATACCAAACTCACACTTAAGAGGTGTTAATGTGAGTCTTATGCCACTGCAAGATGCAAAATCATTGTATCCGCATAAGCTTATAACAGAATGGTGTTCACATTATATTGTGTTGGAATGGAACTTCTCACATGTACTAGGATCTTATTGTGCTTTCACCTTAACAAGCACAGAAGTAGTAGGCACAAAACAATCAATTTCTACCTGCCTTGACTTATTCAATCAGATCTGCATTGACCTTGAAAACTAAATTGCAGTTATATAAATCACCACTAAAATGTTGCAACATTCAAAAGTGACTTCATTTTAAAGCATATGCTATATAAAAATTTGACCAAAAACAAACAAACATAAATATCAAAAGAGTTTATGACAACATCATAAACCGGATATTAAAAGGTTGGTGAATTTAAATCTCCATCTTAAATAGTATTGCAGATGACAAAATGGCAAATCTCAACAAGAACAATACTAAGAAGACAATAAGGCACGGCAGGATGGAAGACACTATTAAATGTGAAAGGCATTGAGTTCAGAAATTCAGAAAAAAGGATGCAATTTTTTTATCCAAAATACAACATTAGACCCATTTCTCACTACTTTCCAATATAAATCTTTCTGATATATTACCCAACTGACATGTGACTGCTCTTCCTCAATCCCAAATTCAGAGTATTATTCATAATGCATAAAATACTTTTCACAGAGAATCCCCTCGATCATTAATATGGTTATTGTTTCTGCTTGTGGGAAGCAAAAGGAATAATCAATGAACTGCATAAAAAACTTAGCTGTTGCAATATTCAAAAGTGAGATATCTACTTGGGTTCCAATTGCTTAATATTGTTAAAACAAATTCAACCTACAGTACAGTAAAGGAATAGCAACCATATAAATGATAGCATATACTATCATTAGTCCCAAAGCCAGTGTACAACCAAAGAAGGCCAACAAGTAGGAATTCGCCATTAAGGTTTAAAATAGATTATGTGCGCAGTTCACAACCCTGGTCCCAGAGCAAAGAAACTCAATGTGACCGAGGATCATGAAACTGCATACCAAAAGTTACATTGTACTTCGGGTTAAGCTCCAGCCTAAACTGTGGCAAACTACAGCCTCCGGCTGAAGATAAAAGACAAACCGAAAAAAAGTAGTTATACATTGCTCTGCTTGTATGAGGAGGTATCAAGCACTTGCTTTCCACACATAGAACAAACACCTGCAAGCAATGCCAGTGTCAATCAGTAGTCATTCAAATCACTGAATTCTTCTAATGCACAGTTCCTAGAAGAATTTTTAGACAAGATTTTACCTAAAGCAGAAGCCTAAAAACTTTAAGCACGTACCTTTCTTGTATGCACAAGACAAGCAATATTTGCCCTCTTGGTGCAATTGCTGCTTGCATATGGTGCATTTTGCTGTCCCATACGGTGTCCACCTGGTGCCGTAATTCATAAGAATTGTGTAAGTTTGGAGAGAACTAAGTTTGACAATGTAACCAATTATACAAAGAACCTGCTTGTTCTTGTGTTAGGATGCATACCAACAGATCAAATACAGAAAATATTATATGTCTGTAATCATTAAGAAAACAAAGCCCGGGAACTGCAGTCCCATTACTGTTCATGTACCGACATCTCCTGATGCAATATAAACATAGCCTTATTCACGTTATCATATACCCTATGATCACCGTACCAATGGTGTACATACATGTATTGGTTGTATTACATCAGGAATTCGACCAAGCAAATTTTATCTTCAGTAATTCTTGATTGAAATCCTGGATTAATTATACCCTTATTAGTGTGCTCCGCAACCTATTTAAAAATAAGTTCCCTTCTCTTTATTGATACTCAAATCCCAAGCCTCCCAGCAAAAATGATATACATAAACTATCCTAAATTCTTAGATAATCTAACAGACACGCCATGTCCGTATACAAAAACGCATCCGCCTATTTTATTCAAATTCAGTATAACACCGCATCTGCCCTCTTCCCAAATAATATGAGTGTACAAACACGCATTAATTGAAACGATTAATAATTCGCATACTAACACACTGTATATATCCATTTACTAAGAGTTTAGACGCCCGATTAAGCAGAACCTTAGTGATACTGTTCAATTTTCAAATTGTTGTTTTATATTTGTAATATGATAAAAAGACACCCAGAAACGAAAAAGGGGTTTGGTTATTTAAGGAAAATTACCTGTGTTTCTTGGACAAGAGCTTGTTCTCATTGACCTTACGGCCCCCACTTTCATTAGTGTTGCTTGCACCCTCTTTCCATTTGTCTGGTACGATCACCTTTGACAGCTTCTTTTCGCCTGTAATTACACATTAAAAATCTGTAAAATAATTCATGAGTTTACGAAATTAATTCAGTTAATTTTTATGCGTTGCAGCCATGAAAGAGTTCGGCTCCTTACATTTCTCGCAGACCATGATAATTGTTTACCGGATGTGTCAGCCAGACGGTATTCAGCTCGGCACTTCAAATAAATTTGCTTTTGACTGTTTATTTACTTTTTGACAGTTTATTTACGTCTTTCTATTCCTTCGGCTTTTGGATTGGAATAATAGCAAGAATCCCCCCCTCCGATTTATGGTCATCTATTTAGGGTTTATATCGAGTACTTACAACATGAGGAGCTGCCAAAGCGAGGTATGTATATAGCGGAGAGCAATTTATAGTGGCAATGTCTATCCGGGGCCAAAATATATGTATTAGATTATTTATTTGTATTTATTAATTAATGTAAAAATAATAGTACAATATTTTGATTTTTTATTGGACAACTGTACAACTCCCGAGGGTGAGGTGTTACCTATTTGCAGTTGTACACAGTGTAGAACCTATGTTTTTCCCTGCTTCTCTATAAGTGGCATCCTTGTTTTTTGCTTGGGATTGCATGATTGTGATTATTAAGTGTCCATTTGTTTTGTCATTACTTTTCTTTCATCCTTGGATTTCAACTTGATTGAGTTCACCTTTTGTTTTATTTGTGTTGGGTTAAGGTTAGGTTTTCATGTCTCCGGAGTCGAGTACTCTCAGCACCTAGCCTAGTTTGCCCATACATAAGTTGGGCTTGTTGCAGAATGATGGCAACATAGATATGGGGATGGGAATTGATAAGGAGGGTTCGAAGAATGATTGCAAGGATAAACCTGTGACAGAAGATGGTAAAAGGGTACAAGGCCTTCATATAAATCAATGCTTGTTGATCAATCTAGAACTGAATGTCTGTCATCGGCGATTTTTAATGGAGTTTTCTGCAGGAATGGGTATGAATTTGGAGGACCCACAATTGATGGCGATAGATTGGATGGGAAAGGAACAGCCAAGGGTGGAGCCACCAAAAATTGTCGAGAGTATAAGACTACTTCCCATGACTTTTAAACTCTCTCTTTCTCCTAATGAGGACATGGTTAAGGCTATTAGGAAAGAACAAATGTGTTTGAAAGATATTGCTATTTTTTTTGTGTGTTAGATAAGGAATCCCTTCCTTCACGCAATTTTTTTATGATTGGATTGTTAATATATGGGGAAGAAAACTAGGGATTCAAGTAAGTTTTTGCAGAATGATACAAAAAGGGTTATTTATAGTCTTTTTTAAATCCCATGAAATAGAGGAAAGAGCATTAAAAATATATGTTGGAATGTGGGTCGTTCTATGTTTAGGGCTTTTTGGTGGTCAGCCAAAGGTAATGTTGAACAAGTCATGGCTCATTCTAGGCCACATTGGATTGAAATTAAAAACTTACAACCTAAGTTTTGGCCCTTTATTTCACATATTGTGCATCCTCTTTGTTCAGTTTTGTAGATAGAGGATTCTAGATACACTTTACCTCACTTAAATCCTAGAATTTTGCTTGGCCTTGCACTTGTCACAAAATTCTCGAATATCATTTTGATGGAATTAGAGGAAGAAAAATTTACTTGGGAAGTTTCCCTACTCAAAAATCTAGGGTCTTGTTTTCCTTGTAAAAAAAATGGACACAATAAAAAAGAGTGTTTGGCTCTTAGTAATTTTGGGAACCCTGGATTTGACAATAATGTTAACCCTAAGTCAAACCCAACTAAGAAGAATGAAGTTAATGTAGGTAATTCTTCTAGGGTTGTTGAAATGGGTAATATCAAAGATACCCATAAGGACTCTAATGAAACTATGGCTAAAAATGATGCAATAAAGGAAACTATCGATAGTGGTAAATATGTTAGCCTGAATAATCCTCTTTTTGAAGATGAATTTGAAGTGATGTCAGCCTCAGGAAATGGTATCAACAATACACTAACTGTTTGTCAACCAAATACTAGAATTGAAGAGAGTAATATTGGAGTTAATGAAAAATCTTCACGCCCTCCCAAGCTTAATGCATGGGAACTTGCTCTTGACACCATTAATGAAAGAGCTAATAATATTAGGAGAACCTCTAATGGACCCCTGAATAGAGATAAGGAACTAACTGGGACCCTAAAATTTGTTATTGTTCAAAAGAATGATAGTAACACAAAAGAAATATTGAATGAGGAACCATTTACTAAGGTAACCAACAAAACCTCTGAGAAAATGAGGAAAATTGTTGAGAGACACTCTCTTTCTAACAATAGTAGAAAATCAGGTAAAGACATTCCAGATTACTTTAACAAATTCTAAAATAATTCTATATCTCAACAATCCAAATGATGCACCTACACAGTTGGAATGTTAAAGGCCTTGAGATGTCATATAGGAAATATATGGTTAGAAAATGGTGCAATAATCTTAAACTAAAATGCATTATATGTCTGTAAGAAATCAAGATTGTTGGATTTCAAGCATATACCATATTGAAATTTCTATGGGACCAATCTATTGGTTTTTACTCTAACCGTACTAGAGGTAAAGGGGGCACTGCTATTCTAGTTGGACCACAATGGGCTGAGAAGGTTATTTCAAATGGGTCCTCCCCTTGTCATAGAACCCTGTGTGTTATTTTTCAATACAATGATATCTCAATTGGGGTATGTAATATATATGCCCCTAATGACTATAAGAATCATGCTTCCTTGTGGTAATGGCTCTCTAATGGTCTACCCAAAGCACATTGGATTTTTATTGGGGACTTCAACATGGTGGAAAATAAAGAGGATAAGAGTGTGGGGAATGCTCATTGTTGGAAAGGGAATAAATTATTCTTTTAGTCTAACTTTAAGGGGAAATTTAGGATTGTTGGACCTTTAGCTCTTAAGAAAGTATCCTTCTATAATATATGGTTCACATGGTGCAATAACCAAGCTGGGCACCAGAGATTCTATTGTCAATTGGATAGGATTTATGTGGAAGATGTCATATTCTTTGTTGAAAAACAAGATGAGCATGTCTCTGTCTCTATCTCTCCCACTTCCATTTTAGATCACCACCTAATTTGTGCTAATATTTGTATGGATAATATAACAGACACTAATTGTAGAAAAAGAAATGTAAACATTTTTAACTCAACACATCCATGCTCAATGATGAAGAGAATGATGATGTCATCAGAATGTTAACTAGTCTTTGTAAACTCTATAATCAAGGGTTGAGTCTCAAGGAAATGTGGAACTCATTAGTGGAGTCATGGAGGAAACTATATTAGATTATTGGTAAGAAAAAAAGTATTGATAGAACTAAGGAGGAACAAATATTATGCGCTCTAAATAACATTGAGAAAGAGTTACAACTTAAGGGTTTTGATTCTCAATTGGATGAGTGGCTAGTTTGGGTCAAATGAAAACTAAGGATAATACAACAGTATAAGATTAAAGGTGAGAAAACCAAGGCTATAATTAATTGGATGAAGGATTGTGACAAAAGTACTAAGTATTTCTTTAATATTATAGGAGCCAAGCATAAAGTGGATTTGATTGAGGGTATTCATATTAGTGGTGATCTATCTAATGATCCAAGTTATATCAAAGAATCTTTTTTTAGTTTCTACAAAGATCTTACATCATAATATAATGAGACCAACAAATCCAATCTTGATGATATTACAGCTGATGCTATGTTTTATATTCCTAGAACTTCTCAATTAGAACCCATAGTTAAAGGTATAACTCTACATAACCAGGAGGAATTACTTAATGCTCAGTTTGCAGATGATATTGCTCTATTTACTGAATTGGATGATAATAACTTAAATAATATGAGAACATGTTTCAGTTCTTTTGTTTGGTCTCTAGAGCTAAAGTGGCTCCCACAAATCCTATATCATTCGATGACTTCCCTCCCCCTAGAGTGGATTATGGATAAAGGGTGACAGTGGATGGGGACAAATGCTATTTTTAGGTATTTAAGAATCCCTTTTTCTATGGAGCATCACTCAAATATATGTGGATATGGCTCTTCTCTAAAATTGGAGAGAAGTATCTGAAGTAGCAAACCCACCTTCTCTCATTGGTAGGAGAGTGCAAGTGGTCCAAAAGTCTTATCTACTCATCATATTTATGTCTCCTCTGTATGGTTGTTTTCTAACTATCAAACTAATAGTTTGGAAAAGATTATGAGATATGTCTTGTGGTCTAATGGGTTAGGAAACAAAAAGAGGCATTATTTCAAATGGGAATGGTGTTGTTTACCTAAGAACAAGGGAGGACTGAGCATTAAAGACTTGAAATCTCAAGGTGTGCTGTTGGCATTAAAATGGATTATTCAAGCTCTCTCAGGTGAGGAACCATAGAATTTTTTGGTCATGAATAACATATGCAGATTAGGCGTCAAATAAGGTAAAAATTGGATCAATATCCCTTTATTTGATAAAGTGTTTGGGAACTTTCAACTATACATTTTTTGCTCCAAAGTCTTTCAATCCATCTAGAAGGCATGGGCCTAGGTTAGAAACCTTATCCTATCCAAGGGAGCTAGTGTGGTTCTCCTACTTATTCTATTTTGGATAGATCAATTTTATAGGGATTGGAGTCTAATGGAAAATCTCTTGCATTAACCCAAAGCTTCTCTACTAAAAAATGGTACAAATATGGTATTTATCTAGTTAAAGATATTGTCGTTGATAATCAGCTAAGGTATTGGGATGAAATCTCAGTTAAACATCATATACCTCGTACTCAGAAAAGACGTATTTTATTATTATTAAATTTGTGGGAAACTTCTTCCCTAAACATACTATGAATACTAATCAATTCTTACAATGGAATAAATGGAAAGATGGCACTGAATTTAATAAGGTTTCTACTAAGTATATTTATAATATGTTAAAGGAGTATAGTTCTACTTTTGATAGAATGAATCATGGTTGGGGGCTGGGGTGGTTGATCTCTAGGTGGTAGTTTATCTTTAACTTTTTTGGCAATCTCCTTGTAAACTAAAAATATCTTGTTTTAGATGACTCTTGTTGTTAAGAAAACTTGTTGTAGGAAACACTCTATCTCATGGTTTAGTTAGTCTCATTATGTGTGGTGTTTGTTTTGATTTTGAATCATTTGAGCATTTATTTTGTATTGTAGTTATGCATGTGGTGTTTGGTCCTTTCTTTGGATTACCCATTGTTTGGAACAATAGACTTGGCCTTTCTTGAAGTGAAATTTTAGTTGGTTTTGTGGAATCCTTTGATTTAAAAGCTAATACCTTTTGGTATGTTCCAACATGTGATATTCTATGGCTCCTTTGGAAGGATCACAATGGAGAGATTTTTCAAAAGAGAATGAGGCAGCTTAATGAGTTTGGATGTAGACTTATACATTTTCAAATCATGTCATAGGTTGTTACTCTTGAAATTTTTCAGAGATAGATCTATGATGTTTATGTTTGAAGGCCAAATCTTGATCCAAAAGGAGGACTTAGTTTTATTCCAATTACTTTCTATTCACAAAGACATGCTCAATCAAAGGGAGCTTGATAATTTGAACCAATTCATCAAAATTTTATGCATTGAAGACAAAATTTTTGACTCCAACAAGGTGGTTCAAGCTCAAATAGTGCCTAGATGTATTTCCAATGATGGAAGACATACATCTAGTAGTTAATTGGAAGGACTCATTTCTCAAGCAAATTATGACTCATTTTTGTATTAACAGATGCATTAGACTATAGGTTACTTCATGATGTTATAATTGTACACAATGGGTAGTTATCCAGTGCTACCTAATAGTTACTTTGAGCTTTCGTTCTTTTTAATGATGCTAAAACAATGATGTAACCCAAATATTCAACTATTTTAATACAAAATAGCAAAATATTTTTATTAAATTAAATTTATTTAACAAATACCAACCAATTGTCTAATTAGGTGCATTTTGGTCTTAGATAGTCATTTCGATTTATAGTCATCTATTTTAATTTATAATTATTACTTATATCAAAAGATGCCATAATAAAATATGTATATAAGGAGGATGTCCATATTGGAAGGCAATTTTTAGTCATTTATTTATATTTATAAAGAGTACTTGTATCAAAAGGTGGTGTCATACTGAGATTTTATACACTTGATCACAAATTGAAAAAAGAAAGAAAGAAAATAAATGTATACAATTTAGTTTCAGTGAACTTATTATAGAATATTTTTTGTATGAAATATAATTATTACAATGTATTAAAATGATAAGCATAAAAGTGTTGATTTCTTGTAACTCGATTATAGATTAACTTTTTAATAAACTTTAGATAATAAAATCAAATTTTTTTTTTTGTATCTACATAACAATTAATGTAGTACAATAATTGACAAAAAAAGCAAAAATAACAATGAACCAAATACAATAACTTACATTTACCTAGGAAACCCTAGTGTGAGGAAAAAGCTACAAATGTTGAACCTTCCATTCGATCTCTAGAGAATAATTTTCTTTAAGAATTACAATTAAGATATCTACAATGATCTTTTTTTTTGTTGATCAGTAAAAGGCTAAAGCCAGATAATTTATTAATTAAATTAAATTTTACAAATTCTCTACAATGATATTATATATAGCCATGTTGATTTTCATCAACATACAAGAGAAAAGAAACTTTCCTTATATGAAAAATTCTATTACTAAATAGAAAACATGTTATTGTTGAACATTGAACTTGAGTTGCACTTAAGCAACTCCACACTTCACATTGTGGAACACGTTTGAAGCTATCAACAAGATTTTTTGGAGTTGATTATGTTTTTTTTTTCACATCAACATTTCAAAGTGAACTGTGTGATCCATCATCAAGATGAAACAAAACATGGGAGAACATAAGGGAAAACGATGGATAATAGAGTGTGATTGTGTTGATGTAAAATACTTAAATATAACCAAATCTAGAATTCTTACAAATAATTATCATGGATTGTGACAACCTTTCAAGCTATAGAAAATCAACACTCTCTCTTAGTGAGGAAGGTGTTTTGCACAACACCCAATTTGTCCCTAAAGAATATAAACTTACTATTCATCAAGGCCTTAATCAAGATGTTTTTTATTTGTTCATCCATTGAGATGTATTAAAGCTTCATTGTCCTCTTCTCCACACAATATTTGATGAAGTGCTATTAGATCTCAATGTGCTTTGACTTGTCATGAAACATTGGATTTTCAAAGAGTTAGATACAACTCTAATTTTTACAACAAATGATTGTGCAATCTAGTGTAAGTATGAACTATTGTAAGCTTATATTTGATAATAGTAAGAAGTTGTAGCCATTCAACCAATAGCCTCCATCATTGGTTTTTGTGTTTTTGTTAAGTGTCAAGTTTGGTATTAGAGCCAACCAAGGGTCTAGGTCTTTTTGAGTATGCAAATTTATCCATTTCCAGTCACGAGTTTGAGATATTTGCTAAGCACAAAGAGTGTATCATTGTAGGGTTAAACTTTGGTGTTGGGATTCAGATTATTTTATCATTATCTCTTTCAGTATTTAATTATTATATTTAGTATTCTCTCTTGTAAAACCCTTGTAAATATCTTAACTCATCTCATATCTCACTTGTAAATGAAGATGGTTGAGATATAACAGTTTGGTACTC
Organism: Cupressus sempervirens; assembly: GCA_028749045.1. Lineage (NCBI taxonomy): Eukaryota > Viridiplantae > Streptophyta > Pinopsida > Cupressales > Cupressaceae > Cupressus > Cupressus sempervirens. Next base: position 255,899,279 of record CM053785.1, on the reverse strand, counting down.
AAGAAGGCATTGAGAAAATCAATGTAGCTTGCATGGAAGGCTTATATGAGATTCCTCATGTACTACCAACCACTAAAGTTATAATCATAGACAAAGATACTCAGATATTCAAATAGACAAAAAGACTCTGGCTAGACAAGTAAGTACCTATGTACCTCCTTAGTTGATACCTGATAATGTATATAAAAAGAGTGCTTATAAGCCCAATCCATTGAAGAATTCTTTGTCCAAATCCACTTTCAAGAATTGTTTATTCCTTGAATGAAGGTTGTAGATCTCATTTTGGAATATGACCCTAGAAAGACTTTCCAAACCAAAATGTTTCCCTCCTAGAGAAACATAATATATTCAAAGTCATAGGGATGTGAACTTTGTTTATTTTGGTGTTGTACAAGTAACTATTGGGTCATTAAAATAACTAAGAATATAAGACTTTTGTACTATCCAGCTCTTTGTGATATACATCAAGACAACTACATCCATGCTTGTTAATTATCAAGCTTGTCTAGAATATAAAAAATTCAGTATATATCACATATTATCCAAATCTCATAGTTGTTGCAAGAGATAATTCTAGCACTGAAGTAAAGTATGGATATTTAAATAGTTGGGGTGTGTTTAGCTCACTTTATTGAATAAATTTTGTTGGACCGTTCAAGTATATCTTAGTCTAGATCCATGTACTTTGTAGCATGACTAATACCAATAATCCTACCATATTAGACAATCAACCTTACACTAAAATACTGAATGGAGAAGTTCAGTTACAAAAGGGATGTATCAACTCTATTAACATCAAAATAAGATGGAGACTTAATTGGATGTAGCATCTTGCTCCCAAAATCCTAGAGGATGCCAACACTATCCACCATGTCTCTCAAAATTAAATAGATATTTTACCTAGTTCTCTTTCTTCCACAACATTGAATTCTTTTGTTGAACAATTTCAAGATGCTCGTCCTCCCTTCAGCTCCTCTAGTAGTACTAGTAGTAGCTATAGAAAATCCCATTTCGTAGTAGAAGTTGAAGAGGGTGCACCTATAAACATTGGTCCTAATCTACTTTAACATGTTCAAGCCATTTAAAGAAACGGTATAGAAAAGGCCAAAGGCCACCCTTTCTTCACATGATAAAAAAAAAATTTTAGGACATAAGCATTAAAATTGTATAAAGAATAAGAAATACTTACTATCAAAATGGTAGATGACCACCTTTGAAAGGATAGTTCAAAGAAAAACATGGTGTTGTCTCTATAATCCAATATGCTTTCCAACCGAAGATAGTTGAAGAAAAGTAGCTCTCTAGTGAATCGAAACAAAGGAATTATATTTCTAGGTTTTGTGAATGTGTACAAAAAATTGTAGATGATTTTTGGACAAATATTTTATCTCTTAAGTAGTTAGTTGCAACCATACATACAAATGTATAGAAAATAGGAAATATAGTTGTGGAAAACTATATCAGTATTACTAAAATCAAAGATTCTATGGGTAAACTAAAATTACATTATGAGGAAACACTAAATATTCTACATAAAAAATGGAGATAATATACATATAGTTATAAATCATGTTGAGGATACAAAACAACATCATAGTGCTCTCACACAAAGATTTGACACTATAGATCATTCCTTGCAAGAAATCTCCACTTCTTTAGACTAGCAAGTTAATCAAGAAAAATAGCCAGAACAAACAATTTCATTAATACCAACTTCTCTCCAAGCACCTGAGAAGAGAGAAAAAATAAGTGATATGTTATTGATAATGAGAACATGTTGTAATATTCAATCTTAATACTTGGATATTGATATGGATGAAGATCCTAAACGAAAAATTGAAGGTTGAATAAATATTTTTCTTATTATTGGTACTTTTTATGGAACAAATGAAGAAAACACTTTAAAATTTATTATAAATTTTTCATGGGGAATTGCTAGCGCTTGGTGGAATGAGAAAAGTGATGTAGAAATGAATTCCAAAGTGTACAAGAAATTTACTATGTAGACTATGGTTAATCCATACTGGCCAAATTGTACAATAACAAGTTTAATTAGTTCCAAACAATTGTTTGATTAATGGATTATTCAATGAATTTTTCCTTGAGCTAGTCAATAGAAAGGAGAGAAGTATCAAGAACATTTTGCAAACGAAATGTTGTGATTTGAAAGATTTCTCTACTTACTCACAAGATTTTCAAAAACTTCTATACTAACTCACCAATGCACAACAAATCATTACATGGCTAAAACAAAGTATTTAGAGGGATTGCAATATAATATAGAGATAAATTTATGGCATATTTAGATTTGAGAAGTTTGGCATGAGAAGAATGTCTAATCTTGAATCTAATTCAATTCGCTAAAGATTAGATATTGAAATCTATTGATGATTGAAAATACCAACAGAAGTTCACTAAACATGAAGTGCAGAGAGTAGCCCCTTATTTCCTTGACACTTGTGACCTTGTAATCCTTTAACCAAGATTTAGTGAAAATTACACAAAATATAGGAGAAGCTCAAAAGGTTATGTTTCTAGCCTCATACTTTTCCTCACTGACATTCTTATACTCCAAAATATTGCTATCTCCATAAATTTTCCCATTTGCATCCTCAATCTCAACAAATTATTTTCTATATCTACAACAATCCAAGTTATGAAGCACCTAGTTTCTCTTGTCACAATAACATCATTAAATACATTTATATCGATCTTACTACAACAATGTGGTGGAATATTATGGACAAAAAAGAAGATTTATACATGCAAGATACCATTTTTCAACCTAAGATGATTATCTTCTTGATGATCTTGCAACCACCTTGCAAGAGATAGATAACTTCAAGAAGTTAAAAATATGCATACCCTGATGATGAATTACATGCACAGAGGGAGAGGGTGATATTGGTAGGAAAAAAGAGGAAGAGGTGGAAAATCCTTTGAACACAGGCAATCTTCTCAACCCTCTATAATATCTCATCAATCACCATTTCAACAAGATCCAATATGTGAGGAATTTTCACAAAATTTATAGGATTTTAATATGTATCAGATAATAGAACCCACAAAATGGTTATGTCAAAGATCCCTTGTATTTACACCTATTATTATACCTCTTCTACACTCAATAACAAATATATGATTGAATTACTTATAGTAAAACCTATTAAATTAATAAATGGAAGCAAAACAAGAAACTTGGCCTTATCTAGGAAGCAATTTAGGTAGTAAATAAAGAAGTGATAATGGGAGCAATTTTAGAAGAAATAAAAGAAGCAATAATAGAGGTAACATCAAAAGAAATAAAATATACAAAAATAGAAGTGGAGATAGATGCGATAATGTTAGTCTCAAAATGGTTTTGACATTTGAGTGTCATCACACTTAACCATTTTCTACATTGGAGCCGAGCACACTATGTATGTCGAGCCACAACATGAGCCGAGTCAAGAAATCCAACAGGTGTCGAGTGATCTTCAGGTGCCAAGTGAAGATCAGGTGCCAAGTGAAGATCAAGTGCCGAATGACTTTAGGTGTCGAGCATGATACAAGTGTCGAGTGATATTTGAGTGCCGAGTCATAGACGATGCCGAGCAATACAGAAATGCAACAGGAGCTGAGTAAGCCAGTTTGTTACATGTGTCGAGCATCTGGGATTAGTAAGTGCCGAGAAACACAGAATACATATATGAGTTTATAACTTTACAAATGCAGATGTAAACCATTTTCATGGCCGACATATGATGAATCTCGAAGGATTAAATGATAAGATCAAATCTTTTGTATTTTCTATGCAATATACATGCAACCAATAAGAAAAATGGAGAAGGCATGCAACCAATAATAAAAAGTGCAAGGAATGAATGGGAAACAGAGATTCAATATGGATCATAGATCCACATCTAACCCGAAGTCTTCAAATGTCTTTATAAGGAAGACTAAGTCTCATTGTAAGTGTGAATGGACGTGGGTGTGTAAGGGAAACCATTTTCAGAGTGAAGAGTATCAGATCTCAGAGGATCAAGGTCAGAGAAAGCAGATCAAGTGCTTGTATTCAACAATCAACTATCAGGTTTATCATACCTAATACTCTCTAGCAACTGTATTAGAAAGGAAACCCTATGGTGATAGGTTAGCTTAACAGCTATTTTGTAGATCCTTTAAATAGGTGATCAAATCCTTTAACAAGGTAACACTTCATGTAAAGTGTTTGTAAATCCTTTAACCAGGTCACTATTGATACAGTGTAAAGCCTTTAATAGGGTAGGCCTTTAATAGGGCAGATCATCAGAAGTGGTTAAACATTATTGCTACAGTAATTTTGTGGGTATCATCCCCACTCCAGTTTTACCTTCTTATTCCTGGAGGGTTTCTGGGTTACCAAAATTTCAAGTGTTATGTGGTGATGCACATGTGTTTTATTAATTGCTTAATGTTGATATGCATGCATGTAGATTTCAATATTATGTTATTAAGGATTTGTGAAAAATAGGTTAAAAGCTAGTACTTCTGATTCACCCCCCCCCTCTCAAAAGCATTCTTTCCATAAAGATATTTCAACACGATAAGTGGTGTTATGTTAGAAGAAAAATTGGAATTAAAAAGGGAAGCAAAATTAGAAGTAAATTTAGAAGCAAAACCAGAAGTAAACTTGGAAGGAATACAAGAAGAAAAAGTGGAAGTCAAACCGGAAGCAACAAAGGAATCCATAAGGGGAAAAAAACTTGGCATCAATTTGGAAGCAAAAAGAGAATCTATTTTGGGCACCATACTAGAAGAAAAATAGTAAATGAACCTTTTTGGTACAACATACAATGCAAAATAAGAAGAATAATTTGGTGCAAGACTTGGTGCAAAACTAGGTGCCAAATGTTGGATTGACTTTAGTGCCAAAATTTTCTTCCACGTAGAGGCTCTTTTTGACAAAAAAAAATACACTAAAAATTGACACTACTTGGTTATAGGAGAGAACCTACAACACAATGGTGACTTGTGAGCCTCTTATCTGGGAGGACTTGGGTTCGAGTCTACTTGAGCTTAATAAATAATAATAATTTTAATCACAACAAATAATAATAATTAATCTTGGCTTTGACCTCTTGCCAATTAAAAAAAAATACTAGTTGGTTATCTTTTGAATTATTCTGTCATTGAGATAGTATGCTTGGTTGTATTTTTTGTATGCAAAAATTACATCACTATGTTCTTAATTATACAACTCAACTCTTCACTAAGGTATACCCTCTGGAGTATTTTTCATCTAAATTTGCACTCATTTGTCACATTGTTAAGTGGGTTATGATCTTAAGTAGATTTTAAATATCTATATAGAACACAAGACTATCAAATGCGAAGTTATAACAAATCAACTTGTAGAAGCTCCCATCCCCAAAGATCATCTTATTGTCATCGACTTTCTAGATGAATCGATAATGCCTATCTCGTCCATTACGTAGTGGAAGCTCTATTTTGATGGTTCTTTCATGTAGAAGGGATGTGGATCAAGAATATTTCTTGTTACACCTCAATGATATATCATTTTGAAGTCTAACAAACTCTTCTTCTCTCGTACAAACAACATCATTGAATAGAAAGCCTTAGTAATAGGATTTCATCATACCATTCATTGGAAAAACATACATTTGTTTATTTCTTGTGAGTCTCACTTAGTCATTAGAAAACTAATAGATGAGTATCAAACTAAGGATGATAAGATACTCCCTTATTATAGAACAATAAAGGATCTTAAGCAATATTTTACATGGATAGTATTTCAAGAGATTCCTTGAACAAATAATAAAGTAGTCAATGCAATAACTATCATTGGGTCTTTGATAGAAATGCTAGAGCATAGTTCCAAGTGCGAGTTTCTTGTTGAAAATGTGCTTATGCCTACCTATGAAGATCTAGAATCTAAGTTGGCGTGTGAGATTGTTCATCATGAGTCTCCTTGCTACACTGAGATTTATTATTACCTTTACCATGTACTATTACCTTTATTCCCTATCAACATAAAACCTTGATTTATTTGATATCCCATTATACTATCCTTGGAGATACACTCTTCAAAAATAATTTGACAAAATCCTCCTCTAATGTCTCAATTCGAGCGAATTTAAGATAATGTTAGAAGAGGTACACTAACGGATTTGTAGGGCCCATTCCAGTGGATTCACTTTGCTAAATAAGCTTCTATACATGAGATACAATTGCATTTCTATGGAGCAAGATCCATTCACTTTTGTCAAATATTGCATTTCTTGTCAAAAACATGGCGATTTTGTACATGTCCATGCACAAGATTTTCAACCTGTTGATGCACGAGCATCCTTAGGTTGTTGGAAGTCTTGCATCCCCAAAAAGATATTTTCTTATTTTTGGATTTCCAATTATTTGTCTAACAATTTGATTTGGTGAACACTTGTTTGTCCTTTCCAGATTTTGCAAGCTTAGCTTCTTATTGTGGAACTATCATGGATCATTATCCTAACTATGCACAATTTAATATTTCAATCTATAGAAGTTATGCTTCATTTCTACATGTGATGCCTAGTGTTTAGTTTAGCAAGGTTCCTTTATTTAAGAGTTAGCTTACATGATCTTGGATCTATATAGGTGGATAACATGTAAACCGATATCTAAGGCCACTGAAGATTTTATAATGTATTATGTATTTGGTTATTAATTCATTAGGGGTTAGTCCTATATTGTATAATACTTTTCCTTTATTAATGATTATGAACTCAAAGTTGACATGTGTGTCTTAATGGCTATATATGTAATGTCATTGAGTCTTGTAAAGCAATGTGGGGTGTTGTGATTGAGTCTTATAAAGAAGTATGGGATGTAGAGAAAGATGATAGCTTGAGAGTTGTAAGTTGGTTTGTAATTTAGAATATATTGAGTGTAATAAGGAAGGCCTTACATTCTAACATGTATATGGTTTATTGGATGTAATTCAATATATTTTGTTAATAATATAGTTGTTTTTAGTTGCATTTTGTTATCTTTTTGTTATGTCATTACTTGTTGGGGGCTTGGTCATAACCTTTGGGGATACACCTACCTTGTAATATATCAAATGGTATCAGAGTGAAGGTTAATCTAATTGTGGTTGATCTGATTATAATTAATCTTGGTGGACTTGTCAAGACCTGAACTTCTTGGTTGTGATTTGGCATATCGTAGTTGTGGCTCACAATTATGGATGACTTGTTCTAGTTGTGTTGGTATCCTTTTATAGAACTATTGACTTCTTGTTGGTGGATATATTTCCAAAGTTTGAGGCAATTTCACCTTCTTATGATTCAATAGGCCACAAAAAGGATGAATCCTATATGTTTGAAGAATTAAAGGCAAAGATGAGGATTGTGATTCAAAATGTCTTGAATAGATTGAGAAGGAATCTTAAAATAGAAGATGACTGAGAGGAAGTTGTTGAAGATCTTGAAGTACCTAAAGTGGAGATCCCTATAGAAGAGGAAAGATTATTGAGATTTATGGTACAAGTTGGTAAGAATCATATAATCTAGGTGTCAAATTATTCTGGTTTGTTAGATACCAAGGAATTGTGATTGGATTGATGAACTTGAGGATTATTTTGAGCTTGAAGATATTGTATATCCATAAAGAGTTAGGTTAGCACAAACTAAATTTAAAGTTCATACTACCTTATGGAAAAAAGAACTATAGAAGGATAGAGAAGATAATGATGAACCTAGGATTAGCATATGGAAACCCATGGTTTCTAGATTGAAGGCCAAATTTATCCTTGAAGATTATGAACTCCAATTGTTTAAGAAGTTGTAGGATTTGAAATAGAAGGATATGTTTGTGAAATAATACACTAAAGAATTTTACAAAATACAAATCAAATATGGACATCATGAGTCTTCTAAGGAAAAGGTTGCAACATATGTTAATGGTTTGAAATTTAATGTTCAAGATGAACTGGGTATGTTGAAACTTAGTTTAGTTGAAGATGTTTATCAATATGCATTAAAGGCAGAAGATAAGTTAGGAAGAAAGCAAGGTAAACAATTGGCAAAGTAGAAAAGAGTTAGCAAGTAGTTTCTGATAAGAAATATGCATTAAGAGGTATTTGTTTTAAATGTGGTAGAGATGGACATTGAACTTTTGAATTTTCTAGTATGAAGATTAATAAAAAAAACTTAGTAGTATAGGAAGATCATAAAGTGGAAACTTCTGATGTTAATTTGGATTCACCTAAAGTTGGAGAATCTCTTTTAATAAGAAGGATCATGTTTAACAAGCAAGATGTGGAACCAAAGCAAAGAAGGAACTTATTGTGGACTATTTGTAAGTCTAGAGGTAAATGTTTCAAGGTTATTATGGATAGAGGTAGTACTAATAATCTTGTTTGTGAAGAAATGGTTAGGAAACTTGGATTGAAAATATTGAAACATCCTACTCCTTATGCTATCAATTGGTTTCAAGATGATCATTGGGTGTAGGTTAGAGAAAAATGCTTGGTTAATTTTAGTGTTGGACCTTTTAAGGATGAAGTTTTAGGTGATGTAGTAGACACGGGTGTTGAAATGAAAAAGATTGTTGAAGTATAGAAATGACCTATCATGGAACAATCATTATTTTGTCACTGATGTCAAATCTACTACTTACTAGTAAAACAATTGATAATTTGGTTTGAATGCTATCATTTTTTTGATTTATGAAGAGGATTTGAAAAGAAAAGATAATGAGAGTGCCTAAAGAAAGGTTGAGTTATATGGTGTATAAAAGGAGCACTAAGACCAAGTAAGACTTTGATGATATAGTGTATTGTTTATCTACTCAAGGCTACAATGAAAGAATACTTGAGAAAAGAGAAGAAGACGGATAAGAAAAGAAATGTGTCTACCAAGCCTGACCAAGAAAATAGTGGAAGTCGAGCAAGTTAGTGCAGACTGAGTAGAAAGTTAGTTACAATTGAGCACATTTAGTATGTGTCAAGCAAAGAGAAATCTAGTAGGTGTTGAGTGAAGGAAGTTTAATATGTGTCAAACACCAGTAAGAATTATTGTATGTTGAGCAACCTAATGTTGACGAGCATCAAATGACAAGTATTATTGAGCAAACAACATGTTATTGTCGAGTGCCAGAAAAATGAGTATGCTCGAAGACTTGATGAATCTGAGCTAAGAAATATGATTTATTGAATTGTGTGAAGTATGTGGAAGATAAGTATGATGAGCTAGTGGCACATAATTCAAGATAAACCATTTGGAGATGAGTTTGAAAAGAATCATAAGGGAAGTTTCTAGAAGGGAATAAAATGGAAAACAAGGTAGACTTGATGAATTTGACCTAACCCTAAGATGGACGATTGTGGTGAAGTAGAAAAATATCTAAATAATCTATATAAGGAGATAATAGGCTAGAAGCAAAGTGCAATAGTGCAAACCAAAGATAGACAAGGAGTCTTGAGGTGTTGCTTCATTTGGTGGCCAAAGGAATGAACTTGCAGTTGACATACTAAGCTTGAAGGCTTAAGGAGGTGAAGACTTGAAGGGTAAACAAGCAATTAGAGATGAAGGAGATTGAATGCCAAGCAGTATGGAGGACTAAATAAGAGATCCATAATCTACAAGTGAGTTGTTTTGTTATCAGATCAAGTCCTAATATTACTTTCTAACAATCATATTAGTCTAGATAAATCCTTTGGATTAAGGTTGACTTAACAGTCATGAGTAAATCCTTTAATAGGGTGACATTCTCATGGAATGTTCTAAAGTCCTATAATAAAGCTCACTTCTAATAGGGTGATTGAAATCCTTTAATCAAGCTCACATTTAATAGTGTACATTGTAACCTTTAATAGGGTTGGCTCCTCAGAAAGCTCACTTTAGAAGAGTGAAAATTGGTAGCATGTTACTAGTGGTTTTTCCCAAATTGGTTTTCTATGCAAAATCCTTGTGTCAAATTGTGTGAATGATTTTGTGGTATTTCATGTTTACATTTCTACAAAGTTCATTTGACCTAGGACAGTAATATGTTATGGTTTGAGATTTTGGATGATCAATGCATACACATGTATTTGTTAAGTACTTAAAAAATTTATCTGTACATTTGGACCTTGGATAACTGATTCACCCCCTCTCTCAATTATTCTAAAGTATTCCAACAATTGGTATCAGAGCATTTGGTGCTTGTGAACAAAACAATTTGAAGGTACTTGAAGTTAAAGATCAAGATGTACAAAAAGGAGGTTCCCAAGTTAAATTAGGAAAAATTTCCTACGTGACAAAGTTTGATGAAGTTGCATCTAAGGGACTTGGAAATTATGCACAAACAACTGTCACCACTGAACATGTTGAAGTAGTTAGAGCCCTAATTGCTGAACAATTGAAATAAAAGAAAGAGCCCAATCAGACAATGTTGGATATTGCATCTACCCTAAGCTATTCAAAGTTTGAAGACATCAAAACATGTACCATTTCTAAAGGAATGTGGGATGCCATATAGAAGATCTATGGAGGAGAAAAGAATGTGTTGAGAGTCAAAGCAAAAAGTCTAAGAGGAATTTTTGATGAAATGACAATGTAAGAAGGTGAGATTATAGTCCAATATTGTGCAAGAATCAAAGATGTTGTAAATGCAATCAGAGGGGAAAATGGAATTATTGAAGATGAGACTATGATAAAAAAAGTACTGAGAACCCTATTGCCTATCTATGCTATTAGAGTCTCTACTATACAAGAACTGAGGTGTACTCCTAGTAGTGATCTAACGCTTGAAGGACTAGTTGGTAGACTTGTTGCTTTTGAAATTTCAAATTTTGATAATTTCAGATCTGAGAATATTGATTCTACTTTTAAAGCTAAGCTAACACTCAAAGAACCTAAATGAAAGAAAAAGATCAAACATGTTGCTAGTGACAGTGACATAGATGATGAAGATCTAGAAGAACTGGAAGCATTGTTGGCTAGGACATTTCATAGAGGCAAAGGAAAATACAAAGGTAAGTAACCCATCATATGGTTAAATTGTAATGAAGTTGGTCATATTGCAACAAGGTGTCTTGAGAAGAAAAATAATAGAAATGAAGACAAATTCAGAGGTAGAAAATACGAGAGTAACATAGGCTATAAAGACAAGGGAAAGAAAGCCTATTACATTGCTGAAGAAGAATCTAATTATGAATTAGATGATCATGATGATGAAGTTGTGTATGTTGCTATGAAAGATGATTTAGATGAAGATGAGGCAACTACATTACTATCCTATGTATCCAAAGGTGAAAGATGGATCATTGACAATGGATGTTCTCATCCTATGACTAGTGACAAAAGTAAGTTCATCACCCTTGAGCATTACAATGAAAATAGTGTTAGATTTGGTAATGATGCACCCTATCCAATGAAAGGTAAAGGATTAAAAAGATTGATGAACAAGATCATGTGTGACAATGGTCACTATGTGGAAGGACTTAACTATAATTTGTTGAGTGTGTCACAATTGAATAGTTCAAGAGACAAAGTTGAATTTGAACACAAGAAGGCTAAGATCTATGATGTTGATGGAGAACTCATTGGAAGTGGAGATTAGACTAGAGGTAATTTGTTTTATCTTAGCAAGAATGAAGCTACTTGTCTTGTTGTACAATTTGATGATGTGTGGCTATGGCACAAAAGATTATGTCATGTAAATTTTGACAACATGGGTAGTATCAATAAGATGAAAAGAGTTAGAGGCTTGCCAAAATTGAAGAAACCTAATAATGTGATTTGCAAATAATGTCAGTTAGGCAAGATGACAAAGTCTAGTTTTGAGAGTAAGACTCGTACTTCAAAAGAAATTTTGGAATTAGTTCATGTCGATCTATGTGGACCAATTAATGTGTAAAGCTACAAAGGTGACAAGTATTTTATTCTATTTTTTGATGATTACTTAAGAACGATGACAATTATGTTTTTGAGAGAAGAATCTGATGCTTTTCAAATGTTTAAGTGGCATCTTGCTAAAGCTGAAAAGGAAATTAGTAAAAGTGTAGTGCCTGCCCCTAAGTCGTATTTTCAGTTATCTTGCCAAACTCTTTTAGGCCCATTTTATGTTTGATGATTAGTATTATTATTTTAGAGATTATCAGATGTTGTTTTACACTCAGTTTATTATATGATGAGATTACTTGGTATTCTATATTTCATGCATGTATGATGATTATTCAATATTTCAATTATCGACGATGATTAGTTAGATGGTTAATTATCACATGTGCTTTCTTATGGATACTTACCCCATACTACATGTGTATGGTGTGCGTGTTTGTTTTCTTTATGTATGGTGTTTCTGATGTGGTTAAGGAAGGGAGTCATAGTCACCTGTTAGTCGGGATCTACACGATGCACCACTTCCTACCATTGTCTGTTTAGTTTAGAATATTGTGTTTGTACATGCGTGAATTTTATGCAGGTTGCAGGTACCGGGTATCGACTTCCCTGAATTGCCAAGATGAGCGTACCCTATCGCATTATCTCAATGGTAAGAGAGGGGAGATAAACTCTTAAGTCCAAATCCTAAACCCTTTAGCCGATTGTCCTAATTGATAATTAGGACAAGTATATGAGTTAAGTACCCTCCGAATGCATCAACTGATGCTATTTCGTGATTATAACCCTTTTGTTTGATTTAGTATGTGTTCTTCTATGATGGGTTTTCATAGGTTGTCTTTATGAGTCTTTGGCGTATTTTTCTATTAATTAAGTTTAATTAAAAGGATTAATTAATAATTTTATTTAATGGAAAAATTATTATGACATTTTCATATTTAATTATATTTAATTAATTAAGAAATTAATTAAATAAAAGAATTAAATTAAGAGATAAAGTTTTAAGTATAATTTTAGAATGTGATAATATTTATTAATTTAATAATAATATATTTAGAGTTCATTTTTAAATAAATGCTAAATAGTATTGTTATTTAAATTAATTAAATATTTTATCAATTAAGTTTCTAAAATAGATTAAAAGTGGAAAAGATATTAAATTATTAAAGTTTCTAGATCGCATGATGTGAGCTTGAGTTGAAAATAAAAGAAATAAATTAAAAGATAATATAGTAGAAATAATAATGTTATTTTAATTTCATAAAGTGCGCATGGGATTAAAAGTAATAAAGATTAAAAATAGAAGTCAAGTGGAATATTAAATAAAGTTATTTAATAATTCAACTTAATGTGCATGAAAAGATGAATGCAAAATAAAAGAAAAGATAATAAAAGTTAATTTTGGAGTTAACTCAATTGAGCAAAGAGTCCTCTCGGGTGAACGCACAATTAGTGCCCCGATTTGAGGAGAAAACTCCTTATCACAACTTGGGAGGTTCATTTTTGGGGGGGACACGAATTCGGACGGGAATTTTTGGGAGGCAAATTTTGGAAGCGAATTTCAGAAGGCTAATACCAGGAAAGATTTTCAGAGGAAAGATATTGAAGAAGAGCGAATTCTCTCACAGTTTTTGGGGATTTTGTATTAGCATCAAGATCAGGTACGGTCTTGTGCTTTGATCACTGGTTGAATTATGTAATTTGAAATTCCTGTCTTCTTCGTGATTGTTAAAATCAAGTCTCCGAATTTCATGGCATGAATCTCTTGTTCTTGGTTCTGAATCTACGATAATTGTATTGTTAAAATATGTCTAGAAGAAAATAAATAAATAAATAAATAATAGAAATTAGAAAATTTGAATGGATTGAAAATATTTCTCTTATCAGATCAATATTGTAAATGTTATTAAAAATAATAAAATAATAAAATATGTTTATATAAATTTGTTTTATTAAATTTTGTTAATTACAAAATTATAATAAAGTAAATTAAAATTTATTAAGAAGGAAAGCTTTGTTTATTTTTAAATTTTATTGAAAAGAAATTTTTAATAAACGAATTTATTTTTAATATTAATGGGGTCTTTATATTTATATAATCATTTAAATGGAAGGAGGATGTTTTATTATAAATGAATTCATTTATATACAAAGAATAATAATATATTTATTTATTTTTTAAAAAAAATTAATTATGGGGGATGGGAAAAAGTTTGATTGTTTATATTAAAACAAAATAATTAAAAAGTATACACCTCCACTTTCCTTTTTAATCGACAGCCTTACGCTTGCCTTACTGCGTAATCGCAGTACCTGCAATGAGGTCATAAAGGGGGCCGTACGGCTTTCCTTGGCCGGCGGGCCCTAAACGTAGAGTTAATATATGTTTTTTAAAAAAAAACTTGTTTTAATATATACTTTAATTAATACTTAGTTACTATATTATATATATTACTATTATATATTATATATTAAATTTAAAATTTTATATTGTTGATTTTATTGATAGTAACTTTTAATTCTTTTTATTAATAGTTAATGTAGTTTTCTTTAAATAAATATTAACTTAATTTGATTTAGTTCAAAATTAAGTTTTGTCTATTGAGAAGAAGTATTAATTGATAACATTTAGAAACATTGTTAAAAATAAATATTAATCATAAATAATTAAACATTTTAATTATTATTATTATTAAAATATTTTTGAAGACAATTCGATTATTAAAAAAATTCAATAATAATTAATCAGATTATTTAATTAAATGAATTTTTAAAGAAATTGGAAATTGGAATTGATAGTTAGGAGTGACTAATTTTGTTTAAAGAAGATATAGAGTTACTTCATTATTAATATTAATAAAATTGATTTTTAATCAAATAGTATTATTAAACATCAATTAATATTATTTTAATAATTTAAATAAATCATTACCCTTGATTATTTAAGAAAAAAATTACTTAAATCAAACAGGGGAAAATCGTGTATTACTTATAAGAATGGGTTACTGGTAGGGGTAAACGATGAATCATATCTTTTTGGAACATATGTTTAACCAGAAATTAAAACCTCATTGTTTAACTCAAACTCTATATCATCAAATCAAACCAAACCAAACTATTAGACCCTGATGTTTCTATGTACTGTTTGTGCTTTGGGGTGTTGGGGGTTGTTTTAGCTTTGACTAGTCTTAGGTTGTTTACCAAAGGCTTGGGAGTAATGCGATTGTGATGCTATGTTGATTTGTTCTCGATCGTTTTAAACCCAACCATAGTGATGTGTTGATATGCTCTATGATGGATGTTTTTACTCGTTGTTATTGCTTTCCAGTTTCCTTGTGAGAAGCTGATGGTGTATGTATTTGATTTACCTGACTTAACCATTTTTGAGTCATTGATCATTTGTACTTGGGTTGCTTTCCAGTCACCTTGATGGGACTGAAGTGTTATTGCTATGCTCTTGATGATGTCATGTTGTTACATGTGTGACTTGACCATTTTGGAGTCTTCGATCAGTATTGTGATTTATCATGGATGCCTTCAGTTTCTGATAGAGAACCATTGTGATCATGATGATTATTATTTGATGCTTTCCAGTTTCTCATGGAGAACTAATGTGACTATTGTGGTTATCTTTTGATGCTTTCCAGTCGCTTGTATAGGACTGAGGTGATTTTATGTTTTGTGATTTCATGAGCCTAGGGTAGGTTATCTATGTGTAGTGTCGGGAAGTGGCTTGCAATGAGGGACGGGAGACCCAAAGTGGCTCTGGGGATGACTCATTGTAAGTTGTTTGTTTTAATAAGTGAAAACATCTCACCTAAATACTGACTTAAATGAACCTAATAAGATAATTGTATGTTCTCTCCCATGCCTTGAGTGCTAGTACAGGCTAGGATGGGGTAGAGAGAATGCTTGGTTATGACCTTGCATTCCATAGTATGCCTCGTTAGTACGAGAGGATACTAGTGGCCGTAGGATCAGTAGGGACCCGAGATTCCTAAGGGATTGCTCGGGGTAACTTCTACATGACTTTTGCGATGACACTTTCCCGCTTGCATTGCAGGTTTCCTACGTGTCTTTGTGGTGCCTCTGGGTCTAGATGTCTATCTATGTTGGAACCTTTGAGTTAGTGTACTTTTAGGATTCCCCAGACTTAGAGAGTACTTGTGTTTTGTGTTTTGATATCTTGTTTGGGACTTGAGACTATCTCCTCAGCGCGGTGGGAGTGGACCATTTAGGTTCCACACGGTCGGGTGGTAGTGCTTTTACTCTTACCATTTGAGATCCGTCTGGTGCTACCATGGCTGGAGCTTCTTGGGATGCTTGTTCTTAATGTTTAGGTGATGTGATTTCTACTTTGGAGGATCATCTTATGCTTTATTCTAGTATGTTAGATTTCTTTATGCATATGAGGTAGTATGTTTTAGGAGTGATGTCCCTATTACTATACTACCGATGATCTCTTCGGTGACTTGGGATGTTACGCGTGGGGGATGGCTAGGGCCCATGATGGTCTAATGATGTTATTGATGGTTGGGAGGAACCACGCACTTAGATTAGTTGTGTTTTATGATAGATGTTTTATCATTACGGATGTATGGATGTATCAAGTATGTTATTAGTTTCATTTATTTTACTGTACTTTGTATCGTGGATTTGAGGATGATGTATCTCTATCTTTACATATGTATATTCTTTTAAGCCTTTCATACCCTGTGACATGTACAGTGGATGATTGAGCATTTCGAATTAATTTGCCAAGGGGCATTCGGAGAAAATGTATATTATGGACATTGGACTTTCTGATTATTCTTTCATATGTATGTGGTAGTTGTTAGACTTAGAATTAATTAAATTTAAAAGTAACTCAACGTCTTGGGATCCTTAAGGAATGTAACCTGTTATGTATGATTGTTGATGATTACATGTTATTGCTTCCGCTACTATGTGTTTGATGTGTATGTTATACATTCTTACTTTAAAAAAAAAAAAATGTTTAGCAAACTTAGTAGAACTTTAGGTTTATTCTTTTGGATCTCTTGGCGGGGCGTTACAAAAAGTTTGAAATGTTTAAGATCTAACAAAGGTGGAGAGTTTACATCAAATGAATTCAATAGCTTCTACAATGACAAAGGAATCAAAAGAAAAACTTCTACACCTAGGACCCCTTCACAAAATGGGAGTGGAAAGGAGGAATAGATCTACGATGGATTGTGCCAGAACATTGATGATGGAGAAGAATGTTGCTTTAAAATAGTGGAGAGAAGCTATTAGTATAGTTGTCTATACCTTGAACCGAGTACAAGTCAAGAAAGGTATAAATTTCACACCTTATGAATTATGGTATGGATACCCACCCAATGTCCAATATTTTAAGGTATTTAGAAGCAAGTGGTATATTCTTAAGGACAACAAAAATGGTAAACTTGATGCAAAAAGTGAAGAAGGTATATTCCTAGGTTATTCCACAAGAAGTAAAGCTTATAAGTATTTAAATACTAACACTAACAAAGTTGTAGAAAGTGCAAATGCAAAATTTGATGATTATATAGAAATACATGAAGATGAACAAAAGAAGGAACTTGAGAATTACAAAACCTTTATTTACTACTATGAAGGCATGTATGCTAATGTTGATGGTATTGTGAACCAAGCTACTAATCAACAAGAATCAGTGACTATCAAGTCACATACAATAGATGTCGAGTTGCATTCTAGAGCCGAGTTACAATCAAAAGCTGAGATACATCTTGATGCCGACATCAGTTTCTAAGAAATGAATGTTGAGTTACCTGATCGAGAAGTACACAGTGAACCTAAGATTGAACTTCATGAACAACCTATTGTTGAAAGAAGAATAGAGCCAAGATTATCAAAACATGTCAAAAGACATCATATTGCTAAACAAATCATTGGAGAAAAAGAGGTTGGACAAATGACAAGGAATAGATAAAGGAATGAAACATGTTTGTTAAGCATTCATGAACCTAAATCAATGAAGGATGTATTAGAGAATGAAGACTGGAGTCAAGCCATGAAAGAAAAAATTGATCAGATTGAGAAGAACAAAACATGGACACTAGTACCAAGACCAAATGACAAGAATGTTATTGGAACCAACTGGGTGTACAAAAAGAAATTGGATGAGAATGGTGAAGTAACAAGGAATAAGAAAAGGTTAGCCTATAAAGGCAATGAAAAAGAAGAGGGAATTAAATATAGAGAGACATTTGCCCCAGTTGCAAGATTAGAATGAGTAAGAACTTTGGTTGCTTATTCTGCCTATAAAGGGTTCAAAGTTTGTCAAATGGATGTTAAGTCAACAATTCTGAATGGTATACTAGAAGAGGAGGTTTACATTGAACAACCTAAAGTATTTGTGATCCAAAAAATAAGAACATGGTGTGTAGACTACACAAATCTTTATATGGTTTAAAGAAAGCTCCCAGACCATGGTATGAAAGACTGCACAACTATCTTATGAAGATTGGTTTTGAGAAGACTCATGACAACAACTATTTGTACTTAAAGACAAAAGGAGGTAAGAAAAATTTACTAGCTTGAAATATTTGTTGATGATATCATATTTGGAGGACAAAATGCATTGTGTAAGAAATTTGCAAATGAAATGATGAAAGAATTTGAGATGTCTATGTTTGGAGAAATAAACTTGAAGACTTTTGGTATGGAAGATTCAAGACCAGTTAGTACTCCCATGGTGATAGGAGATAAACTATTCAAAATTGATGATTCTACTGAGGTAAATCGAACATTGTATAGGTCTATGATTGGAAAATGCAATATGTTGTTCATAATAGACTTGATATTGCACTAGTTGTTGGTGTTGCAATATTTTCTATAATTCCTAAGGAGAATCACTTAATGGTTGTTAAAAGGATTATGAGACACTTGAAAGGGACAAAAGACTATGGTCTGTACTACAAGAAGAATGACAAGTTTGAATTGAGAGCCTATACAGATGTTTATTGGGTTGAAAACATTGATGATAGGAAAAGTAAAAGTAGTGGAGAATTTTTCTTAGGAAAGATATTGGTTACTTGGACTAGCAAGAAACAAAACTGCATTTTACAATCTAGTATTGAAGTTGAATATGTGGTTGTTGCAGTGAATTGCACAAATGTGGTGTGGATCAAATAGTTACTCAAAGGAATAAAGGAAGAAATCACTTAACCTATGGTACTCTACTATGACAATAAAAGTTCTATAAACATATCTAATAACCCTATAATGCATACAAAGACAAAGCACATTGCAATCAAGTATCATTACTCTAGAGAATTGGTTCAAGGCAAAGAAGTGAGAATAGAGTATGTGCATATAAGGGAACAGATAGCTGATATATTCACAAAGGCTTTACCTAAAGATGCACATAAATATCTTAGAGGTAAGCTAGGGGTGAAACCCCTATCCAAAGCTACTTAAGAAGAAAGAATAGTGCCTTGCATCAACCAAGTTGAGTGACACACTTTACAACTTGATTCAGTGGATCTTACTTTAGGAACTACCTTAAGTAAGGAAGGAGCCGGAACAAAAGATTTATAGACACATGTAAGGTGATAGAGTTGAGAACCTGAATTGATGATATCTACATGAGAAGATGTCGAAGTCTTTGGCATTTTTGTCAAAAAGGGGGAGTTTACTACAAGTATGAGGGAGAGTTAGTACCAAAAAGAGAGAGATCAAAAAAAGGAAGAGTTATACTAAATATCTAAAGAAGAAGAGAGATTGTAGCCTATATAGAAGAAGGAAAAATATTGATAGAGGGAGAGATTTCAATACAAGGTATTAAGTTTCTTTTTGGTATTGGTTTGCCATCAATTCCAAAGAGAGAGATTGTTGAAATGAAGAAGATTATTGAAGTATAGAAATGACCTATCATGGAACAATCATTATTTTTTCACTGATGTCAAACTTACTACTTGCTGGTAAGATAATTTATAATTTGGTTTGAATGCTATCATTTGATTGATGGATGAAGAGGATTGAAAAGAAAGGATAACAAGAGTACCTAGAGAAAGTTTGATTTATATGGTGTACAAAAGGAGCACTAAGACCAAGTAAGACTTTGATGATATAGTGTATTGTTTATCTACTTGAGGCTACAATGAAAGGATACTTGAGCAAAGACAAGAAGAAGGCTAAGAAAAGAAATGTGTCTTCCAAGCCTAATCGAGCAAATAGTGGAAGCTGGGCAAGCCAGTGCAGGTCGAGCAAAAAGTTAGTTGCAACCGAGCAAATTCAGCATGTGTTGAGCAAAGAGAAATCTAGTAGGCATCAAGTGAAGGAATTTTAATATGTGTCAAGCACCAATAAGACTTAGTGTATGTCAAGCAACCTAGTGTTGATCGAGCATCAAAAGATAGTTATTGTTGAGTGTTAGTAGAAATGAGTTTGATTGAAGATTTGATGAATCTAAGTCGACAAAGTTGATTTCTTGAATTGTGTGAAGCATGTGGAAGATAAGTATAATGAGCTGGTGGCACAAAATTCAAGATAAACCATTTGAAGATGAACTTGAAGAGAATTGTAAGGGAAGTTTCTAGAAAGGAACAAAATGGAAAAGAGGGTAGATTTGATGAATCTAACCTAACCCTAAGATGGACAATTATGGTGAAGTAGAAAAAGGATCCAAATTATCAATATAAGGAGACAACAACCCAGAAGTAAAGTGTCATAGTGGAAACTAGAGATAGATAAGGAGTCTTGAGGTGTTGCTTTATTTGGTGGCCAAAGGAATGAACCTGCAGTTGGCATAATAAGAATGAAGGCTTAAGGAGGTGAAGGCTTGAAGGATGAACAAGCTATTAGAGATGAAGGAGATTGAATGCCAAGAAATATGGAGGATTGAATAAGAGATATATAATCTGCAAGTGTGTTGTTTTGTTATCAGATCAAATCTTACCATTACTTTCTAACAATTGTATTAGTTTGGATGAATCCTTTGGATTAAGTTTGACCTAACAATCATGAGTAAATCCTTTAATAGGGTGAAATTATAGTGGAATGTTCTAAAGTCCTCTGACAAGGATCACTCCTAATAGGGTGATTGAAAAACCTTTAATCAAGGTTACATTTAAAGTGTGCATTGTAACCTTTAACAAGGCTTGCTCGTCACAAAGCTAACTTTAGAAGAGTGAAAATTGGTATCATGTTACTGGTAGTTATTCCCAAATTGGGTTTCCATGTAAAATTCTTGTGTCAAATTGTGTGAATGATTTTGTGGTATTTCATGTTTACATTTCTACAAAGTTCATTTGACCTAGGATAGTAATATACTATGGTTTAAGATATTGGATGATCAATGCTGCACATGTATTTGTTAAGTACTAAAATTTTATATGTGTACATTTGGACCTTCAATAACTAATTCACCCCAACTCCCCCCCCAATAGTTATTCTAATGTATTCCAACAATGAGTGCTTTTTATATTTTACTTGGAAGACCTTGGAAATTTGACAGAGGAGCTATACATTATTGCATAAAGAATATTGTTACAATCGAGAAAGATGACAAGAAGTTTCTTTTGATTTCTTTGAAGGATGAAGAAGGAGGAAACAAAAAGTGTTTTCAAGACTTTTAGTTTGAGAACATCAAAGCCTATGGTTAAGGTTAGTACTAACGAAGGACATTATGAGTGGAGCATGTTATCTAATCATGTGATTAAGAACAAAGGCAAAGGAAAGAAAATATTCTAACATATGAAGGCATGCAAAAAGTATGATTCATTTGTTCCTGGAAGTAGAAGCAGTAGTAGCTATGAGATACCTAATGGAATAGTTGATTGCAATAGTAAATTTGGAAACACTTTTATGTTGATTGTTGAAGAGGATTTATGGGTAAAGAATGAGCATGGGATTTATATTTTAATTATCTTAAATGTTCATAAGCCCTTATGGAACATATTTTTTCACCTTGGGTGTTTGTTGTAGGAGAATCCTTGGGCTATTAGCAATCTTCCATTCCCAAAAATATATTTTCTTATTTTCTAATTTCCAACTATCTATTTGATAGTTTGATTCAACCAATACTTATTTGTCCTTTCTATATTATGTGGGCATGGCTTCTTATTGTGGACCTATCATGGATCATTATCCTAAGTGTGCACAATTCAATATTTCAATCAGTTGGAGTTATACTTCATCTTCTTGGGTGTTTATTTCCTATGTTATTCTATATACAATGCCTAATGTTTATTTCAATGAGGTTCTATATATAAGAGTTAGCTTACACACTCTTGGATCTATATAGGTGCATAACATTTGGACCTATATCTAAGGTCATTGAAGGTTTTATAATGTATTATGTATTTGGTCATTAATTAATTGGGGCAATCCTAGATTATATAACACATTTCCTTTATTGGCAATTGTGAACTCAAAGCTAACCTATGTGTCCTAATGGATATATATGTAATTTCATTGAGTCTTGTGAAGTAGTATGGGATATAGAGGAAGATGATTGATTGAAAGTTATGTCTTGGTCTATAATCTAAAATATATTGGTTGTAACTAGGAAGGCCTTACGACCCAACACGTATATGGTTTATTGGATGTAATTCAAGATATGTTGTTAATAAAAGAGTTGTTTTCACTTGTATCTTTTTATCTTTCTACTGTGTTATTACTTATTGGGGGATTGGTCATCTTCTTTGGGGATACACCTTCTTTATACTACATCACCTACCATTACACCTTGTCTCTTTTCTCACTAGGGTTTTGACCTTGTTGGCTAGATATTTTCAAATTCTTCCAATCGTCATAAGTATATCATTATCACCACTAAGAATTTCATAAAGTGAGCCGAGGATAATTCACTTACTTACACTACAATATTTTTTTTGAACTATATTATCTATCACTATGACATTCCTTAGGATAACTTAACTGATATAAATGGTTCTCCTTTCAAGAACAAGGATGCCATTGCATTGTGTAAAATATCTAATATTCCCCAGCACTACTCCTCAAAGTACTGATCCCTAAGGAAATGGTTAAGTTGAGGCTATAAATAAGACTATCTTGAAAATCCTTAAAAAATAATTGATGATGTTGGTTGTGACTAGTACATGGAATTTATTCCTTCTCTCTAGACATACCAAACCTCCACCTGTACTCCCATATGAGCCTATTAACCCTAATTTTTAGTACCAAGGTTGTACTTCCTATTAAAATAAATCTCACTTCTCTCAAAATATCCCTTAGAAATATAATGTCTAAAGAACACCAAGTTGGATGCTTGCTAGAAGTGTAACTCCTCGATGAGAGATACCTCAATACCCTAAACCACCTACACTTGTATCAAAATCACCTACAGATGCAACTTCGTAAGAAGGTCAAGTCTAATGAGTTTAAGGTTGAAGGTCTATTCCTATAACACAACACAAATAACCTCCAAAACTAAGAAAAGAAATGAAAGTTTGCTCATAATTGGCTGGGACCACTCATAATTACATCTAAATTCAAGTCTTAAGCATATCAAGTAGCCACTTTAGAGTTAGATCCATTTCTTGGTCTTGTTAATATCCAATATATGACACACTTCTATGCACAAAGTTTTACCAAAGCTACTATATAGTCAAAATCATAAATATCTAAAAAGCACACACAAAAAATGAAGTTTAGCCAACTTCCAAAAAAAGTATAAAGTGATCTTGAAAAGAGTTTAAAAATAAGAAAAAGTCCAAAAAAAAAATTGCTCTAGTAAAAACCTGGGAAATAGGTGACTTTATGAATTTTTTAAAATGTCAAAAATCTAGAAAATTTGAAAAAGTAAAGAGAAATAACTCGTCCAACAATGAAACTTGGTCATCAAACATTATGGATATGTATCGAGGTGAAAACTTATCTTAGACAACATGTGTAGTAAACATAGATCTATTATCTATTAGGAATTATTTCTCCCCTCTACTTGTCTTCTTACAGATTTTCACTCATCCCATATTTGTATAGGAGTCCTCTCTAGTCCACTCCTCTAATATCACGCATTTCCCTTTTCAAAGGCCTCTAGTCTATGAGGAAACCACTCCATCCACCTTTCATAATAAGGATCCCCCATTGATCTTATGACATTGATCTTTACTCCATCAAACTAATATTTTCATGGACATGGTAATTGCATGCATTCTTATCAAAATCAACTCTAAGATCAAATTTTTGAGTCATTATTCCTTTCGCAACTGGTAACAAATATCCACTTTCTTATGTAGAGAGCAAAATAGAGTGTGCTATATGGGCCTTCCACAAAATTTTGAAATTATATGTATGGATTCACATTTACAATCTTTTCCAACCATTGAAATGAATGCAAGAATGTTGTATCTTTTAAGAATAAATTCTCAACTAGGGCAGAATTTAAAACCCTTAATCAATCATTAATAATTTCTATAAATGAAAGAAAGAAAAAAATAATTTTTATGAGACTCAATAATATTTAATTACCAACATTTTCTCCAATTTATAGCCAAATCCAAGAAAGGAAATAAAAGTTATTGTAATTTCCTCAAAGTTGTCCATATTATGACAGAATCTGACCAGTCTTCACTAAAACAGCCATAACTTCTTCCAAAGATAATGAAAATAAGCCAAACCAAAACTAAATGAAAGATAACTCATATACCTTTCTGAAAACATAAGGTTAAGATATGTATCATTCACAATAAGTTCACACCACCCAAAACACTAGAGAAATTGCAGGAAAAAATAACCAGAAAACTAAAATATACAACATCAAAATAAGTTTTCTTCCATTCCAAATCCTTCCTCCAACTTCTGCAACTTACCATTTCACATTTTTGAGACCAAATATATATAATTTTGAATCACATTAAACTGTCCAACTGACCTACAACTACCCATTAACATATTTAAACCAACTTTTAAAAAGTTGTCACCAAGTTGTAAAAGTTGTCATTACAATTTTGGCAACTTTTCAACAACTTTTACAATTATCATTCAAATCACTTCAAAATTTTCATAAAACCTTGAAATATGATTAAAATTACTTTAGGACTTAAATTATATCAGTTCCACTCTATTTTTATACATTTGAGTGGTTTTACCATGCTTAAATAGGTGCCCCTACACCATTTTCCCCTTTAGGATGCATCCTTCCTAAGTTATCTTATCAGGTCCATTATCAAAAACTCATTCATGGAAGGAAGTGTGGATCAAATGACTACAAGGTCATGAGGCCTTTTTTTTAATGTTATTATTTGTGTTAGTAAGAAACCTACTAAGAATTGCCTCAATCTTCAATATCATGGTATATTTTGAATGGTGTAAATTAACATATGCCATTTGTGGTATGATGTGCTTAATGATACTTTACTACATCTTTATTGATATTTATGAAATTACAAATATTAACTAGGGGAAACAAGTTACTACACTTCCACAAACATCCCTAAAACAACTCAGATGTACCAAAAGCTCCCTAATAAGTATGTGAAAGTCTCTCTATCATTACTACATAATCTGCATCCATGTTGCTAAATCTATCTATTATGTTTGAGACTCTAGTACACACAAAGGAACTATATCATCTATGCTTTTATAGCATAAGGTGTATAGTTGCTTGCTTTTGCAAAATTAAACTAAGGTGTTCTCTGTGACATAAATAGAATATGATCCCACTAAATTATGTAGTTAGGATGCATTTAGTTAAGTTATGCATTTTGTTTTGATATAAGGGTTTTAATATTCCCTCCTATCTAGTTAACCAACACTATTAGTTATGGTTGGTACACACAAAAACAAGGCATCATATAGAAATTTGCACTTAACTAATTTTATACATTAATTCTTCATACTACATTTAGATGCATTATCCATTTAAGTGTCTTGATTTGTTACTAACATTTTTAGATTCATTACTTAGCATGCATAATTGTTAGCTATGAGTTTAAGTTTTAATTCAAACTTGATGTAACAATTTCATTGTAGATTCAATAATTGCATTTAGTTTACATTGAATTAATTGCATCATTTAATCAACTAAAATGAATCCCTATTATTATTGAGTTTATTGACTTCAAATTTGATGTAACAATTTGTTTTATAGTCATTACTATTAGATGCATTTCATATAAAATTTTACTTAGTTGCTAAAGTTTAGGTTCATTTATTACCCATATACTTGATTTGCATCCATTATTATTATCCATTTAGATTTTAAATTCAACCATAACACTAATCATTAATCATTAATAAACCATCTTATCATATCCATCATATATTGCATGTCAAATATATCTAAGCATCCATACATCATAATCATACATAATCAAATAAACATCATTGAGATCGTATCATTATAAATACATAAATATCATATCATTATATGTGTCTACTCCACATTGTTCCTACATCACAAACATGTTAAGATCTTCATATAGCATAAACTCACAATATTCACACATCACAAATATCAATAACATGATCACAAAGAAATTCATCATTCACACATGTCATGTCAATATACAACATATAGGACTATTATAATCATCTCATAAATATATCACTAAACTATCCATAGTGTCTCATAGCACATTATCCATAAATATAATAATAAATTACATCAATAGTGTTGTCATAATGTACAATGATAGTCCTATTAGATATAACAAAAATATGCATCACAAATGCACCTAGGTGTGATTGTACATGTAGTCTCATTAAAGATCACAAATGTGTATCAGTCAAAACTGGTGGGCTCTTAGGTGGGTGGTTACAAGGATGTCCATGTACCTCTCACACCATTCCTACATGGTGGCCTCGGTGGTATGTCCACTGAACCCTGTGAGGCCCCTCACACACCTATGATCCAACCTATGGTTAGAGAAGAAGTTTCATGCTCACTAAGATGATTAAGAGCCCTCTACTCCATTGGGATAACTCTGTAATACAATTTTTTGCAATATGCAACCTCACAAACTGCCATGTGTCATGCCTTTATGTTGCAAAGGCCTTGTACATCTTCTAAGCCATCCCTAACATAATAATCCTTATAGAGACATATTTCTTTGGCCTCGATACTCTTATACCAGAAACTTTCACAAATATATCTTCACTCTCAAGTCATGCATCTATTACAACCTCTCATCTAGTTGCCCCTATGCTCGTAGGGTACTAGTGTGGGTATCCATCATGGTAAACTCACTTTCACCCACTATAGTATATAATGCATCATACAAAGACTAGGAACTATCTATCCAATCCCTATGTACCTATAAATCCACCTACAATTAGGTGAGCTCTTCTTGGGCATTGTCTTCCCTTGTCCTCTCAATAGCTAATAGTCCTTGTACCCAAGCCACCTCTCTCTATAAATTATCCTTCTCATACACTACAATATCATAATCCTCTTATTGGACATGACCATTATGTGGTCTATTTTTTGGCTAGACAACCTTCAGTAGGGCATCTTGCCCCAATATATGTGTTGGTTGGCCTTTTTGTGCCACTATTGTTGGGGTCTTGGTTGACCAATTGTTGGAACTCTCATTGTCACTTGAACTACAACCTATCTCCTCCATGTAGGTACCCTCCTCTATCGTACTCAATGTCCTTGTCCAAATATTTTCCATCACATCATCATCCCCTTGATTATTCATGTCATCCAAACTCCTTTAGCCCCATCCCACTCTCCTGATGGCTACTCCCCTACTTGTACCTATTTGGGGATATTTAGTATAAGTAGTTAGTGTTTTGTCCACTAATATGCATAAGCTAGAGTAACCCCCTTACATCCTAAACATTATCTTGTCCCCATGCCCAAGGGACCACTACCATGCCAAGTCATGATTTCCTAGCTATTTGAATGGTAAACCCTGGTCCCCATAGTATGTCCACCTCCCAAGTAACCACTAGATGTGAAAATTCATCAGACATTGTATCTTGTATCCTCTAAAACTATCATTATACCATCAAATGCATGTAGGAAGTAATCATATAGGTTGTTTTCATGATCAATCGATAGTCCATCTAAACATATTATAGGTAACAAAAGCACTCTTAACACTCCTACTTAGTAGGATCACAGTTACCCCATTGCTCATAGTCAAAATATGTACCCAATCAAAGATCATTATCTTTATGAGAGTCCTTCTCTAGTAATCCACAAAGTCTTTCAAACCATATAAGATTAGATGATTGTACCTATAGGTATACATCTTTTTCACTTTCCTTATCTCTTGATGACATGGGAGGCACACCACAATGATGTGCTCCCATGCCCATATAAGTAGAAGTGTCAATCCTGGGATAAGTGCCCCACCTCTCACATAGGCACACATATATAGACCATAGTTGTTGGAAGTCTATTGGGAAAGTGAGATATTGAGAAGGGGGTGAATTAGGGTCTATAATTTTTTTAAAACTTTCTTTAACATTTATCAAATTGATAACTTTCACCACTAACCCTTATCTCATCAATATCAAAAATCACACAAAAATGTGTTGCAATGATGTAACATATCTAATCTACTGATCACAACCATAAACATAAAAGTAAATGAAAAACATATAACACAAAATTTGGTTATCTATAAACCCTCCAAAGTGAAGATAAAACTAGGGTGGGGATGAGACCCACAAATCTTCACTACTATAGTAACAAAGTTCGCCTACAATTTTGATCACTTCTGATGATCTACCCTATGAGAGGTCTACCCTTCTATGATCTTACAAGAATTATTCAGTCTACCTTGATTAAAGGATTTAAAACTTACAACAAAGTAAGTACTTTTTTAGGAGATTTAATAAGGCATGTTAGAACCACTCTGTTAAGATATTTACCCTAATTCACTCTACTAAAATGTATCAATACCTGATCCTGTAGTTAGTATTGTAATGCTTGATTATAATCTCCTCTTTTCATTGTTTGATCCTTCTCTGAACTGATATAACTTTGTTTTACACTTCACTGCTATGTCCCATCACTCTGCCTTGCTTTACCTTCAAACTCTACTTAGGGAATCTAAACTTTGTTTCTTGCACCTACATTCCTCTATTATTGAAATTAGGGTTTAGATACTCCTTTATATAACCATCTAGAGAAGGTTCTAGATCAAGATCAACTATCCATATTTCTCCCTTTTTTCGCTTAATCCTTCCATTTTTTTGATTGGTTAAATACCTTGCATATGGATTTATGATCCAACTCATAATATATAATCAAATCCTTAAGTTACTCCTCAATCATTTATTTATGCAATAAGTCAACCAAAAATTATTTACCTCATTGTTTGTGCAATTCCAAACTAGTATATCAAAATTGGTCCATTTGACACTTAAAGACTCTGATGCTCAGTCATGACTAGTTCTTCATGTTGTCCCTCAGCTTTTGAAAGCTTGACATTCATTATATAACTCAACATGAACTAAATTTATGTTGGTTGGCACAAACTAGCTTCTATCTTACTCAACATGAATAGGAACACTCAATGACCATAGATTTGCTTGACAATAACAATTGTTTGACCTTAACTAAAATATGAATGGTTATAAATACATTGCTTGACCTTAGTAGGATGGCTTAGTCATAGTGATGACCATCCAACTCTACCAAATAAATGACTAAGTGCTTGAAACTAATAGACAACAAATTGTAGGGATCAACAATCTCCCCCTTTGACATTAGTGGAAAAAACACTTTGTCACGATTCAACATTACATACCAAAACTCAAAAATAGCTCCCCCCCTTTGATATGACTTGGTCTTCATAAAGACTTCAATATGTACAACATATACACAACATTTATATACTTTGTCTGCAATTTTTTTTAAAGAATAATACATGTACTCATATCCCCATCATGATAGATCTCCCCCATGCAAATGTATTTCCCCTTCTTTTTGTCAGTTATGGTTGTTGGGCTGCAAGGGTCAAACCATACTTATCAAAAAATGGTTTGTGAAGTTGGATGATCAGGGCTAGTGCATAATCCCAACCATTCATGACTGATTCTAACAATTGAATTTTGATCATTAGTACAACAACTATATCAATTAAGCTTTTAGTCATTGAGAAATTTGGATCTCTTTGTGCTACCTCCTTGGGTTTTATAATCTCTCTCTTCATAACCTTTGAATGAGGTAAAAACATTGTCTAAATAGAGATAAGCTTAGCCCCTATTCTTCCATCATTATGTTAGAATATATGGTCCACTGATATAACTAAGAGAGGGAGGGGTGGTTGAATTAGATATACACTATTATACAAATCATTAACTTTAAACAATCTTAACCATATCAATGATGTTAACTGTGACCACAACAAGATACTCATACACAATTAACACCATATATGTTAACTAGGGAAACCCTTGATTAGAGGGAAAACCCTGGTGGGAATGGTACCCACAAGATGATGTACTAATATGAATATTTCTTGTTAGAGGATAGACCATGTTAGGAGTTTGTTACAACATTCAATACATATGAGTCCTTGTTAGGAGACTTTGGATCCCTATTAGGAGATTCCAACCCTGTTAGGAGTTGTGGAAGACAGCTAGACCCACTTCCCAAACAACTTCAAGGTTAAGATCAAAGAACCCATTATCCAAATGATCTTTGTATTATTCCTTGCAGAATAATAGAACTAAAATGTGATTCCTTCCTATGTCTTTGTCCTATCAACCAAACTTCTTCTCCTTCAGATCTTGTAACTAGATCTCATATTGTGCATCCAATGATCCCTTAGATTGCTTACATGCATTTAGTAAGCATTATACTCCTTCTTACACTATGCACTAATACTTCACATTCCACTTGATCCTCTAATCCAAGTTCAAAAAGGAAACAACTTTCCTTTATATGGTTTCTTCATAATAATTCCTTGAGTTAGCCTTGAGAGGCTTTCCTAATTAATTAAAATAACATAATTAATTAATTCACAATTATAATAACACTGTTAGCTCACAGTTTATACAAAAGTTCACACATGTGAAACCATGTCTTGTGCACACGTTGGCCTCATCACACAACTATCATCGATCACTGTGTAACTGTGCATCTCTTCATTACATCTCAAATTAAAGATAGTGATAGATCATCAAAACTCTATTTTCTAATGCTTTGTTTCTACACTGCTTCCAGTAAATCAAGAATAACTTATGTACACCATTGACTCAGACTAGTCATCTTAACCACTTCATTGGGAAAACCTTAGAAATATGTCCTCCATTGTGCATCATCTAAAACTTCCTCAACTTCTATGCATCATAAGATCTCTGACTGCTATTCTTTTAGTTTTTACAGAATTACAACTATGTCAAAATCAATGAAAAATGCAATCATGAAAGCAACATGTCAATACTTAGGATATTGCCCCAATGTAGTATCATCAACATTCATGCAAACAATCTCCCCCTTTGGCATTGATGACAACATAGATGAAAAACATCAAAGCTCCAAGAATACCAAATTTTAATCAATTGTTGCTATTGTTGTCATCTTCTCAATTCCTCTTCATCAATCTGAAATCTTTTGGCTGCTAGTCATGAGTTGTTTATGGTAAAAAACTTCCAACACTTTTTTGGCTACATATCATTCCCATAGAGATATCCTTCTGCGCACTTACATATTCTTCTACACATTCACATATTCTTCTGTGCACTTGCATAAATCTTTCTAAATCTCCCTAAAGAGATAAAATTCCCCTACTAACATCTCAACAAGTGCCTCTTCCATATTTTCTTTCCCCATTACCTAGGAGATTTTTCCATGTACACATTATCTCCCCCATTGACATCAATATCAAAGGTATCAATACAAGTACACAATACCAGTTGCTAATTACCAATTGTTAGAATATACTTCTTCCAACTCTTTCAATCAGCTCAAGTGTCCAAAGATACTATTTAATATAAAATACCAAAATATCAAGAGTCCTTAATGACTCAATACATACTAGATACTCCCCCATATAGGAAGCATTAGCATTCGATCTAGTCTAACCATAGTGCTATGTACTACTAGACTGATGCACTCCTTGCATCATCTACTATGAAGTAGGTAGGGCCATAACCCCTAGCATACCTCTTAGCTACTCAAAAGAATCTTTAGGCAAAGGCTTCATAAAGATATCTACAATATGATCTTTAGTAATTACATACTCCAACCTTATTTCCTTCTCTGTTGCCTTCTCTCTCAAAACATGATATTTTATGGATATGTGCTTTATCTTAGAATGCAATACTGGATTCCTATACATACTCATTGTACTTGTATTATCACAGTAAATGATAATAGGTTATGTAAACTCAATCCCAATATCCTTCAACATTTGTTTCATCCACATAACTTGATTACAGTTATCTAATGTTGCATACTCTACCTCAGCTATACTTTGAGATATACATTCATGTTTCTTGCTCAACCAAGAAACCAATATTCCTCCAAAAAAGAATGTTCCACCACTAGTGCTCTTTCTATCATCCATATTGTCTACCCAATTTACATCAGTAAATGCACACAAAGTGAAGTCACTTGATCTATCATAATAGATTCCATAATTAGATGTACCCTTCAAATATTTGAATATCCTCTCTACTACTGCATAATGATACTCTTTTGGATTAGCTTGGAATCTTGCTACAATCCCAACTATATTTTTTGTATTTGGTCTGGTGTGAGTCAGATATTGCAATCCTCCAATCATAGATCTATACTTTTTCTGCTCAACTGTAGTTGTCTCATCTTCACTTGACAACTTGTGACCAATTATCATGGGTATACCAATAGGTTTGCAACATTCTAAACTAATTTTTTTCAACAAGTATTTTATATACTTAGCTTGTGAGATAAATATCCGATCTTTGCTCTGTGCAATCTATAATCCTAGGAAAGACTTCATTTCTCCTATCATGCTCATTTTAAATTCATTTTTTATTTCTTCAAAAAAATTATCACCTTCTTTATCATTACCTCCAAATATCATGTCATCCACAAATATTACAATGATGAACAAACCATCATCAATTTTTCTTAAATATAGATTACCATATTTTGTACCTTTGATAAATCCAAGCTTAGAAAAATACCTATCTAACATCACATACCAGGTGTTAGATGCTTTCTTCAAACCATACAATGCTTTCTTTAGTCTGCATACACACTCTTTTTCTTCTATTAGAGGGAATCCATCAAGTTGCTCAATGTAGACATCTTCTTCAAGTTCTCCATTCAGAAAAGTTGTCTTGACATCCATCTAATAAACTTTGAAATTATTGCTTGCTGCATAAGCCAAGAACATCCTTACTGCTTCCATTCTTGACATAAGTGCATATGTCTCTTCATAATATATGCCTTCTTGCTGTGAGTAACCTTTGTAAACAAGTATGGTCTTATTTCTCACAACTTCTCTTTGCTCATTTATCTTATTTATGAATACCCACTTGGTTCCTATAACATTTTTGTCTTTAGGTCTAGGAACTAATTCCCATGTCTCATTCTTCACAATCTGATCTAGTTCTTCTTTCATTACTTTCATCCAATGATCATCCTTACATGCTTCATTTGTGCTATTAGGTTCCAGTTAAGAAATTAGACATAATTCCTCATTCACTTTGTTCCTTGTCATCACACCTTTATCCTTTCTTTAATTATCTATTTTAGAGGGTGATTCTTTGTCATGTTTGTGCTAGAAGTAGGAGTTGACATCTCAACTCTTATCTCTTCTGTAGGTTTAGATCTTTGTTCTTCTCTATGCTCAACAGATACATCATTCTACAAGTTATTGTTAGTCTTAAAAAGAACTTCATCATTCTATCTAACAATTCTAGAATTATCCTCTTCTTCATCCAATATATAATCTATCATCTTCTCTTTAGTAACAAACTTTTCATCTATCCTTATATTTGTGCACTCAACTATTGTCTTAGTTATATAGTTGAAACATCTATATTCTTTGCTTTTCAATGAGTAACCAAGAAACATACCTTCATCGCTTCTAGGATCAAACTTACCAATATCATCATCTCTCTTTATGTAACACTTACTTCCAAATATTCTAAAATACTTGACTGATGGTGAATGACCAAACCATAACTCATAGGGTGTCTTGTTCATACCTTTTCTAATATGTATTTTGTTCAGAGTATATACTGCAGTGTTAACTATTTCTCTACAAAATGTCTTTGAGATATCATTCTCAAATAACATTGCTCTTTCTACTTTTGCTACTGACTTATTCCTTCTTTCAACAATCCCATTATATTTAGGTTTTTCTAGGTGAAGATAATTGTCTTTTGATTCCATTCTCTTCACAAAAAATATTGAACTCTCTAGAGGTCAACTCTCCTCCTCTATCTGATCTTAAACATTTAATCTTGACACCAGGTTCATTTTCAACTCTATTCTTAAATATCTTAAATTTCTCAAAAGATTCAAACTTCTCTTTAAGAAATTCTACCCATATTATCTGAGTGAAATCATCAAAAAAAATCATAAAGTACCTTTCACCATAGAATCCTCTGGTTCTTGTAGGACCACTCAGATTTGTGTGAACAATCTCCAGTTTCTTTGTAGTAGAGAACTTCTTGCTAGGAAAAGACACTTTCCTCTACTTATCCAAAATGCATTCCTTGTAGATAACATTAGTAGGCTTAATAATCTTAGTCAAATCTCTTAATACAAATGTACTACTAACTTTCACAATATTATCAAAGTTTATATGATAGGACCTTCTATGCCATAACCAATTGTTGTTAACCTTTGTAACGAAACATGTTATCTCAATAAGATTCTATTGAAATAAATTACCTCTAGATCTAGTTCCAGTACCAATCAATTTACCATCTTTTTTTTTGATAATGCAAGTCTTCTTTGTGAACTGTAACAGGTATCCCTTGTTTACCAACTGCCCAACACTTAACAAATTATGTTTCAAACCATCAACAAAGCAATCATCATCAGTGTTAGTTTTACCATCAAGAATAATAGATCCAATCCATGTAATATAACAAGCTGCATTATTACCAACTCTAAAAATACCTCCATCATGATTTCTGAACTTAACACATTTGTCCATATCACCAATCATGTGATGTGAACATCCACTATCAATTATCCAATCTAATTTCTTCTCAACTTGGGTAACTAGAGCTCTCTCTTCTCTAATGTCTCTATCAAGATCATCTTCATTGATAGTCACAAATCCTAATTCATCATCACTTTCACTCTGATATCTTTCATCAGACTCTTCATCTTCATTAGCATATAAACAATTTTTGTCCTTATCTCTTCTAGGCTTAAATTTTCCTCTAAACTTTCTCTCTTTTAGGAAATTTAGATGCATAATGACCATATTCATCACAAGTCCAACACTTAAAGATTTTCTTACCATCTTTCTCTCTTCTTACCAGAAGGGCTATTCCTTCTTCAATCTTTTTATCTTCTTCAAATCTACTACTAATGGCAAAGTCTCCTCTTGCATTTGCACTTCTTGACAGAGTAGGTTGAATGTTCAGAGCACTAAAATTTGTCTCAACTCTAGCTAGCTCTCCAAACTACCTCAATTCTACTTCTACATATTCTAACCTTCCAAGAAAAGTTTCCTTTATGAAATCTTTAGTGCAGGGCATTACTAGTTGTATCATTTGAGTTGTTTGCTTGAATGGTGGTGTTAAACTTTTCAAGATCTTCTATATAACCCCATCATCTTGTTTAGTTCCACCAAGAAACTGAATACCTTCAATAATTTCTAATATTCTACCAATATAACTTCTTACAGATTCATCTTCCATCATCTTGGCATCTTGAAATGCACAAATCCAATTTCGCAATCTCATTCTTTTTGCATGATCATCACCTTCAAAAGTAACTTGTATTGCTTACCAAATTTCATGAGAAGTTTGAAATGTCTTTACCTAATTGTATTCATTCTCTGAAAGAGTTGATAGTAGGGCTCCTCTAGCTTTCATGTTACACATGAACAAATCTCTTTCTCCTTCACTGCATTCCTCTAACTTTGATTCTTCAATAATTGCCTTCTTAGCTTTCATCAAAAGCCAATATCTTGGACCCATGAATAGTAGATGAGTCTTCATCTTTTCCTTCTAACCATCATAGTTGACCCCATCGAATCTTGGACTATCCTTCTTGAACATATTTTTCATTGATCTCCCAAAGCTATTAAGCCTTATCTTCAAGGACCTGATGCTCTAATACCAATTGTTAGAATATATAGTCCATTGATAAACTAAGAGAGGGGGGTGAAATAATTATACAACTATCATAAAAATCATTAACTTTAAACAATCTTAACCATATGAGTAATGGTAACTGCAACCACAACAAGATGCTCATACACAATTAACACCATATATGTTAACTAGGGAAACTCTTGATTAGAGGGAAAACCCTGGTGAGAATGGTACCCACAAGATGATGTACTAATATAAATATTTCTTATTAGAGGAGAGACCTTGTTAGGAGTTGTGTCGACCCTATTAGTGTTAGAGTAAATAATTAATTAATTATTATTTATTCTATTTACTTAAGCTTACTTAGGTTATTTGCATGCAGGTGATCTTGGTGAGCTGTGGAATTGGATTTCATCAACTCCTACATGGTATCAGAGCTGCTCTGTTGCTACTTCATTGAAGGTTTTTTGAAGCCACGATTCAGAGACACAAACCCTAGTTTGTTTGTGCATTTTTCTTCAATCTAGGGGAAGAGCATTTTTTTGGAGCACTTTGGGCCCAAATGGACACTGCCATTGGATCCAGAAGATCATTTACAGTTAGGATTCATATAAAATTTGTCAATTTTGGAGACAAATCTCCAAGAGGCAAAACAAATTTAGTCGGAGTCCTTGCCGTACAGACTGTACAGACGATTTAGCAAAAAAAAATTAAAAAATATAGTTTTTGGTGCACCGCCGGGCAGCCACCACCACACCACCCAATCGCCACCACTGCACAGCCCGCACCCAGCTCATAGCCTGCATTGTCGTAGGGTAGCCCAAGCCCGACCACCACCAACGTGCCTCTCATTCCTCTGTCAATTTTCTGCACTACTGACATTCAACAATCCTTGTGCCACTCCTCTGCTATAGCTCTATCTGCACAGTCAACGGGGATAGCACAATGCTCACATGTTTTTTGTAGCATAGTTGGTAGTTTTTGTGGGTGACACATGGCACGAGTACCATGTTGGCACTTTTCCATGTGGCCTCTGCCACGTCACCCACCACCTCAGCCACCTGCCATGTGGCCTTTTTTTTGTTGCAATGGTATAGAAATTATCAAAAAATTTCTAGTGTCTTGTTGATGTCAACATGATGTCATATTACATCAGCACTCCTGCTAGGCTCTCTAGGGTCATTTTGACATACTTGCAGTTTTTTGGCCATAACTTGAGCATTTTTTCCAATCTAAAAGAACTGTTGGAAAGCTGGTTCCAAGACATAGACTTTGGTGTAGGTATTTTCAAGTTTTGATGCAGTTTAGTTGCTCATTTTTGTAGTTGAAGTTTGAAGTTCTGTTTTTGACTCCGACATGCATATCTTTTGCGTCCCATGTCCATTTTTTGAAAATGTTATATTTTTGGAAAGCTAGTTTTGTTATCTTTTTAGAAATGCTATAATTTCCTTTAGATTCTAGCCCTCGCTCTTTCTATCATGTTTTTGGCATTTTTTCTCTATGGTGGATATCTTGGGTGTTTCAGGTCCGAGGATCATTTTCTTGACATGGGATCTTTTGTTTTGGGCTATACTACCTTTTGTATCAGCTTTTTTCCTTTTCTGATCATTATAGACATCATTTGTAAGAAATTTTATGTATATGCACTGAGATGAAGTGCTACTCTTGCATTTCAGGTTCATGAACATTGTTTTGAGATAGTTGTACTTGCACTATTTTTATAAAGCACCATGGGGGGATAGTTGTTTGTTGTTTATGGCCTTCTTGCTTTTGTTTTCCCATGCAACATCAATGTGACCATGTGTTTATAGGTGTTTGGACCTCTTTCCCTCTCTCATCGTTCTTGGTTCTATCTGCAAAGGATATTGGCCTACCTTCTTAGTTGACTGTCATCTCTCCTCATCTGCATTAAGGGGGGGTTATTCTGTTGTTCTAATGCTTCCATGGTTCTTTTGTTCTGTTATTCTGTTATTTTGTTATTTTGTGACTTCTTCATGCTTTAGTGGTTCTCTTTATGATCACTCTTTGTTCCTATTTTAGGGGACATTCCTCTAGTTGGAGGCTTCTTTAGTCCTTCACTAGGTTACCTCTTTTGGGAGGGTTTTTCCCATGTGGTTTTCTCTCTTTCTCTATTTTGAGAGGTTGCATCCCTTTGCATTGTACATGGGTACCTAACATGGCCTTGTTGTCAGACCCATCCTGCATTTTCATCTTAGTTTTTTGAGCTTGAGGCATTCCCCTAAGTTGCACTTGAGGGGGGGTGTTAGCATAAATAAATAATAATTAATTATTAATTCTATTTACTTAAGCTTACTTAGGTTATTTTCATGTAGGTGATCTTGGTGAGCTGTGGAGTTGGATTTCATCAACTCCTAAATTTAGGAGTTGTGGAAGATAGTTGGACCCACTGGCCAAACAACTTCAAGGTTAAGATCAAAGAACCCACTATCCAAATGATCTCTGTATCATTCCTTGTAGCATAATAGAATTGAAAT
The DNA here is from genome assembly GCA_028749045.1 of Cupressus sempervirens. NCBI lineage: Eukaryota > Viridiplantae > Streptophyta > Pinopsida > Cupressales > Cupressaceae > Cupressus > Cupressus sempervirens. Next base: position 255,860,773 of record CM053785.1, on the reverse strand, counting down.
GTACTTCCTTCCTCTATCTTTGTCCTCTCAACTGAACTTCTACTACTTTAGATGTTGTAATCAAATCCCATACTATGCATCAAATGATCCCTTGGATCGCTTACACACATTCAGTAAGCAATCTGCTCCTTCTTGTATTGCACACTAATACTTCACATTCTACTTGATCCCTTAATCCAAGTTCAAGTTACAAGCAAAGGAAACAACTTTCCTTTATATGGTATCTTCATAATAATTCCTTGAGTCTACCTTGAGGCTTTCCCAATTAATTAAACTAAGATCATTAATTAATTCACAATTACAATAGCACTATTGGCTCACAGTTTATAAAAAAAATACATGTGCAAAACCATATCTTGTGCACACGCTTGTGTCATCACATGACTGTCCTCAATCACTATGTAACTACACATCTCTTCATTACATCTTAGATGAAAGATAGTGATAGATCATCAAAACTATGTTTTCCAGTGCTCTATTTCTACATTGCTTCGAGTAAAAGTGTAACTTTTTTACACCATTGACTTAGACTTAGTCTTCTTAACCACGTCATCAGGACAACCTCAGAAACATGTCCTCCACTATGCATCATCTAAAATTTCCTCAGTTTTTGTGCATCATAAGATCTCTAACTACTATTCTTCTAGTATTTAGAGAATTATTGCTATATTGACATCAATGAGAAATGCAATCATGAATGCAACATATCAATACTCTTCAATGCTTAAGATACTCCCCCAATGTAGTATCATCAGCATTCATGCTAACACATTATCCACCAGTTTAGCTAATCTCCCTTAGGCAACTCTAAATTTATTGAAATAATTTAAATTGGAACTTGGGTTCGTGTTTAATGAATGGGCTGATGCTTGCAAATATGTTTGTTGTCTATCAATAAAACCTTGATTCTCCTTTGCAAAGAATTAAACCTCACACAACTCTTTGCACAAAGAAGAAATGTTCTTTATAACCTACTCTATAGTATTGATAAGACTTGATGAATGTACTTTCCTTATTGCAATTTCAATGGATTTTAGCAGAGACTTTTTCAATGACTTTCTTTTACAAATTTTTGGAACTCCACTCCATCAAGTTTTCATTTAGGTCCACATCATCTTTATTGATCTTCTCCATAGTATGAATTAATTGAGCTATTACAAGAGCATTGTCATTAAGATTTTCTACATCAAATGCTTCAACTAATATGCCCTTAATCTCATGTAGCACTTATCATTGTTGTAGTTCCCTCCTTATTTCTTCTTGTTTAGTTTTTATAGCCAACATATCTTACAAAATTTGCATCTATTCAAATGTCAAATTTTTATTGTCATATTTTGGTATGACAATGACCTCATCTAAGGTTACTGGCTTTTGAGGTGATCTTGATTTCTTCTTCAATAATTACTTCTTTAGAGTGTTATTGCTCAGTAGTTCTACCTGAAGTGAGTGTGATGAAACATCAACAATCGATCTTTGTGACTCTTTTGCTCCACTAGCATTCACACTTATTGAGAGTGACTCCTTTTGGGTCATAATCACTTACTATTTAGGTGTACCACCTTCTCTAGTCTCAAGTTGTGTAGAGAGTTCTGCACTTGGCTATTGTTCTTTCTACTTTTGACCTTGTACCTTAGTCACTATAACACTTGCTTGCTATGTCTCCTTATTTTCTCTATAAGAGGTCCTGGGACTGATGCTTGGACTTCACCAATAGTAAAGTTGTCTACTTATTCATTATGCACATCATTCTAACCCTCTATGTTCTGATCAACCTTAATAGGCTCTTCACTTTTCTTCTCTTTAGTTATTGATCCACTCTGCTCCTCAGCATCTATGACCAAAGTCATTTGTTCCATTCATCTTAATTGACCATTGAATTCAATAGTAAAAATGGATGTTTCGATAATTATTACAGCTACATGTTGCTCCTTTCCTTGTTCTCCAATATTAGGATATTCTTTAATTTACACTAACATTAGATTGGATGTATCAATCAACACATCTTTAATAGATTTTGGTGCTCTTTCTCCATGTTCTAACTTCAAAGATACCATCTCTTTTGGCTCGATTAACACTTGAGTCATTTTAGGTGTTTCATCCTCAATGGTGATTATCTTTGTTTGTTTTTCCTTGTCCCAAGCCATCTATTTTACAATCTCTACAATCTATTTTGCATCACTATACAAATATTTGGTATTGTCTAACTTAGTTTCCTTATATTCTTTCTCCTCTTCCTCTGCAATTGATGCCAACAATCCAAATGCTTTCTTCCATACCAACTTTCTTTCTTGGACTACATCCTCAATCTGATTTCTCAAAATTTGGTAAGCTCTTTTCTTGGGCACAAACTTCTTTGCATTTAGGGCTATAGACATATGTGTCTTCCCAAAGTCTTGCATTGTTTGGGCTAGGACTTTTTCTCTTATTTGTTTCTTTTTTTCTCTTATTTGTCTCTTAGGACATAGTGCCCATTTCCATTTTGATTCTATTTTACTATACAACTCCTTTGGCAGTGCTTTTCCTAGCTCTATAGGAGTATACTTAAAATTTATTATCATGTCCAGTATTGCCTGTTCTACTTTTTCCTTATCAGCTTTATGTAAATAATAATATTTTACATGTTTATAACCAACAAGGTCTGCTAAAACTCAAATTTTTTCACATAAATTTTCAATATCTTGAGGATCTTTCCTTGGTACAATAAGAATTCTTTCTTCTTCATCATTTTCCTCTTCATCATTAGGCTTTATGATAAGCTTCCTCCTCAGTCTCTTCTTTTGACCTTGCTCAGTCTCTTTAGCATCTGATTTCCTTTTCTTAGGAGATGTGCCCTTTGTTGACTTGGTAATATTTGTAGTTCCTTTCTTGGGCTCAACAACTCTAGGAGATGTTGCCTTTGATCCTTGTATGGTTACTCTTCTCTGAGAAGTAGGTGGAGTAACAACTTTCTTCAAGCTTCTCTTGACCTTTGGATCAACTATTAATATCTTCTTGCCTTTAGGTGCCCAAGGCTCAGCAACCACCAATTATTTGACCTTAGATTCATTATCACCATATTCTTCTTCATTCTCTTCAGCTTCCACTTTGCCTTCTATGATCTATAGGGGTGCCTTACCAAGTTTTCCCTCTAAATCTTCAATCATTTTCTTTCTTTATCAGTCCATCTTAGGAACCTTGGTTTGCATCATCATTTTTAGTTTAGTCATTTCATATGTGTCAAATGGCTCAACATTCTTATCTATTTATTCTAATTGTAAAACTATCATTGCTATAGTGACCTTTTCAACATTGGCTTTGTATTGCATAGGCCTTAGCCATGAACCCTTGGCATAAGTACCTAAGCATAGATGTAGTCAATGTCCACCATAAAAAAAAATGATTGTAGTAATGATCCACAACTGACATAGGGATTCTCATATTGTTCTTCATCTTCCTCTTAAACTCATCAAAATAACCATCCAATATTGTATTAAAATTGTCACCCAATTGATCAATGTAACCATTAATCTTCTCAATTGCAGACCTAGTTTTGTCCCATACTACTTCACCAATGGTGGGGAATAAATTTTGCACATAAAACAATATGCACAATAGAAATGAGCCAAACTTACATGAAGCATTCTTTTCTTTCCTTATGCCTCCCAAATTCTCTGCCAGTTGAATCAACTGCAACTCAGTTAGATCATAGTTGTGGTCCTTCTTGACAATTTTGTAACCTAAATCAACAACTATATAGGGTACACTATTTAGTAAACTTGTTTGATAGAATTTATGAGCGATTATCGTAACTATAAACTCTATGATAGAATCATCAATGTCATCAATTGACATCCCTAAACCATTCTATTTAGCCTTTGTATGTTCTTCTATCACATTCTAGTATTTTCACTTGGTCCAAGGTAGGATAGCTAGTGACTCGACAAATGATCAATTTTCTTATCTTCACTGGCCCATTTCCCAGACATAACTTCATATCATAAATTTAACTCAACACTATTTTTATCCACTGAACCTTGAAAATGTTTAGGAATGCTAGGGAACATATAAGCCCTTTCTTGATAACTAACCTTTTCTCTTCCTTTAGAGCTCCATTTTCACACAATTTTATGTAGGCATTCCATAATTCAAAATATTCAATTTCTCCTATCTTGCACATATAGCAGGATCACACATCGTGCGCCATAATATTGTGTAGAGTAATGGATGATAATATGCCAAATGCATCTCTAGTCATCACAATATTAGGATAAGCCTTGAACTTAGACAGGGAGCATGTATCATTTATCATAATTTGTGCGTTATTGTCCTTGAATACCTCCTTTCCACTCACAGATGCAGTAGATGCCACGTCGAACTAGGGTTTTTTAAATTTAAAATAATTTCACAAAATAACCAAACTCAGTTCAAATATGCTTCACAAACTCTACTTATGCTCACTGTTGCCAAGGACACATGAAAGATCTTTGTAATCTTCTCATAAATTTCTCTGAATCACTTTGGTATCACTTTGCAAACTCAAAATTGTTGGGTGAGTGAAGAAATGAACATAAAATTCACTTCATACCCTTAAAAAATCAAAATATCCGTGTATTAAATGTTGTGTACTTATAGAAGGTATACACAGTGTATGACAACTATCTCAAGACTTAAAGACAATTGAAGCATTCATCCTTCATTCACTAGCTCAATTGATATACAAACTTGGTCTCAACTTCATAATCATAGATCAATCAACATTGTGACTCAGTCACTATAGATGTCAATACTGATGCTTAGCATCAACTGTGCTTCAACTCAGTATATGTACACTTGCTCGATTCACACTTTATAACTATCTTGATACATATTATCTCATGCAGATATGTACTTCACCTCATATCATTTTAGGAAATGATGTATGATAAATCATTTAAATATAGTCCAAGAGAATGATTCTTTTCTTAGTTTGAGGTAGTGTGATCACTTGATCCATTGGATTGGGTGATCTCAACATCACAATTTTTATTGTTGTTGCCTTCATCATTATTTCTTCATGTTTGATTCATCTCATTCCTTTTTTTTTCTACATCAAATAAGCCTTTTCATAGGTGCTAGTTCTCAAGTCCTACAGTTCTTGCTCACATGTCCAATCTTGTGACAACTACAACAAACTATACTTCCATTCATCGAGCTCTTGGATTTGCCTCTAAAATGAGTCCTAATGCAATTTACTACAATATGACCATACTTGCCACATAACTGACAACTGTACCATGTGTTGTAATCCCAATTAATTTTGTTTCCTTGCTTAGGTGAATTTTCTTGCTTCTTAGGTGTCTAGTTAGGTTTAGCCTTTGATCTACATTCTTGAGCTCTATGTCCATACTTCTGATGATTGTAGCAATAACCTTCAAATCTAGGTGCAACTGGTGTGTTGCTAGCTTTGGATTTGCACTCATATTCTCGATGTCCTTACTTCTTATAATTAAAACAATTACCAATAAATTTAGGCTTAGGGGTTCTCTTACCAATCTTTCTTCTACAAATGTTTGTTGTATGGTCTAGCTTTCCACAATGATAGCATGTAGGTTTATTCTTTGGCTTTGCATTCCTTTGTTATCCACTCTTTGATGATTCCCCTTCCTCAAAAAATGATAGGTGCTCGGTATAGCCTAGACCATATGTGTCATGAGGTCTTCTTTGTGATCTCATTAGCTCTTCATAATATCTCATAGATTATTTAGGTTTATTCAATCTTTCAATGAATTTCTTTTCATGTTTCACTTCATTCTTCATATACTTATTCTCATATTTTATATTTTCATTCTCCACATATTTTTTTATTAAACTCTTGAGTTGTAAGAAGTGACATGTTAGCCATATCAAACTGATTTTCTGTAATCCTTTGCACCTCATTGTTCTTGTCATAAAGTCTTATATATGTATTATCTTTATCCTCTCCATCTTTCTTTTTCTGTTCAATCACTTCACACAATCTTACTAACTAGATTTCATGTTTTCTCTTTAGTGCTATGACTTCTTCATTCAATGTATTTTTCTTTTCCAATAGATCTGCTATTGCTACATCACTCTCACTCGAATTTCTTCCATCAAATAAATCTTCAGTGTCTTCCTAATATTATGTATCATTCTGCTCAATAACTAACTCTTTCCTTCTCTTTATGGATTTCTTCAGTTCCTGTCTTTCTTCTTCAAATTGTTGCAATACAATTTGTATGTGAAGCTTCTGGTTTTCAATAATATTTCTCAGCTTGTAGGCCTCCATCTCCAAGATCTCAACTCTCAAGTGGTTAGACTTTCGCTAAGAGAAAAAAGCTCTAATACCAATTGTTGGAAGTCTATTGGGAAAGTAAGATACTAAGACCTTCTTTATGTGAGGCCTCATCCTAACCCATCATAGGTTAGCTAATGCACTTATATTGATATATTATGATTCAATATTTTGAGACATTATATTTGATTGACTAGACATTGATCAATATTATTTATGCCATGTGATGATTACTTTAGTATGCTTTAATTATGATGATTATGATATTTTAGGTATATGCATGCATTGTGATGATTATTTCAGTAATTTAATTTGAATTGATGAATATGTTATGGGATATCAATTATGTAATTAGTTATGTTTTATCAAGTGCATAAATGGAAAAGTTTATTAAAATGAGATATAAAATGTTCAGTCAATTGATTATACAATTGGTTTATATATACACATGATTTTATCAAACTACTGATATTCAAAATGAGTGTATAGGAAAGTTACCATGGAAATTTATTGAAGAAATAGTAGTCAACCCTATGTGTAAACTGTAAAAAAACCAAGGTTGAATCTAACGAAGAGATTTGAACCTCATTGTCTAATGATTTTATTCGTGACCATAATTTGTATGTATGTATTAGGTTATTTCATTATGTAATTAGTGACGTGTCAGATGTTGTGCAATGTGATTTTATAGTGTCACTTGACACTTGTCATCTGTATGTTTAAATGACATGTCTACTAAGATTGGCAATGTGATCCTTAACCTAATTGACTTTTTATGTAATGTCTCATTTAGGGAATTTACTTATTCTCCTTTTTATTTGTATAAGTCTTGATAATAATCCACATGATATCCTTCTCAATGCTTGATATTCTATATATATATATATATATATATATATATATATATATATATATATATATATATATATATATATATATATATATGGTATTTCATAAAGACATGTCCTTTCATTCATGTTAATTATATTTAATAAGGTAACTCTATTATCTTAATTATATATGATTATGTATATGAATCATTTTAATTATTTATAATAATATTATTTTAATATATAACAAAGATATAATTGTAAAAAAATAGTATATATATATATATATATATATAAAATCTTATAGCATGGCATTTAAATATCTAATCATATATATGGGTATATAATCATATTCATATATATAGTTGATATTTATAATTATATTATTATGATATAATTTATATTTGTATCTTAGTATAATTATAATATTTTTATACATTATTGATTATTCTAAAGTTATAAAATTTATGTACAATACTTATCTATTATTTAATTTATATGTCAAAATGGAGATATCATAGTGCTCCGCTCTCGAATTTGCTTGTCCACAAGCAAAAATCATTTCATAAACAAACTCCTTTATAGATACAAAACATATTTGCATATAAAAGACTGAGAGATACATCTTTAACAAATGAAAACACAAAGCAAACACAAGGTAGTCACATGTATGCATGAAGATACAAAGTATACACAATGTAGACATATGAAGTCACGAAGTATGCATGATGCAAAAAGATGAAGACATGAAGCATACACAATGCAAACACATCATACATTCTTTATTGATTCTTTATAATTTATTTTTTTCACAATGAAGTAGAGTAAAGGGAATGATTTATAAAATATACTTCCCCAGTATGTTTTTTGATCATAGATCCTGTAAGCACAAATAATTACTAGCATGTACATGTATGCAATAGCTCTAAAGAAAAGATGAGTCACGATAAATTAGTTCTAAATCAATATCCTACCAAGCCCAAGAGTGAAACTTTGGCCCCCTTGGGCCCAATAGAAGGCATCAATCATCCAATGAGGTGGTCTACTTTGAAGATTCTTAGCTGAATTAGCTTGACATGATGTCAATGTTTCTTAACTTGACCAATCTAAGCCCAAGAGAAAAAATTTGGCCCTCTTGGTCCTAATGGAAATATTCTACAATTCCATCAAGGTGGTCTACTTAGATATCCATCTTAACATTCTTTTCCCAATCTAAGCCCAAGAGTGAAACTTTGGCCCTCTTGGCCTTGATGACAACACGACAACACTTTGGCATCCATCAAGGTGATCTACTTAGATAATAATCTTATTCTTCTTAAATATCCTACCTAAGCCCAAGAGCAAAACTTTGGCCCTCTCGGCCTTGATGGCAACACTTGACATCCATCAAGGGGGTCTACTCAGGAGGTAATTTAATTCATTAATTATTATAATTCCTTCTTTTTTCCTTTCTTTTTTTTAAAATATATTTTTTAAAGTTCACCTTTTCTCATTGAATCACCCTAAAATTTTAACTCATCTAGTTCTTGTCGGTCCTTTGCATCTTCATTACTCTCTTGATTATGTTTAGATCTTTTATTCGTCTTTCCCTTTACTTCCTTATCAACTATGACATCCATTCTTCGAGCTTGGCTTCTCTTTCTACATATATGTCCTGTCCTAAACATTCCTTGCAACAAAAGCATAAATTTATCTTTTAGTTCATTAAGGTAGCTTTTTGAGCTCTTCTGCATTTTTTTTCTACTTATGAATAACTTGTATCTTCATAAGAGTATTTATTCCTTTATGGATTCTTCAAATCTAATACTTTTCTCGCTAATAAATTATCATAGTCACTAACTCCATCCCCTTTGAGGGAGTAAAAAATAATAATAATTCTCATCTTCTTGTTTATTTGATCTCATTTAAGGCTATGACTGTTAGTAATCTTTGTATTTTTCATTATCATGTGTGATAAATTTTCCTTATCGCTCTAGTCACATATTTTTCAAGTACTCATTGTCTTTTTCTAAGTTCTTTGTCTACATATATCTCCACATTGTTATTTTTGTGAATGCCAATGACTCTAATACTAGTTTTATCACCTTTTAGTGAGATATTGCTTGTTGTCCATGTGAATATAATATATGCCTGTGTTCCCTTCCAAGTTGATAATCATATCTTTGTTTTGGTTGACATTATTACATACTCCTTTGGTTTCCATATATCTCATATGTTTCCTTCATCCTTTTAATATATGTTATGGTTGATCCACATAGGCACCGCCATTTATGTCATCATTTGTTTCTTTTTATCCTCGTCTCTCCCACAAACCTTTCCATAGTGGTAGGGTATGTGGTAATAACATTTTTAAAAAACTCATGAGTTGAATCCAAGTTATTCACCCTTTAAGATGTTTCCTTCTTTATATGGTAATTCTTATTTACCTTCTCAGTGGTAATGATAATGTTTCTATCATCTTCATTGTGTTTTGAAAATTTATTCCTTTTCCATTCAATCAATGTCTTCCATTATTGACAAGCTTATTACCTGATACTTCCTTTACCAAACATTTTGTATCCCTCTGCCGACATGGACTGATCCTCCCTCTGTTGAAGTGATGATTTTAGGTATTGGTTAGGCATGTCATCAAAAGCTTTGTCCAGCAAACTAAATACTTTATCCAAACCATCACAACCTCTATCTACCGTTTCATCTATCTTAGCATCTCATTTTGATAAATTCAAACTGTATTTACTGAAGAGGTAGTCGCCAAAAGCTTGTAAAGCCAATAGATGAAATGTTTGAGTTCTTGGATCAGTGTCGCAACAGGTCTCTTTGAAAGAACATCTTTCTACACACTTCAAAGAAAAATTTGTGCCCTTTGTCATTAATAGTTGCTCTATAGGAAATACCCTTCCACAAGCGGTCCATACTATGTATGCCCTAAGTGTGGTCAATCAATTGCATATGATCTTGGACTTGTCACTGCTATGGAGTACGTGAGCATTGTACATTACTCTCTCTGCCATTCACATTGCCATGATTGTATTATAAACTCTCCCAAAATCCTTCTATATTTGTCCCCTTGCACTTCATATCTACACTAAAGGCTTTCATTGCACCCGCATGTTTATCAACATTTATCATTAGCACTGCCAGTGAGATTAAGGTGAGATCCTTGATGTGTGCCATTGCAGAGTGATTTATAGTCTTGAAAGGGACACTCTTAATATTGCTATCTCCTTTTGCTATATTGGTTTATTTGTCCACTAAATACTTTCCACAGGATGGTAGGAAAGATGGCTCTGATATCACTTGTAATGTCCCATTTAGGGCATTTACTTAATTGCCTTTTTATTTGTATAAGTCTTGGTAATAATCCATATTATATCCTTCTCAATGCTTGATATTATATATATATATATATATGTATGTATGGCATTTTGTAAAGACATGTCCTTTCATTAATGTTAATTATATTTAATAAGGTAACTATATTGTCTTAATTATATATGAATCATTTTAATTATTTATAATAATATTATTTTAATATATAACAAAGATTTAATTGTAAAAAAATAGTATATATATATATATATATAAAATCTTATAGCATGGCATTTAAATATCTAATTATATATATGGGTATATAATAATATTCATATATATAGTTGATATTTATAATTATATTATTATGATATAATTTATATTTGTATCTTAGTATAATTAGAATATTTTTATACATTATCGATTATTTTAATGTTATAAAATTTATGTATAATACTTATCTATTATTTAATTTATATGTCAAAATGGGGATATCACATATTAGGAGCCTAATTAAATTACCCTTGATTATAGATACTTGTAAAGTCCAAGGTTATTTGGATTCAAATTATCTAAGTCACTTCTAGGGGCCAAAAAGTGGTCCTAGAGGCCAAATTTAGTGAAATCTAAGTGCCAAAGTATTAAGGGTTTGGGTTGGGGACCTTTTTAACACTACTAGAACCCCCTAGTGACTTCAGTGACCCTCTAAATGCTCCACTTTTCAATTGTTGCGAAAATTGGATGACCTCTTGAATTTCCCCCAAAACTACACTCCTTTCTAATATTGCATTTATGATAGGGGATATGATGATGGCCAAGGGACTTGGGTCAATTGTGAATTTATTACTAGTAAGTGGGTGGGATTTGGATTCCTTTTTAGATACCCTTGAAGAAGTTAGTGGGTGTTCACCCACTTTTTATTTTAGAGATATTAGGGTTTTGGATTGGGAGCAAGCAAAAGGGATTGAGCTCTTCTCAAACATCATTTTTCCATAACACTTGTGAAGGTTGGTGATCTCCATTGTCATGGAATATTGTTCTTGTTTTGTAAATAGATTAGCATGTACTTATATTCTTGCATATGTGCATTGTGTATTTTGTGGTATTGTAATGTGAGGGATGCAATTTTGGGTTTGATTTCAATCTTGTTCTTGTTTATTTCTTGATTTTGTTGAGGGATTTGTGAAGGAAGTGATGGTATTACTCACCCTTGGATAGGGAAGAAGTGGACATGTATGGGGGAATGGGTTAGTTGGACTCCATGGATGTGTAGATTCTCTTCTCATAGAGAGAAGAGGGAAAAATGTAATGTGTATGGGCCCTTGCATGCCAATGTTTATTGATCTTGATTGGGGGAGATAAGGAGAAAGAAGTATGAAAGTTGTAAGTGAATTCTAGCCTTGGAAGAGCCATGGTTTTTGTATGTTCTTCACTAACATCTCCTGCATGGTATTCCACCTTCACCCCTTTGTCATGGGTTCAAGGTGAAATCCACTGTGAATACCTTGGATGGGTATTTTTATTGTGTTCATGTAATTTTGGAATGGATTTGATTGTCACTCGATTGGCTATTATGTCTCCTAGCTTGATGGGTGATCTCCTTGAGGCCTAGGTTAGGAGGTGAGCTCTCCATGGTACATTTTATGTTTATTTCTAGATTTGGTAATGAATTTGAAAGATTGAGCAAACTAAGATTTTCTATGGTGTTCTTGAGTCACCTTGTATTGGAGGCTTCTCCATTGTCACACCTTCCTTTTCATATTTTTGTATTTATGTGTTGAAGGAAAGAATTCATACCTGAATTATGATGTATTGAAATATATTCAATATTGTAGATGCTCATTTTCAATAATAATAAAGAGATTATTCCATGAACAAGGTGTAAAATATTGTGATAAGATTCAAATTGTTTGTACTTCACTTCTTGCTCTAAAACACATTTGAATAGCATAGTGTCAAAAGCTAGTTCATTTCAAAATGTATCCTTTGTAATCTTGAATTTCAATCTTAATTTTATTTTTTTTAAAGAGTTTTGATTATTGTAAAGTCATGGTATTGCATGAAGAAATTAAATGAAATGAGTATAGACTTCCTTTATTTCTTGATTTAAGTTTAATGTGCAAATGGATATAATATTATATATAGTTGCATCTAAAATTCACCAAGTAAATTAAATGTTATATCAATGGATTAAATCCAATATTGAAATGTATGTAAACTACCTAAAATCACCCCCTAACTCATTGAAAATAAACCTATTATCAATATTATGTAAGTTGGAAATATACCCATATAACTTTTATCATTTGGAAAATTCACTAAAATTCCTTCCTAATGAGACCCTACAGGTCTCAAGAAATTATATGGGAGGAAATTAAATCCCTACCATACAAATTTCCATTTTCCACAGTCAATATAAAAAGGGCATATAATACCCACTTGGACATATACCCTTTATTAAATCAATATTTAAAAAAATACCTTTATGGAAAATAGAAATAAATATATTAAAAAAGTAAGTTTGAAGGGGATGAGTGGGCCCCACACCACCGATCAACCACAACACATACCTCCACCCATGAAAGTTATGTGTTTGTTGAAAAAAACTAAAAAAAAAGCTATTGTTTTAACTCCTAACCACCCATCTTCCTATATTCCCACCCACCCCACCCCCACTAGTCTACCCTTCTCCTTAATGCCACCTCCTTCCTCCCATGTGTTGGCAACCCCTTAAGTACCTACCATGTGCTCATATCATTATCCATTCACTAACTTGGGCATTGGGTAGATTGGTGATAAAAAAGGAACCTTGGAAACATTCAAAACTTACCCCTATCAATTAAATTCCAAACTGTCACTTCCTACTTGTTCCTAGCATACTCCAAAGTTAGAGTGTGTGTTGCCCCATGCTCAAGGACATGATAGTCCTTAAAAAGTGTGCCCCATTCTTGGTAGAATTCACATGGGGTCTTGGGAAGCTCCTAGGCCAAGAGGCCAAGTGGGTATGGATAGTAGGTGTCATAGGGGTTAGGGGATAGATTGAGGTTAGTAGTGATTAAGGGTAGGTAGTAAGTTGTATTTAGTGTTTCTTAAAATGATTAGTATTAGGATATTTTAATGTATGATTTATATTTATTAATGATCTTTGTACAATGTTTTTTAACGTGAAAATATTAAATTTCAAGTGAGTTTTAGCTAGAAATTGGAAGTGTAAATACTAGAATGTCTTATAGGTTAGAGATTGTATAGATGACCTGATAGTTGTTTAGGGTTATGTTGGAAGATGGATTGTAAGTCATAAATTATTTTTAATGATAAATATTTAATGGTTTTAATTAGTCCTAATAGAGTATGTTATTAACTTTGTTATGTTTTTCTTGTGAAGAAATTGGTCACATTGGTGCAAGGTGTCCAAACAAAGAAGGCAAACAAGAAAAGAAGCATGACAAGTAAAAAGATAAGAAATATTTCAAAAGATACAAAGACTACAAGGATAAAGGTAAGAATCCTTGTTACATGGCTAAAGACTCAGATAGTAGTGATGAAGATGAAATGGTTTACATTGCTATTAAAGATGAATCAAATGATGAAAGTGATAAGATGGCCCTCATTTCTCATATTAGCAAGAATAACACATGGATTATTGATAGTGGTTTTTCTCACCACATGACTAGTGATAAATAAAAATTTGAGTACTTGGAACACTATGATGGTGGGAGTGTCAGATTTGGAAAGGATGAACATTGTTATGTAAAAGTAAAAGGTTGCATTACATTGACTGATGAACTCAGATGAGACAATGCTTGATGGGTTGAAGGACTAAAACACAATCTACTTAGTGTGGCATAGTTGAACAACATTGGATTCAAGGTAGAATTCATGAATGGAAAGGCCAATCTATTGGATGGTAATCAAACAAAAGGTAATCTATTTTATGCTCAAGTAGAGGAAAGTTGGTTATCACATAAAAGGTTGTGTCATGTGAATTTTGATAACCTGGTCAACATAAGAAAGAATAAAAGAGTGAGAGGCATTCCTAGTCTAAAGAAACCTAATATGGGCATGTGCAAAAAAATTTAAATTGGGAAGATGGGAAAGATAAGTTTAAAAAACAAGAATTATCATTCTAAAGAAGTTCTAGAGTTGGTTCATACAGATCTTTGTAGACATATTGGCATAGAAAGCTACTGTGGAGATAAGTATTTCATTTTTTTTTTTATGATTATTCTAGGATGATGACAGTGATGTACCTAAAAGAAAAATCTAAAGCCTTTCAAAAATTCAAGTGGTATCTAGCTAGAGTGGAGAAAGAAACATGAAAGAAACTAAAATTTCTAAGGGTAGATAAAGGAGGAGAATTTTGAAGGATTTGAGCAAATATGAAAATCAAATCCATGAAGCCCTCAAATACCTGCATGTAGAAAACCTATCATGGAGAAGAAAAAGACAAGAAGAGGCAAGGGTTTGATCTAAAAAACATGTAAATTGTATATTCAGATGAAGAAGAGATTATAAATTACAAAGAGATCAATCTTTATAAAAGGAGATTGAAACCTGAAAAGGGTTACCTAAAAGTTACAAAGGGTAACCTAAAGGTGAAAGCTATTTAATAATTACTAATTAATTATTAAATAGAGAAAGCTAAAAAATGCATAAAGCAAAATCTTAAGAAGGGAGAAAAGGTAATTTAATAAATGAAATGAAATCAACCTTTTTCTCTAATAAATTCATCTCAAATGAATTCAGTGAATTCTACAATGAAAGAGGAATCAAAAGATAGGTATCTACAGTTGGCACACCTTAGTAGAATGGCATAGGAGAAAGAAAAAATATATCTATTATGGATTGTGCAAGAACACTGATGATAGAGAAAAATGTTGCAATGAAATATTGGAAGGAAGTAATCAATGCAATAGCTCATACCCTAAACTGAGTTTGATTGAAGGAGGACACATATCAAACACCTTATGAATTATGGTATGGCTATAAACCTAACGTCTATTACTTCAAAGTATTTGGAAGCAAACTTTATATCTTGAAAGAAACAAGGAAAGAAAAATTTGATGTGAAAAGTGATGAAGGAATATTCTTAGGATACTTTATCAAAAGAAAAGCATGTAAATATATGAATCTTACCACTCATAAGGTCATAGAAAGTACACATGTAAAAATTTATGAGTTTGTAGAAAACAGTGAAGAACAAAGTAGGATAGAACCTAAAAACTACATAAACTTTGTCTACTTTGAACTTGATACTTTACCTGAAATTCAAGCAAATGCAATTGGTAATCAACAATCTTCACCACCCGAGTCCCCAAAATATCCAATTCAACCCTTCTCAAGTTTCAGCCAGTGCAAATTTAGTTGTAGTCTGAAAGACCCAAGTTATAGATAGTGGGACCCGAGCATGATTCAGAAGATCATCTTGAGCATGATGAGCAGAGTGAAACAATTTCTAAATCCAAAGAGAAGGTACATGTACTTGCTAGATATGCCAGTAGGCATAATTCACCTAAGAAAATCATTGGAGATCAGTCAAAAGGCACAATGACAAGGAACAAACTAAAGGGTACGTGTTTATTACATAAGTTTGAAATTAGAACTGTTAAAGATGCATTAGACAACAAAAGTTGGATTGAGGTAATGAATGAAGAGATTGATCAAATTGAAAGGAATAAAACTTGGACTCCTATTCCTAAACCTAAGGAAAAAAATGTAATTGGCACAAAATAGGTATTCAAAAATAAGTTGAACGAAAATGGAGAAGTTTCAAGAAACAAGGCAAGGTTAGAATGCAAAGGTTATGTTCAAGAAGAAGCTATTGATCATGGAGAAACTTTTGATCTTTTTGCAAGACTAGAATTAAAACACTACTTGCCTATGCTGCACATAAATGATTTAAAGGAATCCTAGAAGAAGAAGTATAAATTGAGTAACCTGAAGGTTTCATAGATCCTAACAAAAAGGATATGGTTTACAGATTACACAAAGCTTTATATGGTCTCAAACAGGCCCCCAAAGCTTGGTATGAAAGATCTCATAGTCATCTGGTAAGAACTGGTTTTCAAAGGACAAATGACAACAAAAGTCTATACATTAAGGAAGGACCAGAAAAGAAGATAGTACTGGCATAAATCTTTGTAGATGATACATTATTCACTAGACATGATGACTTATGCAAATCTTTTTATGAGGAAATGAGTAAAGAATTTAAAATGTCAATGTTTGGAGAGATTAAATTATTTGTTGGCTTGCAAATTCAACAAAAGAAAGTGTTGACCTTATGGTCAAATCATTTGTCTATTAGTGATTTAACACTTAGTTATTTACATTTCTATCAAGCTCCATATGTAGAAAGAAGAGTCTCCTGAGCTTCACAATGTCTACCGAGCATCTGAGATAGATTGTAGTGTAAGTCACATTTCATAGTTGCTATTGATCTATTCATTCAGATTATAGTGTTAACCGAGCTCTGCAGTGTTACTTGAGCTAATAAGTGCCTACCAAGTTGGCAGTGTTAACAAAGTGAATGAAGGTAGTGTTGACCAAGCCATTGAGTGACAACTGAGTTTCCTAAGTTCTTCAATATTCACTGAGTCACCCAATGCTAACTAAGTTCTTTCTACTCTAAGTGATCAATGTGGACTGAGAATCATTATCAAATAATGCTAGAGTTTTCTAAGTTGACAGTGTTGCTGAGTGTTAGAATATCACCCGAGTTGTCTTTAGAACCTGAGTTACAACAATAAGTTGGCTTAGTGAAGATTGTTTGAATTAGGTATTGTAGCCAACTCCATAAGGTAATTTATTGGATTGGTATATATATGTAATATATCTATTCATTTCCAACGGAACAAAGAAGTGAATCAAGAAAATAGTATGAGTGTGAATTAAGAAGGCTAAGAGAAGTATAAGGAAAAGAAGAGTCTTATCCATCACAGTCAAATGATAATTTTATTTTAAAGGAATCTCATTAGGTAAATCAAGTTACAAATTAGAGACTAGCCACTGATTCATCCTAATAGGTGCATCAGCCAAATCCTCTAACAAGGTGGACTTAACAATCTTTTCCAAATCTCCTAACAGAGTACATACTTTATTATATGTTGCAAATCCTTTCACACGGTGGACCTAATAGTCCTTATTACTCCTAACATGGCATGTCACTGGAAGTGATCAATTGAAAGCTTTAATCAACTAACTTTATACTAGATTAATAAATCTTATGGGTATCATCCCCACCCCAATTTTACTTTCTGTTTGGAAGGTTTCTAGGTTAACAAATATTGTGTCAAGTGTTATGAATATTTTATTGCTTTTAGTGTTTTATGCATGTAATTAGATCATATTATATTGTGAAGGTTTACTTGGTGAATTAAAGTACAAATTTTATTTGTTCTCGATTCACCCCTCCCCCTCTCAGTCACCTAGTCTATACTACATTTTCAACAATTGGTATCAGAGAATTGGTTCTCACATCAGAAGTTTAGCAGCTTGAGAAAAGAATATAGGCAATGAAAGTATATCGACTAGAGAAAGCTATAGAAAATGAAAAGTTAGATTTGCAATTGGCCATGGAACACTTCAAGAAAATGAAGGAGAAACTCTCTCAATCCCTTAAAAAAAGAAAAGAGCTTGCAACACAAATGAAAGACAATCTCTACATTGAAGACATTTGTCAAGAAAGAAGTTCAGATGAAGTTGATGCAATAATCACATATCTACTTAAAAAGAATCTTACTCTTCATGAAGAAATTAGAAAGCTGAAAAAAGATCAAGAAATTCAATCAGTTAGAATGTGTGAAGTCATGGAACAAAAGGACAAAGCCAAAGAAGACACAGAAGAAAAGGAAAATGAAATTCAACAACTATCTCTTCAACAAACATATCTAATTGATTAACTCAATGATGTAAATCAAGAGCTTATCAACTTGAGGACAGAGAATGAAAGATTGCAGAATGACCTCAGCATAGAGAAGCAAACCAATGAAAGGATGATGAAATCTCAAGAAAGCATGAATCAATGGAATGAGAAAAATCAATTTAGATACAAAGGCAAAGGTAGATTAGGATACACAGAAGAAGATGAATCATCTCAGAGCTCAAAAGAACAAAAGGCCTACATGTAATCATTGTGGAAAGATATGACATACATCAAACAAGTGTTGGAGCAATGGAAAATCAAAGTTCAGTGGAAATTATTACAGTTGTAAAAAAACTAGGACATAGAGAAAGTAAATGCACAGAGAAATCTAAGTTTGAAGGAAAGTGTTTCAATTGCAACAAACAAGGGCACAAATATTTAGAAAAGCAAGACCAAAAAATGGAACCCAATAGAACAAATTGTCAAAGCTATATTTGGTTGGGATTACTACACATGGTATAGATGTCACTATTTTTGTGAGTATGGACACGTTGGAGAAAATTTCATAAAACATAACACAAGGAAGAGAGACACTACAAAGAGATGATTTGCATATACAAAACTTGGACATCTTTCCAAGAATTGTATGAACCGAGGAAGAGTTAAAGATGAAAAGAAAGAAAAGGCTGACAATATGAAAAGTCAAATGAGGTAGCAATAGGTAAGGAAATCTCTTGAGGATGAAAATTAGAGTAATGAAAGTGTTGACACTCATGCTAATGAGTTGGGTAACTCAACCATTTCAAACTAGTTATTTATGGAGATTACTAGAACTATGACTTAGAAGGAGATATCTTGCATTAGTTCCAGTCAAAAAGGAGAAGGTCCATATCAGCATTCCAAATGCATTGGGATCACCAAGTTGGAATGACAACTCAAGTGATGCCTTAGATCTTACCGAGCATGGTCAGGTTGCAAGACCTAATTGAGCTTGGATGCATATGACGAGTTCAAAGTTCTTATTGAGTTGAAGTTCCTTCTAAGTTTAGAAACCTTACTGAGTCAAAGGTATCTTCTAAGCGATGAAGATAGTTGATTTAGATAGCTTGTTACATTCTAATTCATTTAAGTGGCCATTGAATACCACACACCTATCAACACTTACATTATCATTATACTTTCTTCAAATCCTCTTCATCAATCAAATGATGACAAGGTAAAAACACAAACCTATGTCACCCTTTAGGATATCCATGAGGGTTACAACTAAAGATACTATGAACGAAAGGGTTTTAGCCATAACTATTACATCTATACAGATGTGGCATTGTGTGGCATCGATGTGGCTGCCATGGTTACGACCAAAACTATTTTGACCTAAACGGTACAAGAATTGAATAGTATTTCAGATCCCCTGAGCAATTCAAAGCAATTTCATTGAAGTTATTCCTATATTTGAAGTATTACAGAGCATTATGACATCTTCCAGCAAAAAATTAAAGAAAGGTTCATAAATGTTGATCTAAGGAGTCAATTGTAAAGCTTTGGCATTCAAACTCAGTCCAACGATTGCAGAAGAACTTGACCCAACTGGAGCTCAATTGCAAATTCCTCATAAGGTACTTATAATTCATGATATTGTGTTATATTATCATTGTTCTATCCAAGAATTAGGAACCTTATAATTGAACCAAGCATATAATGAGTTATGTGTGGATGGGAATTTGAAACCTGAGCACATGCATTTGGAAACAAAAGGTTTAACGCATATCATGCATATGCTAAGAGACAATCACGGAAAGTGGATTAGGTTTATTCTAAGCCAAGTTCACAACATGCATTTATGGTTGGATCAATCGATTCAGATCACTAAGAAAATAATTCATAGAATCATAGGGTTGCCTATGCTTAATAAGGCAAAAACCACCAAAACTCTAGGTCAGGTTTAACTTGCAAAGAAGACTCTTGTTGAATGGGATGGCAAAGGCATGAAGTTGAATAGAGTCACTAACATGGAGATCAAATTCAATATTCATGTGATTGCTCACAAGATCTACAATTTGAGCTATTTGAACAATGTTCAATGTGAAGTTGTTGACCTAGCATACAAAGTTGTGAAGTACAACTTATATTTTGACCTTGCCGAGATACAACTCAATCAACCTAGCAAACACATGGAGAGCATTTAGTCATTAAAGAATAATCTATGTAAGTTTGGATCTCTTTTGACCTACTTATTGTTTTATGTACCAAATTTTTTCCCTTCCAAAGGAACTGTGGCATGGAAGAAGGATACACCAGTTGTGTATCAAATTAATGAATTCATAGCCAAGATGGGTGATAATTTTGAAAGAATTATGGATGCATACTTTGAAAAATTTAAGGAGAAAATGCACAGTAGATACATAATTCCCAAGAAGCTAGTGGAAGACTATGAACATGATATCCATTTTCTTGTGGATTGTGACAAAGTTCATATCTAGGTAGTAAGGCCAAGAGTGGCATAGGTTAAGTCTCTAGGATATAAGGTTAACATTGATGATACAAGGGATATAATTGAGGCTCTTGTGAATGA
The DNA here is from genome assembly GCA_028749045.1 of Cupressus sempervirens. NCBI lineage: Eukaryota > Viridiplantae > Streptophyta > Pinopsida > Cupressales > Cupressaceae > Cupressus > Cupressus sempervirens. Next base: position 255,839,924 of record CM053785.1, on the reverse strand, counting down.
GCCAGTGGATCCCAAGACACCATATTTTGGTACCTATGTAGAAGCCAAGGCTAGGATTTCATTAGACATCAAACTTCCTCAAGCCTCGAAGAGAGGAAGAAATAAAGTTGAGAAAATCTTGAAGGAAACCAAGAAGACCAATTCTCCTCTTTTGTTGACAGAAGGAAAAGGAGATGACATTGAGGAAGAGGAGGAAAAAGAAGAGAATGCAAAAGAATTTGAAGAGGAGGAGCCTCCCAAGAAGAAAGGGAAGGTTATTATAACTAGACCTACAAATTCTTCCCCTGCTATATTCATAAGGCGATCTGCAAAATCTAGGAAGAAATTGAAATTATAGGATGAAGATGAAGAAGAGGAAGTAGTCTTCAAGAGGTCTACTCCTACCTTCCAAGAAAGACTAAATAGATAGAAAAATGGAGGAGACATGGCAGATTTCAAATCCCTCAAGTATGAAACAAGAACCAAAGAGCAATAGAATCAAATTGAAGAAGCCCTAATGGCTAAGATGGCAAAGTGGAAATACTCTTTAGAGGAACTAACCAAAAAATTTCTTGATGTCTTACTGAAGGAAGTTGCACCATAATGGAATAATGCATTAAACATTTCCAAGGACATTAGAGAACAAACCCTAAGACAACTTATGCCGAGTCTATCTGATAAGGAAGTGAAAGAATCATTGAAGAAGAATGAACCAAAGTTGACCTCTAAGTCCAATGTATTCCTGATCCTAACAAAAGATATTGAATTTGTTGTGAAATCTAATACAATTGCATGGAAGAACATCTATGGATTGCATAAACCTACTGAAGAGGTTGTGCAAATAAATGATGAAATATATGATGAAGAAAATGTTGAGAAAGATAATGAGGAAATGAATGATGATGAAATTGTTAATATGGATGAAGAGGTAAATAATGAAGAGGATTAGACTATAGGAGGAGATCTTTCTGAAATTTAGAGTATTCAAGACTCAGACCTAGAGAAGATAGCAACATAGGTAATGGCCTTCCTCCCATTCTCTCTGAGCAAAGCCTTAGTGCAATCTAGCTTAGAGAAGGCCACTACCAATTTAGTTGGGGTAAAAACTATATCATAAAGCACCCAATTGATAGTTGGAACCATCCTACCAAGTGCTATGCTAACAACTTCATCTAGTGAGCAACAAGTTCCAATTGTTATAGTAGTGGATCAAACTAAGTCACAATCATCATCAATAAGTTTTCCTGTTATAACTTATATTTCTTCATTAAGCAATATTGTTTCTTTATCGAATGCATCTAAAATGAGTGTAATAGGAGTTGAGGTTAATCCTTAATCGAGCACTAAAGTCTTGAGCAAAGAAAAGGAAAATATTCCTTTTGTTGTACAAAAGAAAAGGGTAAAGAGGTAGAAGCCTCTATTGAGAAAATTGATCTAGAGGAAGATATTGCAATACTAGATTGGGATATTTTCAATCTAAAACTTGATCAAATGGATACCCTTGGTGAGCTATGGAAGAAAATGGCCAAACAACAAAATCTTAGAGAAGAGAAGACAAAAAAAATCAAGTTCTTGAATATATTAAGAGCATATTTGTTGATGCACTAAACATAGAGGTTGATGAAAAACAATCAATTTTGGATCAACTTGTTGAAGTAGTTCGCAATTATAATGAGGAAGTGAATTGACAAGACAAACTTCTCCAAAGGGTAGAAAGGAAATTTGAAAATAAAGTTTTGGAGAAGGTGGCTCAGAAAATAGCCATTAATCAAGTAGAATTATCTACCACGCTTGCTACATTTGAAGATTCTGTAAATAATATTGTTACTTTATTTGTAAGGTTAAGTGATACATCAAATTTTACTAAGGAAATAAAGATAGATACTAATATGAAGGCAAGTGCACATCAATTGTCACTTTATCCTAGCAGTAGTTCCGCACATTTTGTGAAGATTAGATATCTATCAGATCTATAGGCAAAATTATTGAGGGAAGAAGCTAGGATAAGGGCTACATTAGCAAAAATATAGGGCATGCTACTTCCTAACATGGATGCAATGCAAAAACATATTGCACATGAAAAAACATTGATCCATGACAATTATTTCTCTATAGTTGATCACATGATGAAACTATTAGCAAAGGTGCAAATAGATTTACATAGTTCAAAATTTTTGCAAGAGAATTGGGACAAGATAATGTCCATACTTTTGAAGGTACATACTGATTTCCTTTCACATTTTGGCATTACCTTATAGTTATGCATTTTTGGCATTTGTGTCTATGTTGCATAAAAATGTAACTAAGGAAATAACACTAAGCAACTAATGCACATTCCTACATTATCATGCAAAACCTCAAAATATGAAAGAAGACATGTAAATGAACAACAAAATAGCACTATGCAAACCTCATAAAACCATCAAGTGTAGATGATTTCATTGCTCACGGGATGTGGTTGCTCACAAATCTAGCAGCATAACAATAAGGTAGAAGGTGCTTTTTTGAGAATGAGGAGAGGGCTCTCCTTTTATAAGAAAATGGATGGCTGAGATTGAATGCAAGATGGAGGGCTAGGATCTCTCAGGATAGATGAGGTGTCCATGAGGTGGAGGAAAAGTAGACTCCACATGGATTAGGGTTTTGACCATTCAAAGGGGGCAATATGCTCACACATGTGTGAGCAACCTTTGATGGTGACATGTCAATGACAGGTGTAAGAGGTGTGTAAGATCATGTTTCCTCACACATGTGTGAAACACCTTTGAAAGTGATGGGTCAATGACATGTGTAAGAAGGTTGGAGGCTCAAGGTTTCTCACACATGTGTGAGACACCTTGGTTCACATGTGAAGGGGGACAAGGTTGTAAGAGGCATGCAAGATATGAGGGATAAGGAAAGTGTGAACATCTCTCACACATGTGTGAGGATTCCTCACACATGTGTAAGAACACACTTAGGATCAAGAGGTGATTAGCTAGGATGATTAGGAAAAGAAAGCATGATTAGGAAGTGGATAGGTTTAGCAAGATGGGTTAGATATGATAGTGAGGTTAGGTGAGGGTTAAATGTAGGAGCCATGTGCTCAAATAAGATTAAATGTAATATTTAATTCCTAGTGGGATTAGGAGGGAATTAATTAAGTAAATGACATACTTAATTAAAGTGAAAGGGGTTAGATGCAAGTGGGAATAGGTTAAGATTTAAATAAACCTTAGTTTATTTAAATCAAGGAAAGGGGAATCTAATTAAATAAATGTAAATTTATTTAATTAAATGAAAAGGTAATTAAATAAATAATAAATATTTATCTAATTGGTCAGGAAATGGGTTTTGGACAATTTTAGGTGTCTACATTTTGCCCCTCTTTGATATAGCATTAGTAATGTTATATCAAAGAAGAATAAAATATAGTGGCTGAAAAGATAAGACTAGTAGCATGATGCCCCAGTCATGGAAGGATGAGGAAGGATGACAAGGGTGAAAGGGTATGCCCCCTTGAGAGGACATGCGGGTTAGGAGAACACAAATGTTCTCTCAAAATGGAAGGGAGTTATGCTGCAATGGTGTGAACAACCTAAGTTTGATATTGTACTCAACACTATGCAACAAGGTATGAGGAACCAAGATGACAATGTGTCCAGTACGTGATAAAAAGGGTCTAATACAACCATATGCCTTATGAAACCATGATATGGAAGACCATGATTCCTAGGATAGTAGGATGCAAAGACCATGATACATGCAAAAAATGCTAATGCATACAAGTAATCAGCAATCATGCACAATAAACCAAAAGAAAACCACCATTTTGCCCCTAGTCAAGCTAAAAATCCATGAATGGATTGATTGATAATGATTGATTAAGGATGGAAAAGCTAATGCTAAGCATAATGCACATCCAAGGATTGGGAAGGATTCATCCCATGATAATGATGTTTGAATATAAGAAATGGATTATCAGCTGATTGGGTGAAAGTGATGAATTGATTAAAGATTAATGGACAAGATTAGATTGATTGAATTAGTATTGATTGCACGTTGATTTGTTTTTTGTTTTGTTGTTTTTTTGATTTTATGGTGGATAGAAGAATGAACATGGATGAGAGTGGAAAAATGATGTTGATAGGATGAAGAATGATGATAGTAGAATAGATTTGATATGAAAGAATTAAAAGAATTGAAAATTGATTGAATTAGAGGATGAATGAATGTGATTGAAGTGATTGGAAGAGTTAGATTGAATGTGATATGAATGAAGCCATAGAATGGATAGAAATGAATTGATTGAATGAATGTGAGATAGAATGGATAGAATGGGACCAATGACAAGGGAGAGTCAAGGCATGGTAAAATGGAGGAGAAGCAACATGAGGTGGTGGATGATAGGAATGGTAAAAGGATATGAGGGGCCAAATGATATGGTATCAGAAAATGCGAAACCAAGGACCATGTTTCAAAGGAGTCCAAATGATGCCCCATACCAAGGATACAAAAATGGAAGAGGATATATGGGAAAGGATGCACGAAAAGGGAAAGGTGGATCAAAGGCTAGCGTATGGAGGAAAAGAAGGCATGTGCTCTTCCAAAGCATGTATGAACATTTTGATATGGTGCCTCTAGTATTGATCATGAGCATGGGGATGAAAGCGACTGAATAAGGGATATGGGATGGAGGGTATGAAAAAGGGATGGGTAATGACATGAAGGAGATGGATGAAATGTGGAATATGAAAGGGATGAAATGGTAGGGATAACCAAGATCAAGGACATATGAAAGAGGGATGGAAAGTATGTAGGAGTATGGATGGAAAATGGATGAAATGAACATGATAGGGACTATGGGATGCAAGATATGGAGAACATGTCAAGATCAACGATGTGGATGTGAAAGTGAATGGAAGTGTGTAGGATGATGTATGGATAATGTGCAAGGGATATGGAAAGTGAGCATGTGGATGGACGAAGGAAAGTGAAAGTCAAGATCAAAGATGGAAATGGATGAACAATAGATGGAATGATGGAAGATATGCAAGGAAGAGTGGTATGGATGGAGCTTGCCCACGGTGTAGAGTGCAAGTGGACAAGGAAAAGTGAATGGATGGACAAGAGAAATTGGAAGGCAATGGATACATGATAGGAGAGTGAATGGAGGACTCAAGCATCTATTTACATGGATGGTATCCCTTGATATTGTTCTTTTTTAATTTTCAAGGAATTTTTATTATTTGCTCATAGATGTTGATAGGGTAGTGAACGGAGGAAAATGGCTTATGGAAAAGTTTGGATTAAGGGATTGGAGTGGGTGGGAGGAAGATATGGTTGATGGATGCTAAGTTGGAAGGCTTGTGAAGGAAGCAAAAAGATCGTCATCGGCACACACCTTGAAGGGTGATGGAAAGGAGGAAATTTTGGAGGATAAGTAAGTGTGGATTTTGGGATATAGGGACCCAAAATGGATGAAGGAGATGACGGATTTGGGATGGTGGATTTTGGGTACATGAGGACCCAAAATGGAGATGGAAGATGGAAGCGTGGATGGATTATGAATGCAGGAAGCCTTTGGATTAGTAGAATTGGATGTTATTTGGAATCTTTCTTTGAGATTCATTGCTACATTAAGTAGCTTTGGAATCCACATAATCTTTTCATTTTTTATTTTCAACCTTTGTGGCTTTTTTATTTTGCTTTGGATCAGATTTTTCTTTTCTTGAACATGTCTTTTAGAGGGGACATGTTGATCCTTGGATTTTTGTGGATTTTGGGCTTCATTTGCTTTTTCTGTAGCGTCCAATTTGCTTCCATTGGGCATGGTATGGGTGTTTGAAGGTAAATGTGATGGAGAGCGTATGGATGGGGAATATTGGAAGGAATTCAAGGATGTGTGCCTTTGTTGATCTTTAGGAGCATGAGGGGATGACATGGAAAACATGGATAGGGTGGATGGATGTATGTAAGGACCCAAAATGGATGGAAGGAATGAAGGATTTGGCGGGGGAACATAGGGAACTAGAATGGATGGAAGATAAGGACCTAGAATGGACTTGGAAGATGAATGATGGGAAGTTTTAGGTTTGGATGGAGGAATTGTGGAAGGTGTACCAACATCTTGAGACACTATTTCTTCAATGGGATACTTAGCATTTTTAATACAAGATGAGAGTCCAGGTGTATTGGGTTCATGAGAGGATTGGATAGGTGTGATGGGATCATGTGGAGGATTAGGATTATGAGGGCTAATTGGATCATGATATGGAGTGGGATCATGAAACAAAAATGGAGAGGTGCTTTGATCTTGACTTGAAAGAGGATCATGGAGTGGAACGAGTGGATCATGAGATGGAGTGATTTGAGCTTGACATGGAGGAATATTAGTGGATGGAGTGGAAGGAACTTCAGTATGAAGGGGAGGATCTATGGAGGCTAACTTGTTAGATGGAATGGAATTGGTGGTACATGGAATGTCTTGATCTTGGTTAGGAAGGGAATCATGAGATGGACTAGGAGGGATAAATGGATCTTGAGGGATAGGGGAAGGATGGGACGAAGAAATGCTCAGATCTAGAGGAGAAGAGGCATCTATAATGTCATTCTTTGGAGGAAGGTCTTGAGATGGCACTAGGGGTATGACTTTGGGTGATTGGATCGCTTTATCTTGTTCTTTACACTTAGCCAAGAGTGATGTGAAAAACCCCTTACGAGGTGGGGATGATGTGGATTTTGGAGGACTAGGATGAGGATTGTGGGAAGGTGTAGCTATGGGTGGGGGATTGCATGGAGGGTTGGGGTTGGATGAGACATTAGGACTAGGATCTTCGAAACATGGAGGAAGAGGACACATGGCATGGACGTTTGACTCTTTTTGTTGACTTGCTAAAAGATAATTCTTTAATTGTTCCATTTCCATGGCAAGGGCATTTGTGTTTGAGGAAGTGTGTGGGCTATGAATGAAATTGTATGGAGTTGAAGGATAATGAGGTGGATTTCCCTTGTCAAAGGTAGAAGAATAATGAACATGAGATGGATGAGAGTTGGATATGAAATGTTGAGGATGGATTTGATATGCAGGTTGAACGGGAGGTATAACTCCATATTGTCTTTGAAGATTTTCAACCATTTGATTAAGCAAATTCAAATCCATGGATGTTAGAAGAAGAGTGATGAAAGATTTGATGATGAAGGATGGAATGTGAACTTAGGACTAGGAGCAAGTTTGGACTTTGACTTGATTTGATTTGAATTGGATTGCACTTGATATTGATTGAATTGAATTTGATTTGATTTGATTTGATTTGATTTTGATTTGATGTTGATTTGATATTGATTGGATTGGACGAGGGTTTGATTTGATTTGATAAAAACCCTATGATATTGTAAACAAGTGAATGCTAGATTTGAATTAAAGTCCAATGTTTGTGAGAATGCTCCTATGACCAAAGTAGAAATATGTAATGCAAAGTTGAATTAGAAGAAGATTTGAATGAAATTAGAAAAATTGATTATGGAGGAATATGTAGACGGATCGAATTAAGAATTGATTAGAAAAAAATGAATTTGACAAGGGATTGGATTAGAAGGATGATGATGTGGAGGATTGAATTAAGAATGCATTATGAGATTGGCAGAAGAAAGTGAAGCTGGATGATGATGAATCATGACTAGAATGAAGATTAGGACGTAGATTGAATGATGAGGAAATGATTTGGACAAATGGAGATGATTAAGACGTGGAGGAATGGTTTGAATGATGAAAACAAGAGATGTATGAGGGTGATGACTATGATAGAAAGAGGAAGTGACATGGAATGATGTGGCAAACTTGACTAAGGGGATTTGAACCAAGACTTGTTTTTGTTGTTTTTTGAAATTTTTTTAAAATTTTTTTTAATTTTTGAAGTTTTATGATTTTTATGGGTTTTTATGTTTTATAATTTTTATGGGTTTTTAGGTTTTAAGATGCAAAAGCCAACAAGAAAATATGTACAAGGCAAGTGTGTTTCAAACATGCAAGAACATCAAACACACCAACAAACCTATAAGGTTTTGACTAGGATGTACAAGGATCAACTAGAGGGCGTCCTCGATATACGCAAGGTACGTGAAGCCCAAATCTGTAGATGAAAGAAAATACTGCCACACAGCCGGGGGGAGACGGTAACTCAAATCTCCTCCTTCACTTCCCAAAGGTATAAAGTTCTTTGGGGCTTAGCCAAGAGTGACAATATTTTGCTTCTAAGAGAGGTGTCTTTCGATTCACCCCCTGATTTTTATACTCCACCAGAATGCTGGAGTTGAGGTCATCCCAAGGGGTGATGAAATCCCCAAGCAGGCCTCCTAAAAAAAAGAAAAACAATACCACTTATTTCTTGTGCACCCAAGATCACCAAAAGGCGCGAGGGGAGAGAATACGTAAGTGGCCTTGGGGTTTAAAAGACACGCGTTCTTTTCCAATGAAGCTTTAGGTTTTGTAATCTACTTGAAGACACACGTGTTTAAAGCATACAATGTTCTTTCTAATTTGAAATAGCGCCAACGTAAATAAAAATACGGATTCGTCAACAAGAAAATACCAATTGTTAGAAATAGAGAATACTAAGAGGGGGGGAGGGATTAGTATTCCAACACTTTTAGCCCAAATAAATATTTCATCACTTAACCATATACATGCACACATGAATAAACTAAAAATTAAGGTACACAACACCACGAAAATCATAACACTATGGTTGGTAACTAGGAAAATCATGGCCAAGGGAAAAAACTAGTGGGGATGGTGCCCAAAAAAAATGCACTAATCTAAAAATTCTTTGTAAGGAGAGTTGACCATGTTAGGAGTCTATTACATACATTTGGTTCATGAGTCCTTGTTATATGTCTCAACCCTATTAGGATTTGTATTATAATTGAGATCACTACTCATACAATGAGTTATGGATACTATACCAAAACTGACTGTACTAATATCTTCAATATATGATTTGCCCTTTGTGTATCCCACATTTGATTATGCCCCCTGCAAGAACTGATCATGTATGACTATAAAAACATCAATATGCCATCATCAATAAAGCTAAAATAATGCGTCCATAATATAACCATACTTCACATTATCAAAATACCCTTCTTATATACCATTTTGATTATTTTGTGGACAATCAACCTTGAAGATGAAATGTGTAAACACTTATCCAAAACAATTTACCAAAACTTTCTAACTAAGGGTTAACATCTAGGATATTGTCCCTACATTTCCAAGTAACTAAATAGGTAGGGCACTTCAATTCCTTAGGCTAAAATGCTCGATCTCTACCTCATACTCTATAATTTGTACTTATTAGGTACTTATCAGAGGGCCATAGTGTGTTGGCCTGTATTGCTAATGATTGAGCTTGAAATGATCCTTATCCATGGGGAACACCATCTTCTCACATAGAGCTCATAAATTGCCATGGATAAAAGTTCAAATGATATGACTAAATGACCTAATTGGGATTATTTTAACCTCCTAGGGTTATCAATGACCTAATTCTATTGAACAGAGTGAAGATATAGAACCAATACCAAATCAACATGTTAGGACCAAAATCTAAATTGGGGAAAAAAAACCAGTCAATAAAATAACAATTTGACAAAATCAATTCTTGTAGAGAAAATTCAACTCTTGTCAAAGTATAGTTGACCAAGGGAAAAATCGGCTAGAAAAAGTACATAACTAATGGAAAATTCTTATAAAATTATTTTTTAAGGATCCTTGAAAGTCAACAAAAATTAGCCAAGGTAGAATTTTGGTCAATCCTTGGTCAAATAATGTTCAAAGCTAGCCAAAAATGGTCAAACGAGCTACATAATATTATTAGAAATTGTAAAAAGATGTGTTAAATCAACACATCATAATATTGGTCAAAATCAATCAAATTTGGTCAAACCTCACTTTTACAATGGTCACACTTGGTCAAACTATGTCCTTATCAACACATAATCAATCCTAAACACATTCTCAATGCCCATGTCATATGAATATAGTTAATTTAATTATAGATAAATTTTGTAATGATGTAGTTATATTAGTTATAAGAGATTATCATGCTGATATGAATAACAAGTAGTTAATTGTTGTTGTATTGGTAATTAAAAAGTATTATTTCATATGTTTTATTTGGTAATTATTGTTCTTTGAGTAGTTAGGCTTAGCATGTTACACAAATGACACAAGCACCTAGATTTTATACTCTAGATATAAGCCTCATTGGCCTAAAGTTTGTCACTCCACAATTCATATTCAAAGTTTACTTCTTATTTGTAAAGTTTCTATCAGATTTTAGAATAATTTGTTCACTGATGCATGATTTTATTTGTAGGTTCAAACTCTAATGACAATGGATCTTATTTACTTCATAATCTATGTGTTACTTTATAGTAATATAAAAGAGACGTTCTTTATATTATGATGCTTATATTCCTTCAGATATGCTTTGCATCAATATATTTTGATGCATGGAAAAATGGGCTAGATCGAGAAAATATATCACAAAAGGGTGACAGTGAATGGGCATTGTTGAGATTATGGGTGTTGTATACATTGCGTAATATTGCTTAAATTTTATTATGTAATATTGTATCTAGGAGCACCTAGATGCACATGCAACATGTAAAGATTCCCATGGGATATACTTGATGAGTTGTATTGTAACATTTTGATAATATTTCATGTAATTATTTAATAGTGGGGAAAAGAATTAAATTTCCAATATTAAATGTGGGGTCAATGGGTTAGGTAGCACATGCTTTCACTTGGTGGTTTTGTGAGACTTGCTATTATATAAGAAGCCACAAGGGTAGTTGTTGTATGAGAAAGATAGAAAGAAAAAAAGGGAAAGAGTCGAGTGGGAAAAGGCTTGACAAGTTAGCCAAGGGAGCACTTGTGAAGGTTGGAAGCATGGCATGGCATGTGTAGATTCATGCTTGTTCATATCAATTGCTTGGTTATGGCTATGGCTTTGAAGACTTCCATGGTTGTATTGCAATGGTATTTTTGCTAAATAATACATGTTGATGGATGATTTTGGGGACTGGGTTTTTCCCTCAATGAGGGTTTCCCAAGGTATATCTTGTGTCACATTTTATTGGTATGTTGTCTATTCTCTTGCATGTGGATTTCAATTGCATGTTTATTTCAGATCTTTTATGGCTTATGTGGAAATGGTTGTATTCTTTGTTGCAAGTTTCCTTACAGGCATGTCTCTGAATGGAGACATGACTATTCACAATCACACCTGTTTAGTGGTGGATTATTAAACCCAATCATTGTTAGTTAGACATAACAAGAGATCTAAACATGCACTAATGACCATAATAGAGGCATTCATATCTTAGCTTGATAATGTTATAATGCCAATCGATAATGATCAAATAAGGATAAGAATATGTTTTGATTATAACTGAGGCATGATCTCAGATGAATATATGTGATCATCAACTTATATGCAGTGATTATAATTTACAAAATACTATGCAATGAGAGTTATATATATGTGTATATATATCAGTATGAATAAAATATTGATATATATATATATACATATGTATGTATTCTCATACAATCGATCATAGAGATTTTTCTAACCAAACCTACATACTTTAATACTCCCTCTTAGCTATAGAAGACAATGTACACATATATATACTTCAATATATTCTCCTTATAAAAAATGATATCACCTAGCTTGTGATATTAAATGAATAGTTGACAACATCAAGTCACATTATATTCTTCTAAGTTATGGTATATGCACTGACATCAAGTCTCATGATGTCTACGATAAGAGATCATGATATATCCATAGATATTATGTCTCATAATATCCACCATAATAAGAGAACATAATGATCTTCTATATATATCATGTCACATGATATTTATCAATAGGTCCTTTTAACTATCATGACTTGTCCATGAATATCAAGTCACATGATATTCATCATGATAGTAATCTAATCATTATAAATCTATCACCTTATAATGTTAGAGTCAACATTTCATTACAAAAGATCATCACCTTTTAATAATGTACATAGGATAGGCCCATAATTCATAGAGTCACACATATGATAAAAGATTTTATAGCTTAAACATCTTTATATATATATATATTAATACAAAATTTACAATGATGAGACTCAATCTCATAAACTCACATTTCAACCATGCCAAGTTTTTTTAAGAAATAATCAAATTTCACCTTTGGAAGAGGCTTGATGAGAATGTCAGCTATTTGATCAGTTGTATTAATATTTTCCAACTGAATATCTCTTCTTTCCACCATGTCTCTTACATAGTAGTAAGGGATTTCTATATACTTTGATCTATCATGAAATATTGGATTCATGGATAACTTGATGCAACTTTGGTTATCATAGTGAATAATGGTAGGTTTCAAAGGCTCATAGAATAAACTCGCAAGCAATTTTTGAAGTCACACTGCTTCTCTTGCACCCATTGTTGCTACAATGTATTCTGCCTCGGTTGAACTCTGAGTGACTAAAGATTATTTGTCCAAATCCATGAGATCATAGCTAATCCTAAACTAAAACAACATCTTGATGTGTTTTTTTGGTCTTTAAAACTTTCATCCCAATCAAAATCAACATATTCATGAAACTTCAAGCTAGTATTCTCATATTTAAGTTCATACCCAATAATGCCTTGAAGATATCTTAATATATGCTTCAAATAAACAAGATGTACTTCTCGAGGTTCACACATAAGTTGACTCAATGAATTCACATCATAGTAGATATCTGGTCAATTATTCACAAGGTACATCAGAGGCCCAATTATCCGCCTGTATAAAGTGGGATTGATAAGTCTAGATTCAACAGTTTCTTCTTTAGTTTGTGTAAATTGGTTTCCATAGGTGTAGACATAGGTCGACAGTTCCACGTTCCAAATCATTTCAAAATATTGATTGCATACTTCTTTTGATTTAGAAAGATGTTTCTTGACTTCTTACAAACTTCTAATCCAAGGAAGTAATGAAGAATCCCTAAGTCCTTCATCTCAAATTTAGAAGTCAATTATTTCTTACACTGATTAATGAGGTGGTCTTCTCTTATAATCATAAGGTCATTAACACAAAGGATTAGAATCAATATATCACCTTTAGTTACTTTAAAATAAAGATTTGGATCAACATCATTCTTGGAGAATCCAAGACTTAGTAGATATTTGTCAATCCTTTCATACCAAGCTTGAGGAACCCGTTTGAGTCCATATAGAGCCTTTTTTAATTTACACATGTAAGAAGCAACATTATGAGTCACAAACCCTTCATTTTTCTCCAAGTATAATTTTTCCTCAATAGTTCCATTTAGAAAGGTAATTTTCACATCCATTTGATGAATTCTCCAACCTTTGGTAGCTACAATGGCTATTATAGCTCTAATTGAGGTATATGTTGCAACTAGTGCAAAATTTTCTTCAAAGTCTTTTCCTTCCTTTTGAGAGAATCATCTAGCTACAAAATAGGCTTTATGTTTTTCAATGCTACCATCTGAAACATACTTAACTTTGAAAAGCCATTTGGATGAGACAACAAATTTTCCTTTAGATCAAGGAACTATGTCCCAAACATCATTTTTTAGTATTGACAGATATTTGCCTATCATCACATCTTTCCAAACTTGATGTTTGAGAGCTTTAAAAGCATTAGAAGGTTGAGAGTTTGGGATCTCACACATGAATGCACTGTATGCTAGTTTGTAAGGTCTTTTGTTTTCTCTGAATGTCCTTCTAGGTGCTACAAATTCATCTCCTTCCTCTATTATTTTTCTTGCCCAAAGTGGCCTCTTAGAATTATTGTCATGACTCTCTTCTTGAGTCTTTGGAAGGATCTCATTTTCATTTGAAGTCTCTTTAGGGTACTCCCTCTAAATTTCAAGAGTAGGAACCTCTTCTATGGAACAAGGTGAATCATCTATATCTAGTTCATCTAAAATTTTGGCTCTTTTGAAAGTGATGTCTTCTTCAAAGATGACATCTCTACTAAGTTCTATTTGTTTTTGTCTAGGTATGTAGATTATGTAACCCTTTACTATTTCACTAAAACCAATAAGGATTCCTTTCCTTCTAGTTAAGTTCTAATTTTTTTATTTTCTCCTTAGGTACATGAACGTACACATGACATCCAAATTTCCTCAAATGGCTAATGTTAGGTTTCATACATGAAAAGGCTTCTTTAAGAGTTTTGTTGTCTAGATGTGAGTGAGGGCATCTGTTTTGAATATAGACTGTTGTATTAGACGCTTCATCCCAAAATGACATGCTCATGTTTTGATCATATATCATAGCCCTAGCAACTTCTAGAATAGTTCTATTTTTTCTTTCAGTAACTCCATTCTATTGTGGGTTGTAGGGAACTGTTAACTCCCTCTTGATCCCAGCAAGTATGCAAATTTTTTTAAATATTTTTGAATTGTGTTATTTTCCATTATCTATTCTTAGAACTTTAATTTTCTTTCCTGAGGAGTTTTCAATGATAGTTTTGAATTCTTTAAATTTTGTAAGAATCTCTTCAAATTCTTTACACTTAAGGAATTATATCCAAGTCTTCCTTGAAAATTCATCAACATATATTACATAGTAAAAAAAACCTCCCAAGGATGGTGTTGAAATGGGTCCACATAGCTCAAAGTGTACTAGTTCTAACACATTAGTGGTGCAAAGGTCTTCAACAAAAGGGAAAATGAGTCCAATAGTCAATCCTCTATGGTATTCTTACACCTTCCTGAGGATATTTAAGACTCCTTTTACCCACACGATAACCTATCAAAAATTTCCACACAAATCCTTTGAACTTCACACCAATTCTCACAAAATGGCTCTAGAAGCCAACCTTGGATTTAGAGCACAAACTTGGAAATGGTCACTACACAATTGCTTGACTCCAACCAATGCTTGGGGAACTTCAAGGGACATACAAGGACCAAGATTCCACAATATTTTGGGTTCTCAAACTATCACAACCAACAAATGCACTAAGAGGCCTAAAAGCTCCTAGTTGTACTTTTATGGGTTTTAGGGCAACAACTCATAAATATTTTGAACGCCTTGGTGAAAAAATTATAGTTTTAGATACTCTTTTGGGGCTTCTATCTATCCTCCAACTTTTATTCCTCCAACCTACTCCAACACCCCTGAACTCACACAGGCTTCTCAAATCTAATTGGCCAAAAGAGGCTTGGAACACTTGGTAAAGGGAAAAAATGGGTTCCTAGGTCAAAGAATTGACTTGGATTGCCTTCAAACACTTATCTCAACATGAAAAAATCATCCCCCAAGTTCTAGGTTTCCATCTCCTTGTTTACCCTACAAACCCTCACCAATTTAGTTGAGTACATAGAGATATTCAACCTAGGGCTCGATCATAGGACCCTTAGACCTTTTGAGAAAAATATACAACTTAGGAATCTATTAGTACATATCCTAAACTTTTAAAATATAGGAGTTTGTTGAATTCTAGCCATAGAGTTATAGGTTAGGACCCAAAATCAATTGAAACCCTCAAATTCAGGGTATGTTGACTCGGTCTCAAAAAAAATAGTGATATTTGTTGATCTCAGATTGGTTTTGACAAGTGAGTGTCAACAAACTTAAGCCATTAACTTGGTTCATTATGAACTAGTAATACATGTCAATCACAACATGTAAATATTAGACCATGTCGAGTTGTAATGAGTGTCGAGTCACTCAAGTGCCAAGTAGATAGACCATGCCAAGTGATTCAGGAGCTGAGTAAACAGTGGATGCCAAGTAATGCAGGAGATGAGTGACAATATATAGAACAATTCATGTCAAGAATCAAAGACTTCATATGTCAAGTGACACAATTTTGACATATTTGTTTTTAATGGCACACACAACTGTGTAAACCATTTTTGAGTTGACTTGAGGATAGATTACAATCTTGTGGATATAAGGATGAATCTATATTTGGATTCCCTATGCAATTACATGCAACCAATCATAAAATGGAAAGGTTTAAGCAATAATATGGATGAATCTTAGCCATAGATTCATACCTAACCATAAGCCACCTAAGTCTTCTTAAGGAGGGTGAAGCCCTAAACTCTTTATGGGTGAATGATCGAATTGGAGGAGTGAACAAGATAGTTTGCAGAGCATTCAAGGTGACTTAGAATTAAAAGTGAATTAAAAAATTAGTTTGAGAAGAACATAGGATAGAGAGAAGGATACAAAATTAAGACATCATATCATGAATGATCAATTAGATATTGTGTAGAGGTGATTTGTCATCAGGCAAGCAAGTGCCAATCATAGGATCTATGTTGAGACATTTTAACAGGCAATTTTAGTTAAATCTCTTAATAGAGTAGTCCTAATAGGCTATATGAAATCCTTTAATAGGGTGCTTAGCTGTAAGTTGAAGTCCTCTAACAAGGCACACTTCTAACAGGGTGTTGAAATCCTCTAACAAGGTGAGACCTAACAATCTTTGTAAGCCTTTAATAGGGCAGACCTTTCACAGGGTAGACCATGATTCATTGTCAAATCATTGTAACCTTCATTGGATACACTTTATTACTACAGTAGTGAAGATTTTTGGGTGTCATCCCCACCCTAGTTTTACTTTCTCACTTGGAGGGTTTCTGGCTAATCATATCTGGTGTTATGTGTGTGATTGCTTACATGTTTACATGATTTAGGTGCATATGCTTTACATGTTATTTTAGTTTACATATCAAATGCATATGATGAATGAATGGTAAAAATTTTATGGTTCCAAGTTTAAACTAATAATTCACATCCCCCCCTAGAAGTTTACTCTTTTCACTTGTAATTCCAACAATTGGTATCAAAGGTTTGTTCCCTGAAAGAGAAGCTTTGCAACTTTGAGGAAAGATCTTGAAATGGAAGTCTACAAGTTGGGAAATACTATTGAAAACTAGGAGATTGAAATACATCTCATACTACATCAACTAAATGAGTCAAGAGAGGAACTAAAGAAATCCTTGAAGAGAAGGAAAGAAATTTCTATTATGGAGAATGACACACAATATAAAGAGATAAACACTACTAAGCTATTTGTAGATGGAGACTCAAATGAATTTGATGCAGTAGTTGTAGATCTAATGGAAAATAATAGAATCCAAGCTAAGGAAATTAGAAATCTCAAGTTAGAACAAGAATCACAAGCCATACTAGTATGTGAAGTGGTTGAATAGAAGAAGAAAGCCATGGAAGACAAAGTTATGATTGAAGAACACAAAATAGTTTTGGCTAATAGACTGGAAGAGAAGTCAATAGAACTGACTATGATTTCCAACATGCAATTGGATACTCTAAGTCAAATGATGAATGCCAACTATGAATTGAATGTCAAGGACATTGAGATAACTACATTGAAGTTGTAAAATGAACAATTGTAGAGTGACCTGAAAAGAGAAAAGGAATTTGTTGAAAGTTTCAACAAGCCAAATGAAGCCATCAAATATTTTGAGCAATTATTGAGATCCCCTAAATCCAAAAATGATACATCAAGATTGGGTTACACAAGCACTAAAGAAGGAGAATCATCCAAAGTTGCTCAAGAAAGGAAGATCAAAGGTAAGAACTCCAAACCTACTTGTCATCACTATGGTAAGAAAGGAAAAAATACTAATATGTATACGAGCAAGAATACAAATCAAAATGTAAAGCCTAAGAATAAGACTCACTGTCATAAGTGCACAAGCAAGGCCATCAGGCACATGAATGCAAAACTAGGACCATGCATAAACAAAGATTTGAAGGATATTGCTACAACTGTCAGAAGTATGAACATAGAGCTTTTGAATGTAGATCCAAATCCATGTGGTCATCAAACAAGCCAACAAAGGTAAGAAATAATGGAAAATTTTATAATTGGGATTATAATACAAGATATAGCTATCATTACTATCAATAATATGGACACGTTCCTAAGAATTGTATTAGGACACACTTTAGTGGTAACTACAAAAGGTGGTTGAGTCAAACCACATGTTTTAGCTATTCGAAGACTGGTCACATTAGTAAGCATTATCCAACTCAATCAAAGGCACCAAGTTGTGAATTTGATAAAGGAAAAGGCAAGGTAGATGTTGAACATATCAAAGATGAGATGAAAAAGATGTGGAAAAAGAAAAAATGATTGTAGCACATCAAATGGAGAAGGGATCACTTCACCCAATGGGTCAGGTGATCACACCTCATCAAACTAGAAAATCAAGAGGTATGTGGGGCTAATATTCAATTTTTATATCATACATCAATTCCAAAGGAGATAGTACTAAAAATACTACACAAGATGCAAGATGTTGAAAATTCAAGTTAAATCTTTAAGTTTTTCATGTTGTTGTTGAGCATGAAATGTTTCCTATGTATGCCGAGTGAAATGTTAGTTGATGCTAAGCTGCTAGACTATCTAGTTGATGTTGAGCTCGTAGTAGCTATCGAGTGATGGAAATATCAATGGATGCCAAGTGATCCTAAAATTGATTGATGTCGAGCTTACAGCTATGTAAGCACTCAACATTAAATGCAAAGGTTTTTGAAGGGTATATGATCAATTTTTTCTCATTATTCATCATTTTGAATTTGAGCTAGAGAAAATAGAGTAGAAGGTGATTCAAAAACATATTCAAAGCATTTGCAAAGATTTTAGCAATGATCTCACACCAGTTTATCAAATTTCACAAGGTATTTATCAGAAGTTGAGCTACACAATTTACTTTTGCATAAACCCTATTTTAACAAAATGGCATCTAGTTTGACAAATGTTGAAGGGAAGGAGGTTTTGAATGTTCAACTTGTCAGTAATAAAGTTAAGCAACCCATATTTAAAGCCATTCCTAACATCTCCTATAAACAAGATCCTTCTGGTGCATTGTCAATGATCTCACCAAACGTAATTATGGTGCAAGATGTGAGGAAGTGCTACAATTGCAAGATAGGAAGTATACGAGACATAGAGATAAGAGATGCATATAACAAATTGTGTGAGAATGGTGTTTTGAATAGGAATACAAAATTGTTGAGAAAAAGGGTTTAACACGATCCCTAGATTTTCCTAATGTGTTTTAAAATGAGTGGATACGAATTGTGTTAATTTGAATTCATGATGGTTCTTTATGGCTAGAGGGAGGACCTATCAAGATTACCAAGAGAATAATTCATAGGGTTACTAGTTACCCAACCCTAGATCGGCCAAAGACACTTAGAAGTGATTCCAAGGAAGTAATTGAGAAGAACACTGGAGAAAAATGGAATAAGAGGGGCATGACAATATATACTATTGCTGATCCATTGTTGAACTTTTTTTTAAGGGTAATCTCACATAAATTCTATCAATCTAGTAGATTGAATAGTGTATCCTGTATAGCTATGGATATTGGCTACAAGATTGTAAAGAAATATCATACATATGATCTGGCAGAGCTACAATTACAACAATTGATGGAGAACCTTGGAGCTATCAAGAAAACCAAGAGTGCATAATGTAAGTTTGGTTCAATACTAGTTTGCATATTCTTTTATGTACAAAATACATTTCCCTCTTTTGGTAATGTAGGATGGAAGACTAATATGCCAGTTGTGGTGTAGATCAATAAGTACATTGAGCAAATGGGAGAAAACTTTGAAACCTTGATGACAAGTTATTTTTAAGAAATCAATGAAGGAAAGAATGAGGATACCAATTTCTTTGGTTGAACAACACTATAATGACATATGTTTTCTTGTTGATGTTGACTAGACTTTTGTGCAAGCTGCTACACTAAGGGTAAGATGGTTAAGACCACTTGGGTATGAAATTAATATTGATGAAGCCTCAACAACCATCACTACACTCCTAGCAAAGGAAATAAATAAAAGTACAAAGATATTTGGCAACTATGAGATGGAAAAATCAAAGATTACCATGGAGTTGAAAATTGCATCAGCCATTAAGAAGAAAGATAAGATAATAAAGAAACTAAAAGCGAAATTTGGAGAAGGTGCAAAGGAGGAAGAAGAAGAAGAAGAGGATGAAGAGGAAGAAGAAACACAAACTCAAGCACCTCTTGCATTGACCCAAGGCATGGGAAAAGACAAGGAAGGGGAGGAAACTAAAGGTACTAAGGGAGAAGAAGCCAAGGAAGCACCTACTCCTATCAAGCAAAAGAAGAGGAAGGCTAAGGTACAACTAGTGGAAAGAGCAAAGAAGATTGTCAAACCTAGCCTAGCCAAGCCTAGTGTTCCTACCACTAGAGCCAACACACGTGCTACAACTCAGAATGCCAAGGAAAAGACCAAGAAAATATAGCAAGGTGGCCAAGAGAAGAAAAGATGAAGAAGAAAATATGTGGCATAGCCAGATTCTGATGAAGAGAGGATAGAATAAGATGAAAATAACTAATTTAAAGTGGTAAGTCACAATCCTCTATCTGATCTTGAAAAATTATGTGAAAATATCAAAAGCAATACAGAATTATCTAGTTTGAAACATATAGATTTTGATAAACTTGGAAAAGAAGAGAAAAATCAAGTGGAAGAGGCATTATATGCTATGATGTCAAAGTTTAAGAACACTCCACTAGAATTTTCCAACTCAATACCAAAAGGTTTATACAATATTGTTGAGCAAAAATGGCATTATTATTTGAATTTGGAAAAACAAATCAAGGAAACAACATTAGCCCAAGTAATGCTAGAATTGAAAAAGGGACATATTGCTAAGGCTTTTAAGAGATATTTAGTTAGGTTCACACCTAAAAATAGAGCCTTTAACATTATTCAAAATAACATTGAAGATGTGGTCAAGATTTCAACTCAAATATAGAAACTTATCTATGGATTGACCACTGTGAAGCAAGGAGACGATGACCATTTAGAGGGTAAAGATGATGATAAGGATGATGAAAAAAATGATGAAAAGGAAGATGATGATAAGAAAGATAATATAGTTGGGGAAGAAACAAAAAAGAAAAATGATGACAAGGAAACAACTGAGCAACAACAAGATGAAAAAAGTGTGCATGACACACAAGTGCCAAGTGTCAGTCCTCCCCATGACACAACCAAAACCACTGAAACCATAACTGTTAAGGATGTTTCCAATGCTTTAGCCTAGAACATCAATCCACTTACTACAAAATACTTGAAGAAGATTCTCGACCAATCTACACTCCAAGCTAAACTTTGTGAAAATCCAATTTTGGTTAGTGTAGAAGAATTGCAAAAGGTAGTAACTGAGGTCAGAAGGGAAAAGGTGAATCCACAAGAACCACCTTCTATCATCCCTTCAGTTACTAATGTACAACCTTCGATTCAAACAACAATAGATACATCTACTAAGGTTGATACAAGTGTTAAAGTTGATACTATTGCAAAGAAGCAAGCAGAAGAGAAAGATATTATAGGACAATAGAAAATAGGACAAATAAATTCATCTGTACCTAAAGCATAGGAATAAGGTGCTAACCAAGTCATAGTAATAGACCAGGGCAAGCCTAAAGAGAGTGAGAAAACACCAAAGGTGAAGGAAAAAGTGGCCATCCAAGCATTGGTAGCCTTACCAGCATTTGCCACTCCTTCTACACAAGCTCTTTAGAAGCCAGGCATAGAAGCCATTCCATTACAAATCTCAGTGCCAAGCCCCAGCTCATCAAAGGTTGATAAGGTAATTCACTATGGAGACATAAGCCTTAATGAAGAAATTGTGATTCCAAAATATGACTACGAAACTATGACATTGGAGAAAATAGGCATTTTACAACAAGCCTTAGAGAGGAAAAAGCATCAAGAAATGCTTAGGAGAGAACACAGGCAGAAACAAGAACTGCAAGATATAAAGGACATCTTTTTTGATGTATTGAGCCTACCAACTCTTGAAGAGACCAAGTCACTTATAGAACAACTGACTGTTATAGTGGAAAAGGTCACAAATGAAGACCTTAATACAAATGTAAAACTTTTAGAATGGTTTGAGAAGAAGTTTCAAGGAAAGGTAAATGAGAAAATATCCAATGAGATAACACTAAAACAAGTTGCTTTGGCAACAAAGGTTGAGGATATGAAGAAGGTACTTGAGAATATATTCTCACTGTACACAAAACTATGCAATCCTACACTCTTCACCCAAGAGACCCGAAGTCACATTTTGAGTCTAGATAGTCAAATATCTGCATCAGTTGCAAGACTACCATCAAATCTAGCTCAAAGTGAGAAGCATTTTAGAATATTGCTTTAGGCACAGAGTCAGTTAGCTATCTTAACAATAGATGAGGCTAATATTAGAACCAAACTAACAAGTATTCAGGCTACCCTTACCCCTCATATGGAGATAATGCACAAGGAGCTAGGCTATGCCGAGACTTTACTAAAGAAAGACCCCAATCTTTCTACTTTAGATGGCCTAGTGCACCTTGCTGCTAAGCTTACAATCCAAACCACGTCATTGGATGTTGCATGTGACAACTAGGATACAGCCCTCAAAATCATCATGGATGTCCATAAATCTTTTTTGGATAGACACACTATACGTGTATAGCCCATTTGACATAAGTGTCAAAAAGGGGGAGATATAATAATAATATAACATGGGGGAGATATAAAAGAAAGGGAGATATAATATGAGAAATAAGATATGGGGGAGTATGAACAAAAGAGAAATAGAAAAGAAAGGGGGAGCATAGTATCAGAGTTATATCATTGGGATGATATGCATTTTTGGAGAGAAAGTAGCAAACATATATAGATACCAGCTAAGACAGAGCATATCAAATGAAAGAGTATTAGATACAATGCATTGAAGTCAAAGGGAGCACAGATTTTGGATACAAATCAGACACATTAACTCAGGAGGAGTTATCAATTTTGAAGTATTTATGTTATTGTAGAATTTTGAAATTTTGAAGTTTTGTATATAAGCTGAGTCATGGATATGTTATGCTCGAGAAGATTGAAGTTGGTTATGTATATTCAATTGTTTTTGACACTCATGTCAAAGGGGGAGATTGTTGATCTTATATTGGTTTTGAAAAGTGAGTGTTAACACACTTAAGCCATTTACTTAGTTCATGTCGAATTACTAATACATGTCAAGCACAACATGTAAATATTAGACCATGTTGAGTTGCAATGAGTGCCAAGTCACTTAGGTGGCAAGCAGATAGACCATGCTGAGTGATTCAAGAACCGAGTAAATAGTGGATGTCAAGTAATGCGGGTGTCGAGTCACAATATACAAAATAGTGCATGTCGAGCATCAGAGACTTCATAAGCCAAGTGACACAGTTTTGACATATTTATTTGTAATGGCACAAACAACTATGTAAACCATTTTTGAGCCAACTTAAGGATAGATTACGATCTTTTGGAGATAAGGATGAATCTATATTTGGATTCCCTATGCAATTGCATGCAGCCAATCAGAAAATGGGAAGAATAAAGTAGTAATATGGATGAATCTCAATCATAGATTCATACCTAACCCTAAGCCACCTAATTCTTCTTAAGGAGGGTGAAGCCCTAAACTCTTTATGGGTGAGTGATTGAATCGCAGGAGTGAACAAGATAATTTGTAGAGCATTCAAGGTGACTTAGAATTAAGAGTGAATTGCATAATCAGTTAGAGAAGAACAGAGGATAGAGAGAAGGATACAACATTGAGACATATGATCATGAAGGATCAATTATACTTTGTGTAGAGGTGATCTATCATTAGGAAAGCAAGTGCCAATCGTAGGATCTATGCTGAGACATTTTAACATGTGATTTCAGTTAAATCTATTAACAGAGTAGTCCTAACAGGCTATATGAAATCCTTTAACAGGGTGCTTAGTTGTAAGTTGAAGTCCTCTAACAAGGCACACTTCTAACAAGGTGTTGAAATCCTCTACCAAGGTGAGACCTAACAGTATTTGTAAGCCTTTAATAGGGTAGACCTTTCACAAGATAGACCATGATTCATGGTCAAATCATTGTAACCTTCATTGGATACACTTTATTACTGTAGTAGTGAAGATTTGTGGGTGTCATCCCCACCCCAGTTTTACCTTCACACTTGGAGGGTTTTTGGGTAATCATATATGGTGTTATGTGTGTGATTGCTTACATGTTTACATGACTTAGATGCATATGCTTTACATGTTATTTCAGTTTACATATCGAATGCATATGATGAATGAATGATGAAAGTTTTATGGGTCCAAGTTTAAACTACTGATTCACCCCACCCCCCACCCCCCCACACCAAAGTTTACTCTTTTCACTTGTAATTCCAACAATATATCCCTTCAAACTTAAAAAATTGAACAAAATAAAATTCCATAGAATCAGGATTCAAAACTCTACCCAATCATGACATCAAATGTAGTCACCCAATTCGTACAATTTTGTACATGAAATAAATGCTCAAAAAATCTATTTATTTCTACTTGAAAATGGTTTGTCTCTACAATATTTCACTCCTCTAAATTTTTCAATGGTGTTGAGACTCAAATACATCATCCCCAATAGTTATAATTGATATTTGAAAGGTTGGGACTGTTGGGTGAAAAGTTGCATTTTTTGACAAAAAGTTGTCAATAAGAAAAGTTGCTAATTAACACCTTCTACAACTTTTTGCTTTAAACCTTTATACATGAAAATTTTATTTTCCAAAAACCTTATTAAGGTATAATAACATAGAAAACATATCAAAGACACCTAATTACTCAAAATATGCAATTTTAGGATCCTTTTGGACTAAGTGAACTTAGGTTTATAAATACGTCTCAAGTTCCTTGACCATACATAGGATCATTGCTTATTACACACATAAATTAAAACTAAACAAATTTTTTATATGGATCACCATATGTCTTATTCAAGATGAATCATCTCCATATGCCTTGATCCACCTTGTTGTTGGTTATATCACCTTGGTGCCTTGCACCGTACTTCTTTGGCCAAAAGACACTCAAGTCCCTTAAGTGGGAATGCCTGCAAATTTGACACTAGTCTTCTTAATATATTTCATAGACATCCAAGTTTCTTCCTCCAAGTGTTTATACTTCCATTTGATCAAATAATCATAATAGGTATGCTTTGTAGTCTTCTGGTTGATCCTTGTTTCTAAGATACATTTGATGTTTGGAGGTTTTTGTCTTGGTAGTTCTTGAAGCACATTAGTAGGACCTACATCACCAATGATAGTAGGACTATAAATCTTATATGCATAAATATTAGATACATTAAATATTGGTGAAAGGCCTATATCAAAAGGTAAATCAATCTTGTATGCATTAAGACCACATTGTTTGAGGATTTGAAATGGCCCAATATTTTTCATCTATAGCTTTGTATACTTCCATTTATGGAGTCTCTCCTTCTTAAGGTGGACCATGACCATGTCCCCAACCTTAAAATGGATTTCTCTTCTCTTCATATATGTTGTCTGCTTGTATTTTTTAGAACTTTGTTGCAACTTCTCTTTGACCTGTTGGTGGATACATTTCATCACTTTAGAAAAATCATCTACCAAGGCACTCCTCTAATATGCGATATGTTGTTACATGTTTTTCCACAATAGGTACTATACAATCACAAAAAACATCCACTATTATTTCCATGGCTTTCTCATTATTCTCAATCCATAGAGTTTTCTCTAGATCATCTTTTGGTTCTTCCTTTTCTTCTTTTACAAGTATTCTAATTTGCTTTTCTTTTTTTTGTAGCATAATTATTCAAAGTTTCCAAGGTTTGAAGTTATCAACACTTGTAATATGGTGTTTGAATCTTAACATGTTTGTCATTTTGAAGAATAGTAAGAGACTCCAACTCAATGTGAAAATCTGATCTCTTAAACTTAATAAGATCTTTTCTTAACGAGGCTCTGATACCATGTAAAGTTTCTATCAAATTTCATAATAATGTTGACTGATGCATTATTTTATTTTTAGGTTCAAACTCTAAAGGAAATGGATATGATTTACTTGAGAATTTATGTATTACTTTACAATAATATAAATGAGATTTTCTTTATATTTTGATGCTTATGTTCCTTCAAATTTGCTTTGCATTAATATATTTCAATGCTTGGTAATATGGGGTAGATCAAGAATATATAGCATAGAAGGGTGATGGAAAATAGGCATGTCTCCGAATGGAGACATGACCATTCACGGTCACACCTGTTTGGTGGTGGATTATCAAACCTGATCATTATTAGTTAGATATAACAAGATATCTAAACATGCACTAATGACCATAATAGAGTCATTCTTATCTCAGTCCAATAATGTTATAATGCAAATCAATAATGACCAAATAAGGATAAGAACTTGTTTTGATTATAATGTTAGGGTTTGACAGATCTGGAACAATATAAGAATAAATAGTTATATGCATAAACAAAAGTAGAATACTCAAAGAACACAGATAACACACATATTTAATGTGATTCACCCAAAACCTGGGCTACATCCACCTACACATCCTTCAATCTTTCTATTATCCAACAAAAACATACACCATTGTTACAATGCACTATGCATCTTAGCCGCTTATAACAGTGTTTTAGGGTAACCTCTAAAATTGACCATTTTAGGGTTTTAAAATGAGAAGTCACCACAACATCAACACCCACTACATGATCAGTCGCCACAATATCAACATATAACTGAGGCACAATCTCAAATGAATATATGTGATCATCAACTTATATGCAGTGATTATAATTTGCATAATACTATGCAATGAGAGTTATATATATGTATATATATCAATATGAATAACATATTGGTATATATATACATATGTATGTATTCTCATATAATTGATCATAGAGATTTGTCTAACTGAAGCTACATACTTTAACATTATTAAGTATCTTATTTTAAATATTTATTAATATGTGTACATGTGGTGATAGTATTTAAAACACTTGCAAGAAAAATATGTTTTATTTTTTTTAAACAAGAATAGGCAAGGATGAAAATAATTTCATGTTTTTTAATTTTCTTTGTTCTAAAATGTTACAACAAAAACAAGGGCAGAGTAATAAAGTTGAACTTCAAGTTGTCTGCCGACAAGTGTGTGTCAATCACTAGAGTAATAACCTTTAAATAATTTATGAAGTTCAATGAACTATCCTTCAAATAGGGACCAATCTCTTAAGGACATTAACAAGGTGTAAGTTGTACTAATTATCGATGTGATGATTCTCAACACAAAGCTCATTATCATAATGTCCATGGCTAGACTAGAACATCTTGTCAACCTTTAAATTCTCAACCTTAAGATAAGAGGTGTTTTGGCTTACATAGATATAAAAACAAATCTTGATTCACCTTAGTTATTTCTCCTCTTGAGATTACTATCCATCCTTTTAGAAAATTAAAATTTCATGATGGTGCTCCTATGAGCTAATAGGTGCTTTTAGCTTACATAGATATGACAAATTTCCTCAATTTGACTAAGTTATTTCTCCTCCTAAAACTACTAGCTACCTTTCCCATAAAGTGAAATCTAATGATGGTGGTCCTATAGACTAAGAGCCTCTTTTAAATAGTCTCGATAATCCTAGTACATAGAAATTAAAAAGTTGTGACCTACCTCTTGATACAAGATCTAGAACTCCTAATACTCGACAATTTGATTTTTTCTCTATATGAAAATTAACCACTACTTTACAAAGACTATAATAGGTGACTTCTTACACCTATCTATTTTATGATATAATGCATTTCTAAATTTTTTATGAAAATTAATATAAATAACACTATTTTGTATAAAAATCATAATTGACAATTATTGTATTCTAAAATACATTTTCTTTTGTTGATGAACTTAAAGGCAAGGACAATACATCCAAAGAGTGTTAATCCCCACTTGAAAGCATGTGTCATAAACCATATGCATTACCTTCTACATCCTCTCACCTTATAGTATAAGCCTCTTTCCCATCTCAAACAATTAATTTTTTCCTCATGGCTAATGAGGCCTATAATTAGAAAATAATGGTGATTTATTAAAATAATTAATAGGGGATCAAATGATCATGGTAGTTTTGTAATATATATCCTCAAAAAGTTGATTTTTTGAGAGTCAATACCTACAAAACAAACATGCCAAAAAATTCATGATGAACACCCAATAACCTTTTGCTATTACACTAATACATAAACATTTGGAAACAAATTATTATTGGTAAAATAATGTTTTTTTTATACAAATCATTGCACCAAAACAATGACATTTTTATTAATAAACATTGGTGCACATATTTACAAAGTCAAAATATTGGTTGAAAAATACAAAGTAATTATATTAATGTTCTTTTCATATTACATTCATGTGTGCACATGCTTAATTCTTGGTGTGCTACATATTTGGTGAAATAAAAACATGCACAACTATTGGTTTATAACCACTTTTTAAACACTCTCATCTGCATATTGACCCAAAAAGGTATGACAACTTCAAGCATTTAAACCAACTTCATTTAGTACATGCATTCACATCTTATGGTGTGAGACTCACCAATTGAATAAAATTAAACATATGGAAGTTGGAAAAAAAAAGAACTAATAATACAAATTTGAAATCAGGAAGTCGTCATATAAAGCAAATATTAAATGAAATTCATTGTATGAAATGACCTATTAGTTTCCACCAAAATTCAACTTTCAAATCAATTAGGCATTTCTTGAATGACCAACTTCCTATAAGTGGGATACATGGCCACATTAAGTTCTTTGAAAATAACTTGTCTAGTCATTGGTGGTTTATTCTCTATAATCTGTAAATTCTCTTCTCTTTTTCAGTTTGGTAGACAATCTCATTTTTGTCTTGTTTATTCCTTGTTATTGTATGCATAATGTATGTTTTCTTGATGTTTTTTCTCCAATTTTAATACTTTTACTATTTATGGTATGTGCTTACTGAATTCTTTATGGAGATGCTTAATGTACCATAAGTCTATGCTTACTAAAGGAATTCTTTATGGAAAAACTAAGTCAACATAGCAACATGTCTTTTTTCTGATTTGGAGGTTAATTTCTATTGCAAAACAAAGTAATCAAAATCAAATGTCTTTGATTACATGATTTTTATAATAAGTTTTCCATTCAGTAAATATGGGTTTATATGTGTATATTGTAGGTTTCTCTTCGAAATCATTAAAAATAATGGGGTTTCTTTGGGTTTAACTATGTCTTTCGATTCACTATAAGAAATTTGAGATCTATAAGTCACTGTTTGAAGAATATATTATATGAAATTTCTTATATTAAATATTCTATTATATTGCAACAACCTTGTTTTATTATAATTTTAGTGCTTCTACTACTTACGATAGATTCAAATGTATTGCAAAACTATGTGAGCATAGTTCAATGTACTATCATATTAGAATATTGTTGACTTTTTGTTGCAATGTTCTCAATGAGTACATTACAAAAAAACTCATTATATTGCACAAGTAGTTATTTAATGTATCCACTGATGAAATGTACTTGTTAATCTAGTTAAATTGTTGCATGCTTTCAAATTGAAAGTATTTATGTATTCATGCAAGCTTCATAGTCTCATATCTCACATTACAAAATTAGTTTTGTAATATTATCAATGAGTACATTACAAAATTAACTCTGCATAGTGCAAAAATAGTTTTATGATGTATTGAATGATTAAATGTACTTGTCAATCTAGTTAAGTTTTTAATGAAGGAAAACAAGTTTTGAAGGGTGCCTAAAACCCTTTTACAAATCAAAAAAAACTCAATGAATCCCAAACCAAACAATATGACAACCCATAGGTGAAACAGGTCACCAACTAGAACAATGTGACTAGGGTGGCATCACAGATAACACAATACTCCTCAGCCACAAAAATAGGTTTTGAACAGGCATCTAAAACCCCATGGTTAAAAAATAGATAGAAAATAAGTCCCTAACCATGTCAAACTATAAAGAACAGTAGGCCAAAAGAGTCAGAAGAGCCAAAATGGGACAACCGCAAATAGGCAGGGTCTCAAGATTTCCCTTTCAGTCTTGTCTTTTGAGAACATAATGCTATATCAAAAGATGGATTGGAGGGCTTGACCTTTTTTCCTTTTGCTATTGTCCATCCATCCTCCACCATACTAGCAGCCTTCTACCATGCAAAGTCAGCAACACCACAACTAGCCCCCAAAATCTTCATGGCCTAGGAAGAAATTAGGACCACAATAGAAGAAGGGATGGTAGTAACATCCAGAGACAGAGCCACAAGAGGGGATACAGTTGAATCAGTAGTGATAGAATCCAAAGCAGGGAAAACAAAAGAGGTCACCACCGTTGGGGAAACATTTGTACCATCAGAGACAACAATCGAATCCACCACTAAAGTATCCTAAGAAGAGTCACTATCCCCAATAGAGGGGGCTTTTTCAATCGTGTAGTGATCATCTAAAACCCCCTTCCACCAAGAAGGGGACTTCTTTGGTCTAGATTTTTTAGAGGAGCAACGGGTAGCAAGATGGTCGGTCTTGTAGCATTTCTTGCACCGAAAGGGGATACCCTCATAATCAAGAAGTTGAATCCAAGAGCCAATATGAGAGGCCAACTTAATCTTTTCACGGAGTCCCTTGTAAATGTCAATCTCCACAAGAATGAGAGAATATGTCATCCAAAACACATTAGAAGACATAGTATCAATCGACAAGAAGTCTTCGAGGGCCTCCCCCACCACCTTTAGGATTGAATCCAACCATACGTGAAGGAAGAGATTTAGCAACTTGACCCACAATAGGATCTTATTAAAGGATTCTATCGACATGTCAAAATCCTTATACGAAGGTTTAGCCATCAAGGGGAACTTCTCCCCCCCATGAGACACCATGATGTAGGATGGAATTTCTATCTTCAATAATAGAAAATTTCATAATGAAAAACCCCTTGCCATAAGGTAAATCTGGGCTATTTTCAAAATGAGGGGCTCCCAAATTCGGGTGATCTAGGCATGCAAATCTGATAGAGAGGGCCAGAAACCCTTAAATGAAAAATAACAATGATGGAAGATAAGTCATCCACATAAGTGGAAATCTCATCAACAATATTAGACTCTAAATCAATCATAATCAGGTTACTTATAGTGACAAGCACAACATCACAAAGCCCCAAACGCATAGCCTGACCTCCAATGCCGATCTCATAAGTGGCCACATCAGTGTAAGAGATGGTGGATCTACCTACAACACCACAAGTCAAAGCAAGATTCATCCCAGTAGGAACCACGATTGTTGAAACCACAGAGGGGCCACCAAAACTAGCCCCATAGGCCGCTTGAGGAAGGGCGAGAGAAGACAAAGTTTGAATTCCATCTAGGGCATCACTGCAGAAGATGGAGTATGGAGAAAAAGATGCAGTTGTGGGAGACACCAAGCCAAACCCAACATCAACCCTACCCTTGGAAGAGGCTCGCATAGAGGTAGAAGATGAACTGAGAGTAGTCGCCAGTGCGAGCATTGCAGAGGTAGTCGCAATCGCAGGCATCAAAATTCCCCTCATTATCAATCTAGTTAAGTTGTTTTAGATGTACTCTTAGATTTCACATTGGTATCCTAATTTTTTTATTTTCAATGAATATCCATCTATTCCATGTTTATTTATATAATATTGTTCACGATTACATTATAGAACTAACACTAATTTTATTATGTACTCATTGAATACATTAGAAAATTAACGTTACATTTATAACATACTCAATGAATACATTTTTGTAGTCAGTCATAAATAATATTAAATAAGAACCTTTCATAGTGTTGAGATAATTTTGTAATGTTCAAAATTGATACATTGCAAAACTAATTTGCCATATTGCTATTATAGTTTTCTGATGAATTCATTGAATAAATTAGAAATTGTTTACATTGTGGATCCAATCAGTTAGTACAGTTAACTTGAATGCCCCCCAAAAATAAATCTTCAATTACTAATCTCTTAACCATGAATGACTAAGTTGTTTATATTTTGGACCCATTCACTAGGTAGAGAAGGTGATGAATGGGTCATCTTAATTAAAAAACATTGTCCCTTATGTTAATCAAACCCCCATCTTATTACATTTGGAAGAGCACTAGACTCTTAATTATATGACCTTACCCATACTTAATCACCTTAACATGTTTGCATTTCACCAAATGCCATGTTAACACCTATGTGTTACCCAATTACTATGTCCTTCGAACCCCATCATGAAGTAGAAAATATATCACAGTTAGTTATCGTTCAATGAGTGTTTGTAATGATTTTCTTTTGTTGTTTGCAATGATTATCTTGTGTTGATAGTTGAATGTTTCAATTGTTTTAGCTTAAAATTATTGCATGTAATGTGATAGAAAGAAATAATTAGAGGAAATGGTAAAGAAATAGTGTATATTGTCAATTTAATCATTAGTTGGTGTTTTAGTTTTTGTGAAACTCCATAGTTTCTTATGTTTTTTGTTTTAAATATGGGGGTTTATTTGTTTTTATTATTGCAGCCTTCCACTACTATTTTTCTAAAATCTTCATCCCACAAGCACTTCACATCAACCTTATTTTCTAAGATTACATTACCTATATGAATTCTTAATTTGTTATTGATTTTTTTGACACCCCAATTATACTCATTTTCATACCTCTATTTAACTGCATTGCCTTACTAAATTAATTGTATGAATAATTAGGTTGTCATCGCTGTATGCATTTTTCAAATGGCATAGGGGAGTTTGAGCTAACATTAGGTGTATGCATTGTTAAGTTGACATTGAATGTATGCATTTGTATTTTAATGTATCCATTCTTCACTTGACATGAATTGTATGCATTACTCTAGTTTTTAATCTTCTACTTTCCAATGTTCAACTAACATTGTTTCCATTTGAATTCTATATTGACTAGATGTGCTCACGAATGTATTACAGTGTCAAGAATTATTGTTTGAGGTTAAGTGATAGGCATGGTAGGTGAAAAGAAAATAAGTGTAGAAAAGGAAACTTATTCAAGTATAAGAGTTCCACATAGGGATACATTTGCAGACAAAGATGTTAATACAAACAAACATGAACATTTCCTCATTCATCCTCTTGTTGTAGATCCACAAGTATCATTTGATGCTACTCCTACAAATTAAATAAATGATCTTACAACTACCAATGTAGAAAATGCAAATGAGCATAAAGGAAATGGAGGGATGTTTCCCCATGTAACATTGCCTATTGAGCTTGGATTAGGGAGTGAACAGTTTAGGACATGGATGGTGCAATTAGCAGTGTTGAGAAAGGATAGAGCTTAATTTAGGTTGCAACAAAAAGTGGAAGATACATGCTTCCAATTTGAGGATGTGGTTGATGGATACAAGTATGACAAAGAGGAAGGGGCCTAAAATAATCCTATCTATTAAAGAAGAAGAGGATTGTGAAGTGGTGCAAGGACATGGACTTTAGCATTAGAATACCAAAAGGGGTACACACAAACAAAGCTATTATGGTTTTTCCTATGATTATTGTCTACTTTTATGACAACCTCAAAACTATATAAAACCTCAACCACTATGGATCTAGAAGAATATGTAACTATGATGAAACAAGAGTGCAAGATTAATGCATTTATGGAATGAGAGTGATAACATGAATGGGAGCCAAAAATGTCACCCAACTCATATGAAAGAAATAGGGAATGGAGCATTGTTCTCATATGTGTCAACATTGTTGGTCTGAGCATACCTTATGTTTACTTGTTCAAATCCAATAGATACATAAATAATTACATTGTCAATTGTGAGCCTAGGGTGTGCATTTCAATACAAGAATATGCTTGGATGATGAAAGAGTTATTATTGAATTGGACATACCACTTTTCAAGAATCATCTATGGTGGTGTATCTCTGTCAAATATGACTCTTCTTGTATTTGACAATCATGATAGCTATGTGGCATGGAAAATAATTGATAAAGCAAGGTAGTTGGGCTTAGATCTACTCACACTTCTCATGTATACCAATCATAAGTTTCAATCATTGGATGTTAGTGTATTTTCACCATTCAAGTCACACTTCAAACAACATAGAAACTTGTGGGTTTCTAAGAACCCACCAATTGGTATTGGACATGAAGAGTTCACAACACTGGCTAGCAAGGCATTCAAATTAGTACTGACTCCTGGTATTATAATGAGTGGGTTCCACCAAATAGGGATATGGCCTTTAAAAATAGAATCCTTGGTGTATGATATGAGGCCAAGTGAATGATTTATTAATCACGAGGATCTGGGACATGGAGTTGTTGGGGCTCATCCATAATCCACAATATTGGATCAACTACATCAAGTAATGTTGCAAGTATTGATGATCTGAAAGGAGAGGGGAAGGCGATTGCAGTTGAAGCCTTCATTCAGTTTAGACGATATGATGAAGATACAATCAACACTTTTATGATAAATTGCATAGAAAAATGTGAAGGAGTAGTTCAAGTTGTAGCTCATAATGAGAAACCACCAAATTGTGAGCAGTCAC
Organism: Cupressus sempervirens; assembly: GCA_028749045.1. Taxonomy (NCBI): domain Eukaryota; kingdom Viridiplantae; phylum Streptophyta; class Pinopsida; order Cupressales; family Cupressaceae; genus Cupressus; species Cupressus sempervirens. Next base: position 255,805,408 of record CM053785.1, on the reverse strand, counting down.
CAAACCTTGACTAGCTACAAACCATGACAGGCCTGCAAACCATGATGTTGGTTTGAGCTTTCCAACACAAGCTTGTCAACCAAATTGGTTGTAGAAGGTTTCCACAAACATTGGTCAACCAATCAAGTGTGTGTATGTGGATGTTTCCTTATCAATGCACTCCCCACCACATGTTAACCCTACTGACGTTATTGACTACTTTACAAATGCAAACAATTAAGATCAATTGGATATTCATTTGTGTGATGATACCCATCTCCGAAGTAATGGTGACAGCCATGTTGAATTTGTAGCATGCATGCTAGTTGGCACCAAACAACCTAGTGGTGCATCCAACAGATTCCTATGATTAACTATGCAACAGACACAATCTACTACACAAGGGACACATCATGGTGTGCTTCGTCTAAGGACTCATATATTCTTACTTCTAATAACTAAATTGAACAACTATAGAAACAAGAAAAGATAAAGAAGCTAATCAAGGAGAATCCAAAATGAAAGAAGGAGCAAATGAGGGAGAGGAAAGAAGAAAGAGATGCAAACATTGCAGCAACAAATCCTTGAGGGTAGAGAGATAATGAAAAAGGGTCAAATGCTACAGAGAAAGACAAAAAGATCAAGACAAGGTACTCTGAAAGAATAGAGGAGGAGAGAAAAAGAAGAGAATCCAAATGCTTGCAAAAGATGTAGAGGCAATAATGGAGCCACACCTTCCACACCTATAGCCATTAGTGTAACAAAAAATACATAAGACTATAATTCTAGCTATCCTAGAGACGCTTAGTACACCCACCACACCTCTTTCCTCCCAACATCAAACACTTCTTGATATGTTTAGTCATATTGTCATAGGATTATCGAATGGTAATGATCAACAAGTGCAGCCCCAAGAACCCTCATCAAAGTTAGCAACCAATGTTGTTCCTCACAACACAATGCTAGCTCAATTAGCTCAGTTGATAAAGTACACTCCTACTTTATAGACATATCCTAGTTCTAGAGGGGAGGATAGTGGAATTGGCTACCAGTGTCCTCTTCCATTTACTAGTTTTATGGAAATTGAGGGCACATAACATGGTTGGGAGAATTTTGAAAGTTTTGAAATCAAATTAGTTTTGCAAGGTATTCAGAAATGTAGGTTTATAAAATAAACAATTACCATACAAATACAGTGTTTGATTTTCAAATTTACTTACTTCTATGATGTATTATTTATTCCTATTCATATTAGTATATAATTGTGTTTCACAATTTTGTGTTCTTGTTGCGACCATTGCATTGTTTGTTTTAAATTAATAGCCTAGTATCATTGTGCTTGGTTTGTTTGTTGCATGTAGTTGACTGCATGAATGACTTAGGAGCAATGAGGGTTGACATTAGTAAACTACATTCAATGTTGTACACTTGTTTTCAATCTCGAGTTAAGTTATTTTCAATTACTAATTATATATAATTTCATCATGTTGATGGTTTACTTGTTGCTCATGGTCTAGTGTATGAATGACTTCAAAGTTAGGAATACAATGAGTGTCTACTTAACAATGCGTATTTTTTTTTTCCATCAACCACAACTTAATAATGCATGTAGTCATGTTTTAAAGATATAGGCATACAGTCAAATAGAAGTAAAAAATTCATATTTTTATGTTTCATTGTACTCATTAACTCAATAGCAAATTAAGAATGTATTCAGTTAATAAGAGTATTATGGTAGTCTCAAACAAATATAGGAGAGAACACCTAAAATACTATTTTCTATATGCTCTAAGTAATGAATGTTTTTTTTTGTAAATGCAAGGTATTTGTAATTGTAATGTGTAAATGAATTTTTATTCAAAATTTTTAATGAATTTACCTAATTTTATAATGTATTAGATGTGGACACCAAATTGAATATGGACAATACAAACAAATCTATATTATCATTAGTAGGTGTAATATGATCTACAATGCATATATTTAAGGGATGCATTAACAACCAATCCAACATAGAGGAAGGACAATATGACCCTAAAGGCTATGAACCTAGATTGATGATGATCAAAGGATCATTAGTGAAGATGATATTGTCCTCATATATTTATTCAATAATGTCATTATATTATTCAAATATTTTGAAGTCTGTACAAATTTGACTTTCAAATTTTGATTTTTTTATACAAAGAAATGTATGCACACATACATACATATATACAAACATATGTATGTATGCATTCATAAGTATGCAGACATATATACATATGTTCACCATGATAAACATATGTATGTATACATATCATTGCATTCATAAGCACATAATTATATTGGCATTATACCATCTACTGCTAAAATCTATTAAATGCACTCCCAATATTAAAACTCACTAATATTGAAAAATAAGTGAAATTGATCATTCAAAATTGAGTAATAAACAACAATGCATAAAAGAAAGTTAAGAAATGCAAAGTAAAAAAGAATCGAAGGGGTCATGGCTTTAGTAAAGCCTTACTTATATGTTGTTGTTGTGTTATGTGTTGAATGTTGTCATCTGTTACAAGGTAACCTACAAAATATATATATATATATATTGAAGCAATACATTTTGTAAGTCACATGTATATTGTGTTAGAAAACCATATCATATTACATTGTAAGATGGTGATTTCTCAAATCAAAATGGAGAGTTAAAAAATACAATTTAATAGTACTTAAATGATAGTGTTGAGAAACACATTTACATGGACCTTTATTAATCCATAACCCATGTTCGAGTCTTCATTGTCTCGCATACCTACGAAATATTGTAACTGGTGGAAGTAACAGTTTAACATAAATTTATCATTCAATAAGTGCATGCACAATATTCTTACACTTTCATTATTATATTTTCATAAATGCTATTAAGATACATACATATCCATGTATACAAACATATCCATGCATACATATATATGCATGGATACGTACATATATTTGCATGCATACATACATGTATATCTATACAAACATATGTATACATAGAACAATACGCATTCATATGTACACACACATACATAAGTATGCATCCAAATCCAAGCATACATACATATATATACACACTGGTTCTCACTATGCATTGTCAAATTTAAATTTATTGTATACATTCCCAAGTTGAAATTGATTGTATACATGACCAATATGACATTCACAAAACATAAGTAAAGCATTTGAGTACAATAGCATTGCATAATTATAAATAATTGATTTAACAATGATTAAACACAAGTGAGTATATGTCCATACATGATCAAAGACAAAATATTGAGTTTACTACATTAGTCCCCTACAAATTTGTAGTACTAGCATAACTAAATGTTACTGCTATAAAATGTTAATAAACACATCACATCCCTCTATACAACCCACTTCCTCTGGCATATTGGAAATTTGTAATTTGTACATGCAAGGCATGGATTGTTGGCATTAAAGAATGAGAAATTAATTGGATTTGCAATTTTCAATAAATATTTTTGAAAGTGGTGTGGCATTATTGACCAATGCTTCTCAAACAAATTATTGATTTCATGCTCATCACCTTCCACTATATGGTTCACAACTTTACTCAATATTTTCTCATCTCATTGTTGTCCTTCAACAACAACTGTGGTAGAACTCCTACCACATAAGTCTCAACATTATAAAGGTCGTATGATCTTATGGTTTCCTCCAAAGTATTCCCTTGAAGGTAGGACTTGTTAGTATAAGCCTGTGCAATTTTTTTGAGGTCATAAATAGGCTGCAACAAGTCCATGCACTATGATAGAAAGATAGATACTAGCTGCGATGGATAAATGCATCACCTCATACCTATAATGAGTTTTTTTCTCAATTAATTCAACCAAATCATTTTGGACATGGAGACAATCACTATTTCAAAAAAAAAAACCATGGTAGCATATTGGCACATTACACAATCAATAGGTTATTCCCCTTTCCACACACACACACACACACAAGAAATTACACAATTACATAGAATCATTTGTTGAAATTACAATAGGAAAGGTAATCTTTTGGGGGGTGTGAATCAATAGTTTAAACTTGGAATCATAAAACTTTCACCACACATGCATCTCATACATTCAATGTATAAACTAACATAACTTGTAAAGCATGTATATCTAAAACATGTAAGAAAAATAAACATTCACACACACATAACACCATATATGATTACCCAAAAACCATCCAAGTGAGAAGGTAAAATTGGGGTAAAATTGGGGTAGGGATGACAACCACAAATCTTCACTACTGCAATAATAAAGTGTATCCAATGAAGGTTACAATATTTTGACCATGAAAATGATCTACCCTATGAAAGGTCTACCCTGTTAAAGACTTACAAAGATTGTTAGGTCTCACCCTGTTAAAGGATTTCAACACTTTGTTAAAAGTGTGCTTTGCTAAAGGACTTTAATTCACAATTAAGTAAGCACCCTATTAAAGGATTTTAACATAGCCTATTAGGACTACTTTGTTAAGAGATTTTGATTGAAATCACCTATTAAAATCTCTCAGCATTGATCATGTGGTTAGCACTTGATTGCTTGATAATAGATCACTTCTAAACAATTGTCTTCTTGGTTCTTCTTGATTAGATGTCTCTTTGTTGTACTATCTTCTCTTCCTCTGTTCTCCTTTAACTGATTCTGCAATGTACTCTCACTTCATAACTCCTTAGCTATCATGAATGCTTTTTTTGCACATGCAACCTTCTCTATACTCTACTTTAACACCTTACACACTCACTAGAGAGTTTAGGGTTTTTCATCCTTAAGAAAACTTTGGTGACTTAGGGTTAGGATATGAATCTTCAGCTAAGATTCATCCATTTTTTCGCTTAATGCATATATTTGTATTGGGAATCCAACTTAAGATTAATCCTTGGCTCCAAAATATTGTAATTCATCTTTAAGTTGATTCAAAAGTGGTTTACATAGTTGTTTGTGCCATTACAAACAAATATGTCAAAACTATTTTACTCGACACCTGAAGTCTTTGATGCTAAGCATACACTAATCTTTCTGCTATGACTTGGCATCAGTATCACTCGGCATCCACTATTTATTGAGATCTTGAATCACTCAACATACATTGTTTGCACGACACTTGAGTGACTCGGCACATGAGTGGCTCGACACTCACTGTGGACTCGGCATGCTCTATAATATACATGTTGTGCTCAACATGTACTACTTGTTCGACATGAACTAAGTAAATAACTTAAGTGTGTTGACACTCATTTGTCAAAACCAATCTGATATCAACATCATTGTTAAATGCATGCAATCAATGTCAACTTAAGAATGGACACTGGAAATACAAGCTTGGCTAAGTACACTAAAAAAAACTTTCATATTACATTGATGAATAAACTAATTGAATGATAAATAATGGTGAGATGTTGCTACTTCATGACATCTCGCTAGTAGAAGAACAAGATCGTTGGCGAACACAATGATATGGAAGCAACAGGAAGCGTGTAAAAGAGGTAAATTTTACAAGTAAACTTGATAAAAATGACCACGTTTAGTGTTTGGAGGGCATAGTAATTAGGTAACCCATAGGTGGTAACGTGACATTTAGTGAATTGTGAATGTGTTGAGGTAATTAGGTATAGGGTAAGGTGTCGTTGTGTTGGGTGCTTTATTGGGTGTAATAAGATGGGGTTTTGAGTAATGCAAGGGATAGTGTGTTTCAATTAAAATGACATCTTCACCCCCCTTTCCTACCATGAGCAACAAATTCTTCATTGAATAAATTAGAAAAATGAGACAATAGTATGCAGACTTAATTTTGTAAGGTATTCATTGAATACATTACAAATCTAAGGTTGCACAATGATGTATTGGTTTTATAATATATTTAGTGAATACATTACACAACTAACTTAGACATGTCAACCATAATCACAAAGAAAACATGAGCACAATGCAAGTAGATATCTCATCAAAGAATATTACAAATAAGTATTAAGTATATGTAGTGTAAAATTTGAATTACTATATGCATTCCCTGGTTCAAATTTACTATATGCAATCAATTCACCATTCACTTTACATAATTAAAAGAATTTAAATACAATAACATCACATAATTAAACATATCATGATTTCCATCCGTAAACATTGATAATAAGTGGAAAATGTTGAACACACAAAACACATCAAAATCAAGTAGACCATCCCAAAAAAAATATGCAATTAGTGTCTAAGTAGGAAAATTCGCACAGCCATATGTCTATAGATGTGCAAATTCTTTTATAAAAAAATAAACTCCATAGAATTAGTCTATGATTACAACTTTCTTAGGAGGTGTGAAAAAATCTTCATTCCTAGCATTGAAGATTGCAAAGGAACTATAATCATCACTTCAACATGAATATGTGAACAACTCTCATGCTTCCACCATGAGATCTTCACAACTCTCTTTTTCAAAATCAAATATTTTGCTAAATCTTCCATGGATCTTGTAAGAATCAATATTATGAATTCCCTCATCAAATTTTACCCGGTCCAATGGTACCACAACATGGCTAGAGACTTCCAATATCTAGTCAAGTCTACCAATAACTTGAAGAATAGAAGTTAAGACTCTTGGCAAGATACTCGACATTGAATACCAAAAGCTTGGTCCATAAAGAACACCTAAAACAAAGTAACATTTATGAAAACAGTAAATATCTATGTTAGTACAAATAAATATGTTGAACATTTTGAAATAAGCAATACTAAAATTTTGAACCTACAATAACCAATAAAAACATGTTAATTATGCTGACATAGTTATGCAATACATATCAACCTAGTAATAATACATTAAGCATACAATAACAAGGAATAATCAAGCAATAAATGAGATAGCATTCTAACCTAAACTAGAATGAAGATATGTTCTGTGCTACATAAAAATTGAATAGGCAACACATGGGTATGTGTTGATTAAATTACAAAAGTAAGACAATAATGTGAAATATGAGACTACATTGGAAACAATATAAGTAGATTGACAAGTACATTTAATCATTGAATACATTACAAAACTAATTATGTTGTATTGAGAGTTAATTTTGCAATGTACTCAATGAAAATATTACAAAATAAGACAACAATGTAAAATGTGAGAATACATTCAAAATATATTAAGCGTAATAAGAAGCATATTTAATCACTACATACATCATAAAACTAAATGTGTAGTATGCAATTAGCTTTGTAATGTACTCATTGACAACAATAAAAGAAAGTTGATAATGTGAGACATGAGACTAAGAAGCTTGCATGCATATAAATATACTTACAATTTAAAGGTATCAAACTACTTTATTAGATTGAGAAGTACATTTATTCATTGAACACATTAGAAAATTAATTTGTATGTTGACTTAATTTTGTAATGTGCTCATTGAGAAAATTACAAAAATAAGTTGGTAATGTGAGAGACGAGACTATGATGCTCGATTGCATACATAAATACTAACATTGGTTTTGCAATACATGTGATCCTACACATAAAGGCATGTAAGTCATCTACCTTCTATTTGCACTAGATTTGAACATATTTTAATCATAAAACTTAAAGCATGCAATAAGCATAGAGTGTAAGGAGTTAAAAGATTCAGTAAGTTTTGTAAAGTACTCATTAAGAACATTACAAAACTAAGTCTACAATTTGTAATAAGAGACTAAAATGAACTGTGTTGACTTAGTTTTGTAATAGATTTCAACAGATTGTAAGCAGTAAAAGCAGTAAATTTGAAATAAAAATAGGAATAAAGCATTTGAGTAGGATAAAGTTGTCATACAACAAGAACACGTCATTTATAGACTGCAGAGAATAAACTATCAACAATCATACAAGGAATTTTCAAAGAATTTAGCATGGCACTATATCCTTCTTCTAGGAATTTGGTCATTGAAGAAGTGGCAGGTCAATTTGAAATTTGAATTGTGGTGGGATCTAATAGGTCATTTCATACAATGAATTGCATTTAATGTTTGTTTCATTCAATGACTTCTTGATTTCAAATTTGCATTATTTGTTATTTCTTTTTATCTTCTTCCATCTATTTAATTTAATTCAATTGGTGAGTCTTTCACCATTACATGGATTGTCAATGTCTACTATTTCTTTACAATTTCCTCTTTTTTTGTGAATTTCTAACACATTACATGAATTAGTTTCCACCCTACTTAGTTGAAGATACAACTAACAACCAAGAAAAATCATCACAAACACTTATTGAATAATTAAAAATTGAAGGTTATCATTGTACCTCAAGCAACAATGTTTGAGACTGTACATACATTCACGAGCACATCCAGTCAACATAAACTTCAAATGGAAACAATTTTAGCAGAACAATGGAAAGTAGAAGATTAAAAAACTAGAGTAATGCATATAATGCATGTCAATTGAAGAATGGGTACATTAAAATACAAAAGCATATAGTCAATGTCAACTTAACAATACCTACACCTAATGTTCGCTTGAACTCCCCCATGTCAACTGAACAATGTATACATTAATGAAAACCTAATTATGCATAGAGTTACTTCAGTGAGACAATGCAGTCAAATAGAGGTATGCAAATGAGAATATTTAGGGTGTCAAACAAATCAATGACAAATTAAGAATCCACACAGGTAATGTTAGCTTAGCAAAGGAGGTTGGCATAAAGCATTTGTGGTGTCGAAGTTTTCATATAAACAGTATGTGAAAGACAATGATAAACGTAGAGAAGCCCCCATATTTAAATAACAAATGTAAGAAATTGTGGAGATTCACAAAAATTACAACACCAAGTAATAATTAAAGTGACAATGTACACTATTTCTTTACCATTTCCTCTAATTATTTCTTTATGTTACATTACATGCAATGATTTCAAAGTGAAACGATTGAAACATACAACTATCAACATAGAAAAATAATTACAAACTCCTAAATGTAAATGGAAAAATGAAGAAATTGTCAAGATTATTTAAAACAAGAAGATAGAGTAACAAGTGAATTGACTATTCAGAATATTCCTTTATCATTTCCTCTAAACAATTATTCATCCACATTACATGAAATGATTTGAAGCTTAAACTTTTGAAACTTGCAACTTTCATGGCAATAAAATCATTACAAACACATTTTTAACTATTAACAATAAGGAGATAAAGGTTTTTTCGAAATGCACAGAAACTCCAATTTTTAAACCAAAGAATGGAAGTGTCAAGTAAATGGACAATGTCCACTATTCATTTCTCATTTCCTCTAATTATTTCTTTGTATGACATTATATGCAATGATTTCATGGTGAAACAATTCAAACCTACAACTATGACCACCAAAAATGATTACGAACACATATTGAATGATAAATAATCCTAAGAGATTACATACTTCACAACTCAAAATAAACCCTCAAAAACCCCATTTCTAAAATAAAAAATTGAACTTTCAAAATTCATATAAACTACAACACCAAGCAATGATTAAATCACATTACAGACAATGATAAACACAGAGAAACCCCCATATTTAACATGAAAAAAGGAAGAAACTACAGAGATTCACAAAAACTACAACACCAAGTAATGATTAAATCGACAATGTACAATATTTCTTTATTGCTTCATCTAATTATTCATTTATATCACATTACATGCGATGATTTCAACCAGGAACTATTTTTTTTGATGCAAAAAGAGGGGTAAAAATTTATTAAGACAGAAAGGAATACAACAAGGAGAGTTCAACAAGGAGCTCGATCCTGAGCAACAAGATCATCAAATTCTTGCACCATCTCAAAGGACAATTGCCTCCTATCCCTAATATTCCAACCCGGATCATGACTAGAAGCCCATTTGGCTAAACAATCAGCAGTTCTATTCCATTCACGAGGAATATACGTGAACCTAATGAACTGAAAAGAGGAAGAGAAGAAAATTATCTGCTTAACAACAGTGGCCAGCTGCCAACTAACATTCTCAAGCTCTTGCGAAGAAAGCATGTTCACCACCACCTAGGAATCAAACTCACAGATAATCTTACTCCATCCCCGCAAGCAACATTGTTCCACAGCATATAAAATAGCCTGAGCTTCCATTAGATTGTTAGTATAATCACCCTTATGAATTGAGAAGAAAAATTTAACATCCCCAGCACTACAACGAGCCACTCCGCCAATACCAGCAGGACCAGGATTCCCACGGGAAGAACCATCAGTGTTAATTTTCATAACTCCATAGGGAGGAGGAGTCCAATGCCCATCTCGGTTAACCCGACCCTTCCTCTGATGGTGAAGTTGCCTGGACATAGAAGGAAACCTATGAGCTGCAGCCCCATCCTGAAGATGAAAATTGAGGCGATTATAGATAGCAAGATCAACCAGATCCATACCCACATCAAGCTCACACTTCACAAGAATAGTTTCCTGAAGGGAATGTGATATTTTCCACCAAAGATGCAAAACACCAAGCCGAACATCTTGGAATATGCGACGATTCCTCTCCAACCAGATATGCCAAAGCATGAAAGATGGGCCAGCAATCCAAGCAGCATGGAGAGAAGAAGACTTGGAGGGAGCACTACCCAGGCGGGCCCAGAACTCAGGAAAAGAGGAAGCATGCCCACAAGAGCAACCCCAAGCGCTCCACCAAAGGTGCCATATCTGAGTAGAATAGGAGCAATGGAAGAATAGATGGGAGACAGACACCTCTCCATTACCACACAAAACACAATAAGAGGGGCCCTGAAATCCACGTTTACAAAGATTATCCCAGGTAAGACAACGGATGTGAGCCACTAGCCACATGAAAAAATTGCACTTGGACCAAGAAACTTTATTCCAAACTTGCTTCCACCAAGGGACCTCAGCATCCCCAAATAATTGTCTAGTTATCTCCTAATACCCAGCAGAGACATGATATTTACCAGACAAGGTACCACCCCAAGCCAAAACATCTGGACCAAGCAAAGAAGAACACTCTCTAGAGGCCAGAATTTGAGAAAGCTCCTGACGATCCATGTCTGTACCTCCAGGAGGCCAATCAGAAGAATGCTTCCATCTGTAACCAACAACAGGTCCCAATTGATAAGGAGTCTTGTAATGAGCCACTTTATCCCATCCAGCGGCAAGAAAAGAGTCACAAAGAGGCCAAAGATGAGGGTATATGGATAAAATGGAAGGGAATCCATCCCAAGCATCAAACCAAAACAAAGCCTGAGAACCTCCTTTACATATCCAGAACAGACCCCTCTTCACCAACATCGCACTTGTCTTCAAAGTATGCCAAACCATTGAGCCACAACCTTCAAGAGGAAGTGCAGAAACAGAGCAAAAATCAGCACCATGAAAATATTTATGAGTGATAATACGAGCCCAAAGTTGATGTTGTCCAGAGCACCATCGCCAATAAAGTTTAGCAGCCAAAGCTTGACTACTCAATAGAGCAGATCGAAGACCAAGACCACCCTCCTTTTTAGGCCTACAAACAGTTGCCCAATTAACCAAGCTCCATTTAGTACTACGCAAATTACCACTCCAAAGGAATTGTCGAAAAAGAGCATCAAACTCCTTGAGAAAGTAAATAGGTGCAGCGTGAACCATGCTTCTATAAGTAGGAAGAGCTTGGATAACAGTTTGAAGAAGAGTAACCTGGGCAGCAGTAGAAAGCCATCTATGAGTCCAATGATTTACCTTATCCTGAAGCTTGGTAATCAAATTTTGCCAGAAGAGACGTGACTGCCTGGAAACAGTAATAGGAATGCCAAGATAAGTCAAAGGAAGTGATCCTATCTAAAACCGTAGGATACCAACAATCCTGTGCTGAATAGAATCAGGAGTGTTAAAAAGGTAAATGGAAGATTTGTGCTCATTAACTTTCTGGCCTGAAGCTGCCAAATAAATGTCCAAAGCATGTCGAAAGGCTTCAGCTTCCTTGATCCTAGCAAGACCGGCAAGAGCAGAATCATCAACAAATTGAAGATGGGAAAGAGAAGGTAAGCGATTACCCCACCACCAGCCTTGAATAGAATTCTGGGACACCTGATGCTTAATGAATTTGCCCAAGCCTTCAGCCATGATGATGAATAGATAAGGGGAGAGAGGGTCACCCTGGCGGAGGCCTCTAGAAGCACCAAATAGTTGAGAAGGTTGACCATTAATAAGAACAGAAAAAGAGGCAGAAGTAACACAACTCATAGTCCAACTCACCCAGTCAGAGCTAAATCCAAAAGAAAGAAGAATACTCCTTAGGAAGCTCCATTTAACTCTATCGTAGGCCTTAGCCATATCCAACTTAACAAACATGGCTCTCTCCCTTGAAGTAGCCATAGAGTGAATAGCCTCAGTAGCAATAACCACCCCATCCAAAATTTGTCTGCCAGCAACAAAACCACCTTGTTCTTCTGAGATAATAATGGGAAGCCACCTTTTCAGTCTCTCAGCAATCAACTTAGTAATAACTTTGTAAACCACATTAGATAAGGCAATTGGTCTAAAAAACTCCAATTGATTAGCACCCTCTCTCTTAGGAATAAGAGTCAAGAATGTAGAGTTCAAAGCTCGAAGCATCTGCTTGCTAGCATAGGATTCTTTAACCACCTTCAACAAATCATGATTAATAATATCCCAAAATTCCTGAAAGAATTCAACTAGAAAGCCATCAGGACCAGGAGCCTTCCCCTTAGGCATGCCAAAGACCACCTCCTCCAGCTCTTCCAAAGAGATTGGACGCATGAGATAATCATTCATTTCCTGAGTGATAAGGGAAGGAATACAGGACAAAATAATATTTTCTTCATTATCAGCAAGAGGAGAGTCCTCAGAGAAGAGGGTAGAGAAGTACCAAATAGCCTCTTGGAACAAAGCTGGCAAGGAATTCAGTTGGATACCTTGAGAATTAACCCAAGAAGAGATAGTGTTCTAATTCCGGCGAGATTGCAGTGTTTTATGGAAAAATGCAGTGTTTTGATCACCTTCCTAAAGCCAATCAACTCTAGCCTTTTGCTTCCAAAAAATTTCCTCTCGAAGTTCCCATTCTTCTAGAGCTCTAGAAGCAAGGGATTCAGCCTTGCCAAGATCCTCTAAGAAACCTCGATCTCTAATCTCCGTCGTGATGACATCAAGATCTTCTTGAGCAAGCCTCTTCATAAAGTGAAGGTTCCCAAAGCATTGCCTATTCCATATCTTGAGCTGCCTTTTAACATATTGAAGCCTTTTAGAAAATGAGAACATTGCAATACCATATGCAGGAGCACCATCTTTCCACCAACAAAAAACAAAATCATGACGAGAGGAGTCACGAAGCCACATCAACTAGAACTTAAAAGAAGGATGCTTCGGAACATAAGCCCCTATAGCGGAAAATTTGATTGGCCAATGATCTGAACCCCTCCAATCAAGGATTTCTGAAGAAATAGTAAGGGTGCCACTAACCCAGAAGCAAGAAACAAGAAATCTATCCAGACGTTCTGAGATAGCAGCAACACCAGTCCTACGATTATTCCAGGTATAGAGACCATTAGAAGGCTTAACATCAGAGAGATGCAAAAGAGATATGTGTTGCCGAAGAAGAGCAGAAGAAGGCCCCAATCTAGCCAAACCACCATGCTTCTCCTCCAGACTTAAAAATGAATTGAAGTCCCCTGCTAACACCCAAGGATGATAATGATGACAATTTCTAACATGTTGAATATGTTCCCAAAGTTCCTCCTTTCCCACAAGATCAACAGGTGCATACACATTAGTAACCATGATTACCTTTCCTGAGTCTAGAGCAGAAGCTACCATAGAGAGAGCTGAGCGAGAAGACATCCAGCCAAGAGGAGAAATTTTTTGAGGATCCCAAAATATAGCTAAACCACCAGCACTGCATGTTGCCCCAATACACTGGCATTGGCCACGAGACCAAATACTAGAGGCATGTTGGACCATAGACTCCACAGAGAGCTTAGTCTCTTGGATACAAAAAACATCAAGACTATGATCAACCACCAAGTTATGAATAGCCTTTTGTCTAGGGATGCTATTCAACCCCCTTACATTCCATGAGAGAATAATCATCATTGGGTAGAATTGGGAAAATGAGAATCCAAAGGTTTCACTGAACCAGACTCAATCAATATATCTCCTGTGAGTTTAATCTTCTCTTGGTCTGTTTTGCGCCCACTCCTTAGAGGGGGAGTAAAAGAAGCTCGCTTAAAGGGTCGAGGCATCAACCCCAAGGCGAGAGGAGATCCCTTGCCCTTACCTGATGGTAGCACATCCTTAACCAAGTCGACCAAAACAACATCATTATCCTCCAACACTGCAGGAGTCACCAAATCCTCTGTCACAGGAGCTACAGGGACCTCACAGTTCTGATATACTACAACTTGGGATGCCCCACAAGCATCATTAGGAACAGATCTCTCATCTGGGCAAACTGGATCAGAAGAGATAGGAGGAGGAATACCCTCCTCTAGAACCATACTATCCAGCACCTCAAAGCGGTTAAAACCTGAATCAGATAATCTTTCTTTCAAAGGCCTCTTTTGACCATGTCCCTTAGCTCGAGGGCGAACAGGGGTAAATCCATCCTTATTCTGCATTTGAGCCTTACCCTTACCTGTAGCATCTTGTGGATTCATCCCCTTGGTAGTATTAGCCATTTGAGATTGTCCTTTCCCTGTAGTATCTGCCAAACCACCAACATTGCCAGCTGTAGAACCATCCACTCCTTTGAAACTCGAGTTACGGGGGCACTGATGCTGTAAATGACCATACTCATGACAAATCCAGCAACGGAAAGGGAGGGATTCATAATCTAACTGCTGCACCCAAGAAGAATCCCCCAGACAAATTTCCAAAGAATCTGGTAATGGGTTATTCAAATTAATTTCAACACAAATTCTAGCATAAAAAATAACCTTTTTATCAAGGGATTGATGTGCGATTGCAGTCGGCTTCCCCAACAAAGCAGCAATTTGTCGAAAGATGTCTTCACGCCAAAATTCCAAGGGAAGACGAGGCAAGCGAACCCAAACTGGCACTGTTGAAGGGAGATCCTCAGCAAAATTAAAACCTGAATGCCAAGGTTTGACAAATAACCCCACATGGTTGTAGAAATAAGGGCCTCCTTCAAAAACATGATCACGATCAGACATGCAAGAGAATACAACAAAAAAATAACTATTCCCTGCCAACATAATCTCCATATCGCCTTCCACCTGCCATGAGCGGCGGATCCATGCCTCGAGCGGATAGGGGAATCCGAATTCTAAGAAATTTGCATATCAAAGCATGCTTGGTCCAATAATCAATGTCCTCCATTACAGCCGTTGGAGGAATAACCAGAACAGGGCGATCATGGCTACGCGGAAAACAACCATTAACTTTTTTCAGCTTGGAGCTCTCCCTTGAATAAAACGATTCATATCGCATTGCATGCATAGTTGGAGAAGAACCATCTGTTCTCACCAACACAGAAGAAATCCCAGGCCCTGCCATGCAAACAAGAAAACCCCAATCCAAAATTGACTGCAGAAGATTTCCAAAAACACCCACGCAAATTATGTCCAGTAGCTAACAATCCAAACAGAATGAAAAAAATAGTAAAGATCAAACACCAAGAACAAGCTAGGGGAAAAACCCTAGCCCAACCGGCAACCAACCATTCAACCAGGAACTATTGAACCATACAACTAACAACATAGGAAAATCATCTCAAACAATTGTTGAATGATAAATAATGGTGACATATTGCTACTTCATGATTTCTCACTTGGTTGCAGAAGAACAAAATTATTGGCAAACACGATGAAATGGAAGCGGTGGAAAGCGTTTGCATGAGGGTAATCTTGCATGTAAACTTGATAAAAATGACCATGTCTAGGGTTCAGAGGGCAAAGTAATTGTATAACTCATAAGCGATAATGTAACATTCAATGAACTACGAACATGTTAAGGTGATTAGGTATAGTGTAAGTTATGGTTAAGTGGGGTGCTCCGCTAGGTGTAATGAGATGGGATTTTGATTAATGCAAGGGTCAATGTGTTTTAATTAAAATGACCCCTTCACCACTTTTTGCACCTAGTGAGAGAGTCCACATTATAAACAACTTGGTCATTCATGGTTAAGTGATTAATAATTGGAAATATTTGGTTTTTTTATTGGACATTTAGTTGTCAGTCATTGAGGGGTCTAGGTGTCAGATTTTGGGCAAACATTTTGAAAAGGCACTTTTGGACCACTTTGCGCTCCACGACCTCTAAGAGAAATTAGTGAATACTCAAAATTCGAAACCTTAGCTTTAAGCTCGTCACTAACCTATGAAGGCTCACCAGCAAAATTAGACTTATGATTTAGGAGATCTAGGTGTGCAAAAGTAGCCTAAGGCCTACTAGAGCTTTTCCCCTAGGTGCTTTTTAAATGGTGGGGGATATTGACCCACCATTGATCTCAAATTTTCGTTAATGGGCAGAACTGGAAATGGGGAATTGAAATTTGACCATGCATAGACGAAGCCGCAAATCAATTGCACATTTACCCAAGCACTAGTCATTCACATAGGATGCGCCAAATGTGGATCTGAAAATGCCATTGAATATATTGTTTCGTGTTTATCATCAATTGTGTGCCTTGAACAATTTCCAAAGTTATCAGAAAGGACAAGCTGTTTTAGATATCCAAAAAGCATAGCAAATTAGGTCTATCATAAGACACCAAGAGAATTTCTTAAGGTCTTTTATATTGAGAAAAGTCATCTTGGTCATCACAAAGATGGTTGCATATAGTGCTTTTGTGAATGGCCAAAAGTGCAAGTGAGATGCAATAACATTATTTATCACTCATGATGTTAAACGAATGATTCTCTCCCGAAGGACATTGCATCTATATCAAGCTTCACTAACTGACCGAACGATTTCAACAAAAATACTACAGGTAAGGAATAAAAATGGTTGTGCAACAAAGAGGAAAGGTTACATTCTTGCAGGAAATAATAACGCATATTCAATGCATATATCTAATCACCTTCAAGCGATTATGCAAATGGCTGTTATGTTCCCAAAATGTGGAATATGTCATTTATTCAAGTCACAGAACATATAAATATTATAATTCACATTCGCAAGACAGGCATTAGTCAGAAAACTGTAAATTAAACGGAACACATAAAAATGCCTGTCATGCTGATTCTGCTGCTTTCTCCGTACATTAATACACTGCATTGAACTTGCCACAGCATTAGAAGCAATGCACAACAAAGAGGGGCATCATTATATGTAGATTTCAGAAAATACAAATCAATTAGAAAAAGAGGTAAAAATAGATAAATAAATATTGCAGCTACAAAGTGTAATTCAACCTCCTATAATAGGCATTTCCAGTTAAAAATCCATTCTTGCTGTGTCAACAAACAGAAAAAAGTACACAATCAGTAATTTCATTTTACAACGATAAGTAAAACATGAACATGACGCTTGTTAGAAATAAATACGCTTTCTTAACCAAATGACCAGCCTTACTGTTACTACACCATTAACATACATTTGCCACAAGAACCCAGAATTCCCCTAAAGTTGAATGGAAATTCAATTTTTCTTTTTGTTCGCTGATATTGCAATTCGTACAAAATTAGAGGATCCTACATATGCCTGAGATAATCTTATTAAGGATCTTCTTCTTGTCCCAAAGGTTGAGTTTCTTAGTCTAATCAATCACAAAAATATTCTTGGTACCAAAGAAGTTCCAAGCTGTCATTATACCCAGAAAAAGAAGCTTGCGTCACCTTCACTACACAGTTACACTGCACCCTGCATCTTCACTATCTATTATTACAAAACCAGAGAGAAAATTAGTTTTATTAAGGTACACGGTAAATTCAGATCTGCTGAAGAAAGCATCAAATAGTATCTTGTGCTGAAAAGCTTGAATAAACTTCCATGTTTTGATAGATAGAAATCCCTTCTCAAACCAAGCCAGGAACTCTATTAGCTTGAAACTTTACCGTTACAGTATCCTCAAACTTTTATATTTAGGACTCCTTTGTTGAACCAGACCAAGAATTCCTTGGAAGTTCTGCTCCATCGTATATGTGTAGAGCCCACTGATGCCTTGCCAACATGCCGCAGAAAAAGCTCTAACAAAGGATTCTGATCCGTCCTAGGGAGAGTAGCTAATGCCCTGGCCAAGGATTTATCTAGATCATCCACCATAGTAGGCGGACAATAATCCACCACAATCGGAATCCATGTGAGAAGCATTCCCTGCCTTGCCAATCTTGAGCACACTGCCTCTCCATTCCCAATTATCACGAAAATCCTCTTCAACATCTCAAACACCATCCCGATCTCCACCCTGATGGCAGGAAAGAATTTTAGGGAAGCAGTTATACGAGAGCTTAAAAATTCAGGCCAAAAATTTCTTCATATTTATTATTAAAAAAATGTTCCACAGAAATTGAATCAGACTTGACTTGAAATTTCTGATAATTTTATCTCAATGACAGTAATAGTCATTTAGCCACTGCAATTTTCTCTACAGAATGGAAAAGAAACACACATTTGAGAAATCCAGGCAGTCTCAAAGAAAGAATGTTGTTTTATAGAAGAACAAAATATTGTGTTGCAACTGTTAAACCTTAGTTTCAAACAGATAATGAGATTATATTTTCTTACAGTTTATAAATCCTGGATAATTTCTTTATTTAAAAAAGTTAATCAAATTCTCAAAGGAAAAACAAAAAAAAAATGTAATTTACAAATTGGTGGGAATCCTTATCTATAATGGTAATATGTTTGAGCTAAAAACTCTTCCAAAAGTGAAAATTGAATAATTTGATGTATTGGTAACTAACTTTTTAGACCAGTTTGGTCTCGCTGTAAGGGTAGGCTCTTACTGCAATGACTACCCTGGTCCAAAACCTGGCAGGTATACCCAAGAATCCTTGCAGTTATCTTTCACCAAAGATAAAATAAAATAACATAATATTATCACGTTCAGCTTCATGAGTAAATTTTTGTATGATATTTCGGCAAATTTATTCTTTAATGTCAGATTCAAATAAAGTTCTATGTTAACGCATATTTATACTTTTGCCACTCTAACGAGCTTGTAGTCTATACCAGTTTTCTTTTGTTTTTTCAATTTGACATCCATTTATTGACCTGCATTGATTCACAATGAACAAAACAAAAATTCCCTACCAGTTGGAGACCTCAATGGTCATCTGCGCCAAGCCATTTGCACCTGCCAAAACCTTAAGTAGGGGATCCCCGGCCTGAAACCTTAGTCCCTTGTCTAAAATCCAATGGGTAACCTCCTCTATCGCATAAACTTGTCTAACCTTAGAGCCAAAAAATCTCTGATTAAGTCCCTGCAATATAGACTCGATAACCTTCAAACAGTTCACCAAAGCATCCCTCCAGGCTGATATTATCACAGGATCATTGAGCAGATAAACCCTTTTAGCTGGCTGCATTGAATCAACTGCTGATTTCAATATCAGAAAGCTCTCAAGTGAACTATGACACGAAGACAAAACAATTAGAAGCGCCTGCTTTAGGCTACTTTCAATCTCCTGCTGCGTTTCAGATGAACTAAGCCTCTCCTGCAGCAGCAGTAAAAAATTCAAGGTATGAAATGTTTTTTGTCAGGCCTAACAAGTAGACTGATCTTTCCATTCCAAAATTTAAGTTATCTGTAAGAGAGACCAATGTTTAAGAAGATCCTGACTTAATAATGATACAAGTAAATTTTGACTAATCAATTAATGACTTTAAGCTTCCATGGTATGCTAAACAACATATCATTTACTAATGATGGATGTATGTTTTTGGCAAATCAATTAGTAATTTTAGAGGTTAGAGCTTTGAATGGAAAGTTTGCAAAAACTCCATACAAACTTTTGAGGTTTTGTTTTAAGTGTATATAATTTACTAATGATATATGTAGATTTTGGCTAATAGGTTAATGACTTTCAGTTTCCACAGTTCATAATCGTATAGCATGAAGGTTTCTAAAAAACTACATCAGAACATTGAAATGTTGAAATTTGAGATCCCGTTTCCAGATATATCATTAATATAGGGGATTTAAATCATCAAGTGTGATCTGAAATATCAATACTTGAAATTGTCTGCCTAATTTTCTAAAATCTTGTTATTAATGAATCTGTTAGCTTAATGAACAATTAAAATAAACTCCCAAACAGAAGCCTGAGAGTTTTTGAAATTCTGTTAAAAATAATCTATTATATACAATCTGCCTATTTCACTGACAATATTTCTGGAGATTTTGTTAGTAATAGTCTATAAAAGAATAAGGTGCTACAGGTAATTTTTTGTATAATGTATAAAGGGATTTGACATTAAACTGTATTTTAAAATACTAAATAGCATATAAAACAATGCAGCAGGTCAAATTTTGTGTGATGTATCATGGGATGTGATATTGTACTGTATTATACAGTATTAAACTGTGTTATCAGATCTGTCTGATGTCCAGCTGGATCCTAGTCAGGTCCGGTTCCCCTGCGGATTTTGGCAAGGCATGGCAATGGAGGTTTGATTCATCTTTAATGAACCTAGGGAGGATCTAGACAAATCACAGTGAACATGCTGAAAATCCACCACTTTTGACAAAATTTATAGGTTTTTTGTTGCTTGTTTTATTAATTTTTGGTCACTTTTTGACTTTCCCTCAAAAAAATAATGGAAATGGTCTCACCATGAGAATCTACATGGTTTTGAAGGTTACCCCTGGATCCCACAAGGCAGCTGTAGACATTAGATCCAGAAACATGAAATTGAGTGATATGGAGCTTGACATCCTGACTCTTATGCTTCCACTTCCCAACATGTTGCACTCGTGGAGTCTAAAAGAAAGTGCACTATAGTGTTGGTGATAGTGGCATTGCTTGTGGTTCTTCACATGTTCCGACATCATCGAATGTCAAAGACAACGATTTAAGAAAATCCACATGACACTGAAAATTGATTGTTTTAAATTCAGTAGGCAGGGTTTCCAAAGGGCCTAGAAAATTTTATAAAGAAAAGGATAGAGCATGAAGTCCAGCCAAACACCAACAAGCAACCACGAGGAACAAATAGAGACAACAAAAGACAAATCATTACAATAAAACCAACCAATCCACCCCAAGTCAGGGTGATCTAAATCTAAACAATTGTTCCAAAGTTCCTTCTCCCAAGTCTAATTTTCTTTGAGAACACGAGTCATAAGATCATTCACAAATCCTTTTACAGACCTCAACGCTTAAAAAGGTGTCGATCATCAAACAATCCACATGGGATTTTTTATTTTTCTTTAATATCTGCTGTCTAAACCTCCTAGAAGGAAGTAATGGACTCCTTAGAAATGTGATCCTTTTTTCTTCCAAACAAAGTAGTGTTTCCTACTTCTCAAGCTGGTAGAGGCATGACCCACTTTGCCACAAGAATGTCAAATAATTGGGACTTTATAATAAATCTGTTTCCCAATCTCCCAATTTTGAAAATAAGTTAACATGAGTTGGGAGCACCTGGTTTTCATCCACAAGCACACAAAATCTACTGAATTATAAATACTTCATAAATTTGGTGATCTTACCAATAGCACAATACTGCACAGAAGAATTGCCAATAATCATGGAAATATTTCCATTCCAGTACTCCAAGAGTAGCCTTAGAAGAAGAACTCAAATACTTGTATATTCCTTTCATTGGATTGAATATGAAGAGACCAATTTTGAAGACCGACCCCATTCACTCCCAAAAACCAGGGGCCATCAAGAAGGATCCTAGACCAATCCTCTGGACGGGAAGATAAAGGAAACAAAAAAGAAAAAAACATTCAGCATTATAATTACCTTGGTCCACAACCTTTGCTCTTAGTTTCCAAACAAAAAGGTTCCATCTTCTAATGTTATCAATATTGGGACGGTTACCACAAAATCTCCCAACAAGTGTGCTCCTAAGCCAGGCAGATGACTCGGCAAGAAGAGGATCAATAACATCAATTTGGATCTATCCATCCTCCTTATCCTTGGAGAATCACCCATACCAAAAACTTCCTGCAATACAAATTTCCTCAAAATTCCTAGGGGTTAAATCAAGAACAGAAAAACAAGGAGAAGAAACATCCACAAAAGCACTCACAACACAGTCCTCCATCTCATTAATAATCTCTGAATGCCTAGAGACAGCACCAGCAGGTGAAAAACAGCATCAACCTCAACAACATCAAACTAAAGTCCGCACTCTTCCTGAGCAGAAGGCATTGACTTCGGCAGATCAACAGAATTACATTCTGACTTGGAAGATTAAAAACTCAAAGCAGGGAAGAGAAGCCCTTTTCTCAAACCCAAAAACAGTTCACCATCAGTGACCACTGCCACAAACCCCCTAACAAGTGTATTTGCCTTCCAACGGGCTTCCAAGAAGATATCTAGGAGGACTTCATCCTCCTCTTCAGCTAGATCATCCACAGAAACACCAAGCCCATCCCCATCAAATGCCAAACCCAAAGGCAAGCAACATTCCTTCACCCACCAAGCATTGGCCTCATCTCCATCTTCTTTGTCTACAATGGCACATTCATGGCTGTCACACCTAGAGCTCTCCTGGCACAAGTTTGTCTCCGAAAAATCCTTGTTGGCCCACACACCCTTCCTATCAACTGCCACAGCTTCATCTTCCATGTCTGAATTGCACTCTTCATCAAAATCTGCACCACAAGAGGATGGAGCTATACTACATGCGCACAAAGTTTGCACAACACCCATCAGCATCACACAAAAACATTGACAATTGATTGTTGAGCTTGATATTATTATTTTAATATTAAGCCTGAACTTCGAATAATGAATATTTTATAATATTTATTATTTTACGTTTTAAATAGCATTTGAGTTTATGGAGGTTTTGTCAATTATATGATGCTATGTGGTATTCTAAACTCAATTCTGGTTTTCAGGTTGCAAGCACATATATTTATCATGTTTACATGTCTTTAGTACCAACAAACCCAAAACAAGCCCCAACCCAAAAACAAATTATTGGATCCACAAACTGAATCCGCAAACTTGAACTACAATCCAAAATAGACCTGGCAACTTAGGCATTAAATAAAGGTTTTGGGTTCTTATGCTTTGTAACTTGCAATGTCCCATGTTCTTATGCTTTGTAACTTGCAATGTCCCATTTTGGAGTATTACTGATTTGTGTCTTAAAACATAATATTTTCTAAAAATAGGACAATAGACTTATCAAAGATTACAAATGTGGGATATAAATTCAGGCCAACAGATCATAGCAATATACCTAAAGTTGATCAAATCATGAACTTGCTGTAAATAACTGGCAAACTTGCCCAGTTAAAAGAGTACATCCTTAACTTGATGCTGATGAAACCATGGATCTTGGCCCTAGTTTGTCAAAGCTAGGAAAAGACTCCATCCATCCAAACCTCAGCCCACCTTGTGGGACCTGGGCCCCATGCAATTCACAAGTACTAACTAGAATTAAAACTGATGACTTGGTGCTTGCTAGCCTAATGCTGCATAATATTTCTCAATGTATTGACAGTCAATCCCTTAACTAAATATTTAAAATGCTATTACTAATGATCCTTAAATGAATTTCTAGAGTTATATGTGTTGCTGACTATATTTCTGTGCTTCTCTTTGAATTGATGATCTGATTTCTTTTAATTGCCTGTAGATGATGTTGAATTGATTGGTATTTGAATGAATGATGTAAGTATGATTGCATAATTGCTGGTTGGTTTGATTGATTCCTTGTTTCCAATTAATGTTGAATGGATGACTGAATGATTTACTTTAATTTGATGATTTGATATATTGCCAAATAATGATTTTAAGAATGTTTCTTGAAAGGACTTCTCATTATCTATATAGCTCAATGAATTGACATTTGATGATGAACTCCTGAATCATATGCTAAATTGATCCTCAATTTGATTTTTTGAATTATATCAATTGCTGAGTCTATTGCTCAATTGTTGCTCTAATCTCATATTCTGAATGTATTTTATTTTATTGTAAACTGATGCCTTCTGAATTGAATTAATACATCCTTTTATATTTTCCATTGTGGAGAGTCACAACTCTTCACAAGTCCCATTCCTTTTACAAGAGTTGCAACTCTTGAGTGCTTTTATTTAATGAACACAATATGTGATAATTCTTGTCAATAATCAATCTTAGTTGGCTCCTCAAAATAAATAGCTGACATTTTGATTGCTTAAATCTTTGGCCAGCCTCTTACAATGAATCACTATTATACTCCCTTATAAGTTATTAACCTTGGTCAGTGCCCTAATCTTGTTTGTTTCAATGCCTAAACTTAATTGTTAATAAAGCTGTGATTTGTTTTGTAGAAGCAGAAATCTCATTTCAGGGGTATGACATGAGTCATGCCATTAATTAGATAAGATAAATGTATATAATCCAGATGCGTGGATAATTTGTATTTGGATCTTATATTACTATATACAGTAGTTACAAACATAGGGTTGCAATTGCACCAAAAGATCAACCTGTCAATCCCTAATACAACCACTAGACTTATACAACACAGGAGGTGGTTAAGCCATGTCATGAATCCTAAAGGGGTGTCATCGGTAGAAATTGTGTATCAGCCGACAGGACCCTTCAGAAAAGTTTTTGTATCAGCCGACGGGTACCTTCGGGAAAGTTCTTGTTATGTAGCCGACGGGAAAATAGTTTGTAACGGACATAATGTATCTGGCCGACAGATACCTTTGAGAAGGTTCCTCGGAAAGTATTTATAACCCTTCGGGAAGCATTGTAATCATCATATATCAGAACCTAACGTAATATCTTGGCATATGCGAATAATAAGAAGAGTTCTGTTGTTTGAGTTCGTGTTCATTATCTGTGTGCAATTCTTAATTAATTATGGGGTAAACATTTGGCGCCGTTGCCCGATGAATCTGGTACACAAGCAGGCGGATATGAATTAAATGCCGAATCAGCTGAACAAAGATAAGAATAAGTTGAAGGAAAAAGATGACATACGCGTTGCGCAAGAAAATTTAATTTTGGCTCAGCAGACAAAGCTTCGAAGGAGATTTCAGAAGATTGCCGACAGAAACAAGAGCGCGGAAGGATTGTTGAAGGAGACTCGACAGCGGCTCAATTTGGTGGAAGAAGCAAGGGAGGAGTTTCTGAACCTGCATACGCCACGGGAAGAGAATCTTGACTGAAGGAGATCGACTCGCACAGCTCAAAGTGTCGAAGGAGCACGAGCGTGGAGTGACCTCTTCGTCCGAAATATACTTTCGGAACAAACAGCTTCGGTTGATGAACCCTCTTCTTCACCAAACAGCGCAGAAGTTGATAACAGCGCGGGTGTTGCAAACAACGCGGAAGTCGAAAACAGCGCGGGTGTGCGAAACAGCGCAGGTGTGCAGAACAACGCGAGTGTCCAGAACAGCACGGGTGTTGGAAATAGCGCGGGTGTGCAAAACAGTGCGGGTGTCCAGAACAACGCGGGTGCTCAAAACAACGCAAGTACACAACAAAACCCTCAACATACAGTGATAATGGCAAGTCCGAAAGAAAAGTTGCCTAAATTTGATGGTGATGAAGCAGCTGATCCCATTCGACATTGTAAAACATGTGAAACAATCTGTAGGGCAAATGGCATAACAGATACAAACAAATGGATCCGACAATTTCCTGCTACCCTACGAGGTGTTGCGATTGATTGGTTTACTGATACTGATCCACAAAAGTTAAACAGTTGGGATAACATTAAGGAGTTCATCGCAGAATTTCAACTTCTGCGTGACGATAATGAAATTGTAGCGGAGATATTCAATACCAAACAAAAGAAGAATGAAACAGTACGGGTCTTCGCCAAGAGGTTGAAGGACTTAATCAGTAAAATGGAGAATACGCCGGCAGATGGGTGTAATGGGCAACCTTGGATATCCCAAAAAACTAAACCAATATGCTGAAAGGAATTTTGTCAAACAGTTTGCATGCAACCTCTTATTTTTCCGTTTAATGTTTTAATCCCCTTATAACTCCGGAAATCAAACGTTTATTTGTTTGTTGTGTTTTGTGCATGGAATTGGTATCATACAACATAAACAAGAAAGAAACTACAATAATATGCAAAGTGGAAATGAACTGCTGCTAATAAAATGTTATTTTCAGAATTCATAAAACCAAATACATGGCAGATTTATCAACTCACTAATTACTTCAGCAGTATTGACATAATACTCCAGCCCATGCTTTCGAACTTGCTGCTACAATACTTTGTCCTTCAATCAGTCCACTACCTTCGTAATACCATTCCCTCAAAGCGGCACAAGCATCGGACAAGTAGTGAAGAAGATATGAGCAAAATACCAAATTTGCCTGTAGCCGGAAATGCAACTAAACTGCCTGATAATGAAGCCAATAACAAAGAATTCCAAAAGCCAAACCCCAAGGGAATGACGTCTAGAATTTTACAAGAGAGGATAGACGTCCTCAAATGCCAAGAACGGAGCTGCAACTCACACACCAATTTCTTCTCATATTCAACCTGCCTAATGAAGCCACAAATGCTTCCTTTTATTCTATTTCCAAGGGTCCGCTCAACTCATATGGGAAATGTGGGATAAAAGATGTGTAATATATAAAACATATATTAAAATACCCCTTATGTCTCCCTTGGGTACACATCACCATAAAATAAATATTAAAGTAACACTTTAATATTGTACAATTAAATTAGACGTTACTTTAATAAAACTTCAAGCATTAAAATGTATTAGCAATCGGACTCCGAATAATGCGAGTGATAGCTCATCGGAAAGCTCTCACTGAGGAGTATCGGGTACAAGTGCAGAAGACCTGATGCTGTTAGCTCTTTCATCCGGACACTAACCGGCGGTTGTTGAAATGGGCATTCTCGGGACTGTGCTAACGGACACAATCGTGGACGGAGGATCCGGTGTCAATGTGCTACCAGAGGATACTTGGAAAAAGTTGGAACAGCCAACATTATGGCCACCTACCTTCTAGCTGTTAACAGCCGATCAACCTGGAATCAAGCCATTGGGAATACTCACAACGCAACCAGTGACAATTGGAACACAACCATTCCTGGTGGACTTCGTTGTGATTCCTCTGTGGCGGAAAGGGTACAGTGCTATTCTGGGTCGGGGGTGGCTGATACAAGCAAGAGCAAAGCACGATTGGAAGAAAAATACTTTATCACTCGAAAGCAAAGGCCGGAAGTATGTCATCAATCTGCACACTCAGATGGTCGGGGAAGAAGCCCTATCGTCAGATTCTGAAGGAGAAGAGAATGAAAAGGGGCAAAGTATGGAACCAGATCGGGAGGGAATTCTACGACTGGAAGGAGATGACGATTTGGATTCAGTACATGGTCTTTACCATTGGCAGATAGAGGATTATGAATTGTTTCCAACCTGCAACGTACTGACAATAGAAGAACACAATACTGATGAATTTCCAAAGGAGTTCACTGAAATGAAGGAGGGGGATGCGTCACTCGATGTGACCCCGGCACATAAGTTCACTAAAGGGGAACCCATCAAATACAATGAAGTTGCATTGCAGACCATGAATTTGGGAGACGAAGCGGAACCACGAAACATACTGGTGGGAGACAACTGGGACCCAGTACTAAAGGCAGTAGAATTCAAGATATTTTTAGAGTATAAGGACGTCTTTGCATGGACGTACAAGGACCTGAAGGGCGTACCGCCGGAATTGTGTGTGCACCGCATTCAATTGATTGAAGGAGCAATACCCGTATGAAATAGGCCCTACAGAATGAACAAAAATTATGCGGCCCGAGTTATGAAGGAAATCACTCGGATGCTAGAGGCCGGCATTATTTTCAAGGTGCAAACCAGTGAATGGGTATCCCCAATAGTGATCTCACTGAAGGAGGACTCCATTCAGATCCAAATATGTGTTGATTTCCGATGCCTGAATGCAGTCACCATCAAGGATCCGTTCCCGATCCCATTCACGGACAGCATCCTGGAGGAGGTAGCGGGACACGAGATCTACTCATTTATGGATGGTTTTTTCGGCTACAATCAGATTTCAATTGCAGAGGAGGATAAACTGAAGACGACATTTGTCGTAGAAGATGGGGTGTATGCCTATAATCGGATGCCGTTCGGTCTGTGCAATGCGCCTGCGACATTTCAGCGGATCATACTACACATTTTTTGATAAGATGTCCGTCGAAAACTTCGAGGCATTTTTGGATGATTGGTCAGTGTTCAGTGCGGAGGACAAACATTTGGTAGCATTAGGCGAGTGTATGGAAAGGTGCCGCCGTGCGCGCTGCAGATTTATGGTTCCACACGGAAGGTTGCTCGGACACATAGTCTGTAAGGAGGGACTGAAGACAGATCCGGACAAAGTGCGAGTCATATTGGAGATGCAGCCATCCACCAATGTGACAAAGGTAAAATCTTTCCTCGGGCATATAGGGTATTACAGGCGTTTCATCAAAATTTTTGCCAAGATAGCATATCCGTTGGATAGGTTAATTTGCAAGACAGAATCGTTCTGATGGGAGAAGGAACAAGATGAAGCATTTGAAGGACTCAAGGTACGACTGGCTACAGCAACTATTTTGGCATACCCGGATTGGAATAAGGAGTTTCATGTGCATGTTGATGCATCGAACTATGCGATCAGAGCAACTCTCACGCAAACAGGAAGCCACGGATTGGATCACCCGATCTACTTCGCCAGTCGGTTGCTATCAAAAGCTGAACAAAATTATAGTACAACCGAACGGGAAGCATTGGGGATGGTCTATGCTGTGCAAAAATTCCGACATTACTTGCTGGCTACTCCATTTGTGTTCTATGTCGATCATCAGGCCCTGTTGTATATGATCAACAAACCAGTCATTCAAGGAAGAATCAGCGGATGGTTACTCCTGTTGTAGGAGTTTACCTTCAAGATCATTGTACGGCCAGGAAAGAAACATGTAAGCACGGATCATTTGTCACGTATCAGAACAGGAGAACCGGCAGATGGTGTAAATGATGACTTTCTTGATGCACAGTTGTTTCAGATTGCTGCACTACCGGAGTGGTATACAAGCATCGGCGAATACTTGTCAACGGGACAGTTTCCAAATACCATGCCACCGAATGAAAGACGAAAGTTGGTGTTACGGAGCGAAACATTTCAGCTGATTAATGGATTGTTGTATAAAATGGGAACCAATCAGATCCTGAGGCGTTGTGTCCTAGAGGAAGAAATTCCATGGGTACTGAAGGAAGCACATGAAGGACCGGTAGGAGGACACGTGGGGCCGGACACAACTGCACGAAAGATACTTCTAGCAGGATTATGGTGGCCAACAATATACAATGACGCCAGGGAATGGGTTGTTGCATGCGATACATGTCAGCGAGCTGGGAAACCTTTGAAGAGAGACTTCATGCCTCTGAATCCTTCTCATGCTCAGGAGCTCTTTGAACAGTGGGGTTTGGACTTCATAGGACCTCTAAAGACAAGCAGAACCAAAAGGTGTCGTTACATTGTTGTCGCTACGGAATACTTGACTAAATGGGTGGAGGCGCATGCACTACCGGACAACTCAGCGGTAAGTACAGCAAAGTTTATTTATGAACAAATAATTACCAGGTATGGCATTCCGTTACAATTAACGAGTGATAGAGGCGGACATTTTGTAAATCATGTGATCCGACTGCTTACCACGGAGTTCAAAATTTATCATTCGCTATCAAGTCCATACTACCCAAGGGCAAACGGACAAGCCGAAGCTACCAACAAAATCCTGGTATCAATTATATACAAAGCCTGCGCAGTCGAAGGGGAGGATTGGGAGGAGAAATTACCTTCTGCTCTGTGGGCTTACCGCACGGCGTATAAAGTTACAACAGGACACATGCCGTTTCAACTGATGTTTGGACAGGAGGCCGTAGTACCAGCGGAATTCATGATACCAAGCCTGCGGATAGCACTAGAAAACAAGTTGGGCGACATGGAGAGCTTAAGGGAGCGACTGTATAAACTGAACAGGTTGGAGGAGAAGCGATTATTAGCACAGTGGGCGACTGAAGTAACGTAGAATAGGCGAAAGGCATGGCACAATAAGCACCTGAAGCTAAATAGGTTTCAGCCCGGACAGTGGGTATTGAAGTACGACGGCCGAAATGAGATCAAACTGGGCAAGTTCAAAGTTAAGTGGGTTGGGCCGTATGAGATACGGGAAGTAGGGGACAATGGAGCAATAAAATTATGGACTTAAGATGGATAGGAAGTGCCTCAGGCGGTGAATGGCTCAAAGCTGAAGATATACCACGGCCGAAAGACTTCTACGTTATAGAATGGCCTTCGGGAGACCCCTTCGTCATTGCAGACCGACGGTGACGACGGTCAAAGGGAAAACTGACTTTGCTATTCATTCTTAAAAAAATAATAATAATAAATAAATTTTTTAAAAAAAAAAAGAAAAAAAAATTAAAAAGAGAGAAAAAAGTGCCGTACGGTTTTCATGATTGAAGGAAATTGAAGTGTCGTACGGTTTTCATAATTGAAGGAAAGTGTCGTACGGTTTCCATATATGAAGAAAACAGTACCGTACGGATTTCATAGTTGAAGGGAAGAATACCGTATGGCTTCCATATTTGAAGGTTGGTGTACGATTTTGCTGTAGTACGGTTTTTAATACAATTTTTAACTGAAGGCTGGTGTACGGTTTTAGTGTGGTACAGTTTTTTAGCAATGTAGGGTTTTTAAAGAGCTACATATTGCAACATTGGGACCACCGTACGGATTTTAATAGAGAAGGTTAGCGTACAGAAATTGAAGCCAAATTTTGTTGATTTCCATCGTACGGATTTTGCCAGACTTGGTGGGATATGGCAGTACGGCTTTTCCAGAAGATTTAAATAGGGAAGACGCCTTCAGAATTGTTTCATCAAAACCCGTGTGCGTGGCAGCTCCAGGAAAAATTAGAGTAAAATCCCAGGCCTTGCCTTGCAAACAGTACAATTGGTCTGCTAAAAAGTGTACGGATTCCATCCATATGCAATCAACAGGCAGTGTCAAGTTTGAAGCCATACGGATCCCTTGTGCAAAGCAGTGTACGGATTCCATCCATATGCAATCAACAAGCAATGTCAAGTTTGAAGCCGTACAGATCCCTTGTGAAGAGCAGTGTACAGGGAATGCAAGGAACGGATTTTTATGGAAGCAGTATATGGTCTTTTCTGTAGTACGAAATTCTGGAGCTAGATAATTGTACGGATTCCATCCCTATCAGTGGGATCATGAGATCACAGGTTCTGAAGGGTAAAGTACAGAATTCAGCAGTAAGCAAGGTGGTTTTTGCAGTATATCAGTTCTAGTTAGATTCAGCATACTATGGTCCCTGTACGGCTGATCAGTGAAGGGCATTGAAAATACCACCGTACGGATTTGGGGAGGGAAACTGTTGTACGAATTTATGGTCTTCTAGTGGTACGGCTTTGTTATTTGATTTTCCTTCCAACTTTTCCAGAGTACGGATTTTCATTCCAAAGGTTGCAATTCACCGTACGTATTTGAAAGAATTCTCCACTGTACGGATTTGGAAGACCGTTAGGAAAAGACAAAGATATAACTGATGGAGTCTACAGGTAAACGACAATGGAAAAAACAATTAGCACAGTCTAAAGTTGTGGAAGGCAGGAGCATGGCAGGTACAGGTAACCTGAATGAAGGCTCGAGCAACAGCAAGGAGAAGTGTAAGACTACAGCACCTGCAGCAGCTGAAGTCACACCACAGACTATCCAATTTGAAGGGTTGAATGGAACGGATTGCCGAAAATGGTGGCAAGAAACCCCTGATGATCATCCAATTAAAGCAAGCATCAGAAGAGCACAGGTTGAATGGGCCATTCAGATGCCTGTTTTTTGCATTCGAGATTATGAAGGGTATTTGCGTACCATGATTGAGACATATGGCAGAGCTTCTCGGAGGAGCACATTTCAGTATCTGGGAAGGATCTTAGTGGTATCATTCAAGGCAGCTGATTTCACACGTGTTTTTGGCATTCCAGGGCAGCAAGGCAAAAAGGTTCAGCCAAAGAAAATTCCAAAGGATGGGAAGCTATTTTTAATCAAATTAGTATGTGAAGATTTGATTGAAGCAGAGCAGGCGACACTAGCTGAGACATCGAAGGGAAGGGGTTTAAAGAAAACTGACATTCAGGAGGGGCCATGGCGGTGTCTGATGGACTTGGTCAAGAGCAGGCTCATGGGATCCTCTAGGGCATCGGATATCACATTTCCGCAGGTATCCATGATGAACGGAATAATGACTGGGAAAGTGTACGATTGGGCGTCTGTGCTGGCTGAACGGATGCATGAGTTTATGACTCTCCAGCAAAAGACCTATATGCCCCATTACGCCATTGGTCTCTTCCTTGACGCAGCAGCACGGATGATTCCAACGGATGAGTTAGAGGCAAAGCCTGGACCACTGGCTCCAGGAGAACCTCCTATCATGCGATGGAAGCACTTGGACACAACCACTAGGCAAAAGGGTTCAGCAAGCCAAAAGAGGCCCTGGATGGACATGGTAGGTGATACTGACAGTGGCCGACAGGAGACATCTTTTGAGCAGGACAGTGTGGAAGAAGGGGACGGCGAGGATGACGAGGAGGTTCAGATTGTCATGGCTACCCCCTTGCTATTTCCGCGTGCTATAGTTCCTGTGACTTCCGAGTTGGTGCCAGGAGGTCTACAGTTACACATGGCTCACATTCCTAGGTTTGGACAGACTCGGCGACCGATATTGATGACTGGAGGATCCCACCAGGCAGTCACACTAGCCGCACCGTGGCAACACGGGGTACAGCCCTCTCCTGTCCTGCCGGGAGTTGGATTTGCGGTCGGCTTTGCCCACTTGATAGCACCCGTCACCCGAGAGACTTCTTCAACCCCTGCTGAAGCACTTCCGGTAGCAACACCCGTGGCACCTCCCATAAGTCAGCCAGCAGTAGTTGTTACCGTAGCATAGTCAACAGAAGCTCAGGAACTTCCAGTAGAGAACGTACCAGATGGAGGAATGCAAGAGTGTACGGACCCAGCACAGTCCGAACAACCAGAGGTCATGGATAGAGCTAGTGTCTTTCTGAGGCAACAGTTCCGACTCGTTCCTGACAGGCATGGCCCGTCCATTCAGTCCCCCAACTATTCCTGAGTAGCACCTATACCAGAGCCTCAGTCTCAGGAGGGAATGCCACATGCCGTGATTGTGCTGACAGCAGAGGAGACGGCACCGGATGTGGGCGTGGCTCCCGCTGATGAGGAGGACAATAGTGATGCAGAATGGTCATTGGAGGACTTTGCCAAGGAGGATTACGAGTTGGATGAGGACAGGTGCAGGGACTATCTCAGGACTATGAAGTTTGCATTGAAGAAGGGGCATGATGTGGCGATTCAGGCTCCGACTCGGCGAAGGGAGTGGCATTTGATCCGAGCGTATATTCGTGGGATTTGTCCTAAGCGATTTCAAACTTGTTTTGTGGATAGAGGTTGGCCGACAGTTGAGACACCAAAGATGTTGGCAGATTGGGCCACTGAGCCAGAGTTGAAACCGAGTGACACTCTGATGATGAAGCTGGCACATGAGATCGTGGGACTGTACAAAGAGGTTTACTATGCTCGGCAGCGCGCAGAGGCGGATAGGGCAGCAGACAGTGTTGCAACTCAAAGATCTCTAGCGGTTGAGAAAGAGGCAAGAGAAAAGTTAGCCACTGATTTGGCCGACAAGCAAGCAGCATGGGCAGCAACGCGGGCAACACTATTGAAGGATATGGCAGCAATGATACAGGAGAAGGACACGGCTATCCGGGATAAAGATGCGGTAGAGCATGAGTTGCAATTGGCCAAGAGACAGGCTATGGATGCTGCACTTCTATTGAAGGAGGCCATAGAGGTTAATTCACAGATTCAGACAGATCTGCGCATCCGGACTGACCAGGTGTATGAGTTACATCGTCAACAGCACTCTTCTAGGACACCTCCTTCTTCTCTCTAGTATTTCTTTTATTGTTTGTGGGTTGTCTCCTAATTTTGCTAGTCGTCAGGAGACGACTTTTCTTTTTGGGGGGATGATGTCGTCGGAAGAAATTGTGTATCAGCCGACAAGACCCTTCAGAAAAGTTTTTGTATCAACCGACGGGTACCTTCGGGAAAGTTCTTGTTATGTAGCCGACGGGAAAATAGTTTGTAGCGGACATAATGTATCTGGCCAACGGATACCTTCGGGAAGGTTCCTCGGAAAGTATTTATAACCCCTTCGGGAAGCATTGTAATCATCATATATCAGAACCTAATGTAATATCTGGCATATGTAAATAATAAGAAGAGTTCTGTTGTTTGAGTTCGTGTTCATTATCTGTGTGCAATTCTTAATTAATTATGCAGTAAACAAGGGGAACGTTGGTGGTTAGTCCAACAATCCCTCCCTCGATGTTACAAGAGGAGATTTAAACATGTAACCAAGCTCTGATAAAAACTTGTTACAAGCTAGGGTTGTCGTTGCACCAAAAGATCGACTTGTCAATGCTTGATACAACCACTACACATAGAGAACATAGGATGCGGTTAGATTATGTCACGATTCCCAAAGGGGCACGTTGGTGGTTAGTCCAACAAGAGTAGCTTCCTTCCATTCAAAAGCATTGTACAACAATGTCCCACCTCAAGGAATTGACCTATAATCTAGTAAATTAGAGTAATTCCATCATTGAGCTGTGATATTATCTATTATTTCAAATAAATATATTATTTTTATATGAGATACTTAAAATTAAGTATCAAAACTCCTTTCAAAGCATTTTGGAAGGAATTTATTGCTAATTTGTCATCCAATAAAGGGAAAATTGTAGAGAATCAAGTGTCTCACACATCTTCAAAACAAATTGTTCTAATTTTATTAAAAAGAAAACTTCTGCAATTTTCAAAACGTGGTCTCTTCAGAGATTTAAAGCAATATCAAAGGAGATATGACAATCTAACGCTGGCTGCAATTATGGTTTTTGATAAATTCCTAGCATGCGACTTTTTCAGAAAATTTGATATTGTTAATGTGTATTTTATCACTGTACCAACAGTAGAATAAAATAATGAGATATCCTATCCTCCCTTGATCAAAATCATGTGTATGCTAAGATTGTAAAAGATCATACAATTGACTCCAAGGTCCTTTTATTTCAGTTCCTGACTTGGGATAAGCTCAACAATTGATGTGATATGCCAGTATCATGAGTCGATTTACATAACTCTCCTCAAGTCAGCTTCAAAGAATACTACCTATTGAAGCTTTCAGTTGCTATAGCAGTAAGAGTGTTTTTTTTGGATTTTCCACAATATGCAGAAAGCAAATAAGAGTAAGGTGGAGGGATCTATTCTAATCCTTAGGATTTGAAAGGTAAATACTGCTACAATGAAATCTATTTAAGTCTTCTCCGTATGCTCTCATACATCATCATGATGGATCACAGAGTGTGATCCGAAATGTTGATGGTAAAAATTCATACATGGTAGAATCTAGAAAACTAGTTATCATTCAAATGGATTCTGGAAATCTAATAGCTAACGCTGACATTTACCACACTTTGCTTCGTCAAAGTTAACTACACAAAGCTGGTGCAAACATGAAGGGTTGGGAAATAATTTTCATATCACAATGGATTCTGGAAATCTAATAGCTAACACTGACATTTACCACACTTTGCTTCGTCAAAGTTAACTACACAAAGCTGATGCAAACATGAAGAGTTGGGAAATAATTTTCATATCACAATGAATATCTTCACAACAAGCAATATGCATCAATGATAGAAGTAAAGCATCCACATAAGGGCTCAAAACAATCCTTACATTGTGCTTAGGAATCACCTAAGAACAAAAGCTATGAGATAGATGATTTCACCATAGCAATATTTTCAATCCAATTCACCTAAGTAATTGAAAACAAATATATTCTAAGTGAAAGAACAAAGAGAACATAGAAGCACCAAAATACTCAAGAAATCACCACAAACTTCAATGACAATTATATTATCTTGGTAGCTCTTAAAAAACAATTTCAAAATTCACTCCTTTTACAAATGAGAAGTGAATCCTTTATATAGGTCTCGAATTACAATGGGTGGCCAGGATTGAAACAAAATAAACAGCGCATGAGGTTGTAGATGTGTGCTCTGATGATAGTACACATGTTATTGATGATGAGGTGAGTGATAGAGAGAAAAACTTAAGTTATACTACTAATCAACACAGCGCTGATGTTCACTTTGTGGACAATCCTATGTTCAACATGGATGCAGCACTGTGTTATGACAATCCCCTTTTTGAGATTGATGCTTATCACTCACCTAAGTGGAGTTGGGCCCAGTTTTCATCATCTGCAGATTCAATTCAACTTTATGTTATAGCAGTTGATGATGTTCTTGTGTCCACATATTTTGACATCACTACACCTATTGTTGATACCATAGTTTGCAAACTCTCCGAGTACTCTCAGAGTTGTTGAGTACTCTCAAGTTTAACTCTCACGTATTTATAGATGTAAAAAAATTTGGTAGAAGTATCGATGTAGAGAAAACATTGGATTAGATGCATTTTTCACATGATGTTAGTGCAATAAAACTACGTATTTTCTCTATTGAGATGTCAATTTCTAATTCAATATATTTTGTACTTGAATTTTGTTTACCATACTGGGGTAAAGAAATTAATGCATACAGGCAATAGATAAGAACAACAGAACTCCTTGTATTATTCGCATATGCCAAAGACATTACATTATGCTTATGATCATGATTACAATGATCTCGAGGGGGGTATATATACATACCGAAGGGCCTTCCTGAAGGCCCATCAGCTACATAACAAGAACCTTCCCGAAGGGCCCGTCGACTACACAGTATTTACCGATGACATACATCCTAACACACACCCTGTCGGCTACACAATATTTACCAATGACAAATTCTACAAAAAATTATGTTTCTTTAAGAGATTTTAAATCTTAGTACTTTCTGAGTTGCCGAGTATTTCCCAAGTTTTTGTCAAGTATATGCCGAGTTTTTGCCAAGTTGAAAATTTTGGGCTTGCCGAGTACTCTCTGAGTCCAAATCTACAAACTATGGCTGACAAAATTGGCATGAGTGCATATGGTTCTCTTATAGTTGAGTCTTTTTTTGGATTGTTAGTGATGATCAGGATTCCAGTCTAATATATATTATGTGGGTGAATACAAGGAAGAAGAGGATGCATAGATTTTCTATGGGGTTGCCTTCTGGTGGCATTTTTGACTTCTACATCATCAGCACAAGTTTTGGGTGCTATGTTGAAGGACATGTAGTTGGTCCTAATGATGTTGGTTTGCAATTGGTTCAAGGTCGACGAGGATGTCACTTCTTCATTTGGGATCCAAGTGGAGGTTAGTGTTCATTGTGTTGCCAAATTGCTTGAGGACAGGCAATCTCGGGGAGCAAGGACTGCAATGTCCCCATTTTTGTTAGCATTGGAGTTTGAGAGATTAGCTTATAATTGTGATCCTCGTAGGCTAATTATTGTGGATAGAGGGTTTTCGAGGCAGTGGCTTGGCTTGGGATGGTCTTGTCTTCTACACTATTCAATAAGCTACAGGTTGGTCTTCGTTTGACTCAAGCTGGACTTCATTTGAGCTTAAATTTGTGTACTTATTATTTGTAGTAAGTTGGGTGTTGATTGAGATGGACCCTTTCTATTTTTGGAAAGTGCATTTGGTCACATGGAGAAATGATAGGTGTAACTCATAATTTAGACGGCATATTTATATGATGAGTATTTTGGGAGTTATTATATTTTTAGCGCCCAAATTATTATTAAATAATTAAATGGCTTATTATAAAGTTATAATTTAACTTAAGTTGAGAGTTGAGTCATCATTGAAAGGGGTTATTATATGCCTAAGCCAAGTCTTAAATATTGAAAGTGATGTTGTGTTGGAAAGTTTCAAAAGCTGAGTGCTTTTGGGAAACTTTCCCAGTTTCTGAAGTTTAGTTCTTTTAGAAACTTTTATCAACAAAGCATTCTAAATATGAGCTCATTTCATTGGAAAAAGCACGCTTAGATATTTATTTGCTTTGTTGCCTTTGTGGTTTTTTCTGAGGTTTTGATTTTCAAATCCCTAGCTAAGGTATAAGGGTTTGATCTAAGGTTTTTTCCCACTGCTGAAATATAGTGGTTGAATCTGAGAGTCTGAATTTGGTGTTTCCTCATACTGTGATTCTTGTGGCTGAGGAGTAGTTTGTCCATTGAAGAATTTTGGAGTCTTCTCTTACTGTTACTCACTGTAGCTGAGAAGAAAGGTTATTTTTGAAGGAAACTGGTAATTCAATCCTTTGTTTTCCTCTACAATTATCTAAGTTTTGGCATAGCCGGATAAGGGAGTTTATATCCCTGTAGATTATTGTTACTGAATCTGCAATCCACCATATTGGCATTGAGGGTTTATGGCATTTGTACTCTCAGTTTTGGGTCTGCTGTAGCATGAAGTATTCTCTGCATTTTCTTTGTTGACTTAGACCTGATTTCTGGTGCAGCGTGGCTGATGATTGGGTGTATTTTACTGCACCTCAGGGCCTTTATTTGACTGAAATGGAAGCCTACACAGTGCCAGCTGTTGCACGTGGTTCTTGGACTGAGTGTGAAGGCTGGATATTGCCAGAGTCCATACTGTTAGCAGCTGCAGTTGGAGTTTGTTATGAATTAAGGGCTACATTTGGGAATTGCGACACTAATAATAGGTTCCTATATATTTAATCTATGCACAATAAATTCCACTCGATTTGTAATCTGAGCATGGACTTTAAATTCTGATTTGTTTAATTTAGTAGCAAATTGTTATTCATCATTTCAGTATTTAGTGAACAGGGCATTCTGATTAAATAAAAATTTCACTTATTTTGGATAATCTACAAAATCTTTCTTGCAATGTGATAATTGCCTTGATCCTTTAAACACTTAAGTGTGGTATTTCAGTAATTCGTAAATTTGCAATTAGTAAACATCTGGAGTTTCATTTTACTTAGTATTGCTAAGGTGTGAACCAGCTGCAGGTCATTACAGGTGGTAAGAAAAATTTCTGAATTCAATCTTATGCAGAAGGAAAGGCACAAACATGAGGGCACTTTCATCCATCACTTTGGGAAAAATGCTTGAGTCTTGCCCTTCATTATAGGCAATAGGGACAACAAGTGCAGAGCTACAGTTTTATCAATTGGGAACATATCATGCATGGAAGAATTTTGACCTATTCCAAAAGATCCAAACCCACAAAGGATTGACATACAAGCACAAGGTAGACATACAAGATTGTTGGATGAACCTTGTAGACAAAGAGACTAGGAGGAGGAAGAGGTGGTCTAGAATGTCAGTTGACTTCATGAGGAAATGTGGGGTATTCCCCATTCCAGACCAAGTTAAAGATGATGGGAACATACTTCATCCTAGCTACAAAAATGGGAAGAGGAAAGCAATCGAGCCACCTAATTGGTTACAAAGGGATGAAACCCTTGAATATGAGAATTTTGATTAGAGAAGTAATTGATAAAACAAGAGCACGGGTAGACAAGCAAGCAGGCTGATGAGATAGAATATCACCTTCACCTATGCAATTCAAGATTACGTACACAAGATGCAAGAAATTTTTTTAAAGGGAAAGAATAAGGTGGGGGAGGCACCACAAGCATCAAGTGGCAAAACATCAGTAGGGAATCCGGGAGCCACAGGCACAAGCCTACCACACCTATTCCTGTTCCTAGTTCGTTGTCAACTAGGGACATAGAGACACGAGGCCGCCTAATCCCAGCATTCAGGAGGTGGATGATGAGGTAATCTCAGCATTGAAAGGATTCCATGAGATTGTGTTAATGTATTAGTTCAATCGGCTAAAACATTATTGAAAATATAGATATACTTGTGCATATATCATTATGCTTTTTCAATAAATTATGTTATTATTTTGTATAATAAATAAAAATGTAACATACATACATACATACATACATACATACATATATATATATATATATATATATATATATATATAATTACCAAATTTGATATTTCTGAAATCATTATACAGTAATATTAACAATTCATTAATATATGTTTTGACTGACTGCCCAAATATTTATCTACCATCTGACCAAATATTAATTTTACCAACTAATCAAAAAGTGGTTTAAGCAATTGTTGGTTAGGAATATAATTTGTATTTTATTTTATCTAACAAGGTGACTTGTGAGCCATGTACCCAATGGGACGTGACTCCATGGTATAGTCACTCCCATCGGGGATATGACTCCCCAAATCAATTTATATATAAAGCATCAACCTGCATTTCAACAACAATGAACACAAACATTAAAAGTCTTCATGTTATTTAATACATGTCATTAGTACATTCTCCATCGGTGAAACCAATTTATTGTGATCTCTTACATATCAAGTACAATCTGCTATATCAGAGATAAGAATTGGCATAGAGTAAAGGATAAATTGCATCAATATATGTGTGTGTGCGTGTGTGTGTGTGTGTGTGTGTGTGTGTGTTGATTGCAAGTGTTTTCTAAGTCTCGCATATATATATTCTTAAGAACCCTTGCATATAAATCTATGAAGTAAATTGAATATCTGATCACCAAATTTAACAGACTGAACTGATGAATGACAATATGGACTTATCTGAGGTTTCCAAGTGGAAAAAGGAAGGTATAAAGAAAAGAAGAAGAGGAGAAAAAGTTCCTCCTATTGAAGATATTGACACATTTTTTAGCAGAATTGGGAAAACAAGGGAGCCCGAACCAGCAAAGAAGATTCATAGGATCACCAAGGATGAGGCAGGGTCTCGCACTGTGCATTTGGTTGTTCCTATAGGAGACAAGAATGGGGATGAAGTCACTCCTAATGATTACCATACCTCCTCATTCAATGTTGGACCAATGACTACAAAGCAAAAGTTTGAGGAATTGGGAGGCAATACAAATGCTATAGAAGAAAGAATACATAAACTGACAAAAGAAAATGAGTTAGAGACATAAAATTTGATGTTAAAAGAAATCATAAACAAATATATGAATCCAGCAAGGCATGAGGATTCAACGTTTGTCTCATATGTTCCCACTTCTCAGGGTACTCTTTGTGCTTGCAACATAGTAAAGAAATGGGTAGTAGATATTAGAGTGCAAGCAGAGGCTTTTCTCACAAATATGGTTCGAGCACATAGAAAGACCGCCATAATTATAGAAAAGGCACAGGGAGTAGAGGACATCTGGAAAGAATTTGAGCCAATCAAACAAAAGGTCATTCCTCATCTCAAAGCACTAAGAGCTATCCCCACATCTATCCTGATGCATGAGCGAGTCATTGATAGGAGGAGCACCTATGACTTTGGTTATTGGTATCCCTCATTGGTTACCAAGAAAACTACATTAGTGCATGCTCACATGCAGTGTAGTGATATCGAGTATCATGTCTTAGGGATACAATGAAGTATCATGTCTTAGGGATATGTTTAAAGGTCCTTACTGCAATCAAGGAGTTGTTTGATCTTGATTTTGATGTTGCTAGTGAGTTAGATTTGGAAAAGTTAGTGGGGGATTGGAATCAGTTAATTTCACACACATGGACTCTCTTGAGGAGAGTCACTTGAATGGCTTCCTCTCACTCCTGCCCCCAATGATCTACTGTGGTATTCTTCAAATTGGGACAACACACTAGACGCGTACATGTTGCAATTGGAAGTTATGGAGACGCAACATGGGAATCTTTATAGTATTGACATGGAGGAACTTTGTAAACGTTTGCTTAGGTTCCTAAAAATTGCTAGAAGGCAGGGGAGGAAGGGAGTCTACATCTTGAATGATGACTTGTATGATGATTAGGCGACTTCTTTACTTCTTATTGGTCCTCAAACCTTTGAGTTTTTTCATTGGCTTATTTTGTGGTGCTTCATTTTTATTGGCTACTTTTGGTTGCCCTAATTAGGGTTTGTAATGGATTAATTTGGGCCCTTGATTTTAAATCAATCTTGCTCGTTCATTGTAATTGGGGCTCCTATATAAACTCCACCCCCTCTCATTTGTAGAGGAGGTTGTTTAAGAATTGTTGCTAATATAATGCCAAATTTGCTCTACTTTTCATTGTTGTGTCTTGCATGGTGAAATGTTGAGATCAAGTTTTCATTATCGCATGGTTATCTACATCCCTCATTTAGAATAAGTTTTCATTCCAAGTTGTTAGATCAAGTTTCATTTCAAGTTGTTAGAGTAGATTTTGCTTTGAGTAGTTAAGATTGTGTGGATGGAAGGAGTTGTGAATGTTCACTTGTTAGACTCGAACAAATCCGAGCCACTAGCTTCTTACAAATTGTAAGAGTTACCTTGTGTGCTAAGCCGATGATAAAAACCCATAACTTGGATTGATATGGAATCTATAGTTTGCAATCACTTAATGAAACTAAAGGAGAAATATTGACTTGAAAATCTTTAGCATCAACCATAGAAGCTTGCACTAGGTGGGTTGAGTCGTTGGCGAGATTACACCTAGTAGAGTCCAAGTCCATCAATATTTCCTTACATTCATTGTAAAGGATAAAGTAGTAGTAAAAGTTAAGTTTGAATCCAAGAGTTTAAAATCAAAGCACATTTCCATCGCACATCATAAAGTCAAATCATTAGAGTCAAGTTGACAAGTCTTGGCAAATTACATCATTTTCACTGAGTATCCATAGTAAAAGAACCTTGATGTCACCTTGTGATCTTACTTTGCAAGCTTACTATAAGAAGTAACTTTATATCAAGAGAGAGTTGAATATTTGGTGTTTCACTTTGAAATATTGAGTGTTTGATTTTGCATGTTGTAGTGGACTAAAACTCACATCAAGAAGATGGTACCCACAACTATGTACCAATATGAAAATA
This sequence comes from Cupressus sempervirens, assembly GCA_028749045.1. Lineage (NCBI taxonomy): Eukaryota > Viridiplantae > Streptophyta > Pinopsida > Cupressales > Cupressaceae > Cupressus > Cupressus sempervirens. The sequence goes on along the minus strand of CM053785.1, from coordinate 255,762,371 downwards.
CTTTGTTAGGAGTTTTGACCCTATTAGGAGTCATTACATAGATTTAGTACTTTAGTCCTTATTAGAGGACTAGACATTGTTAGGAGTCGCATTATAATAGGAGCTTATTGCTCAATAAAGACTCACTGTCCAACATACAAGAGATAGTGATTACAATACCAAAATGATTGACTAAGATCACAATGTTTAATTAGTCCTTTATGTAGCTCACGTCTGATCTGATCAATCACCAAATCTCACATCTAATCACTTGTACAACATTATAGCACCATCATAACATCATATATAGAGTTCGCATGCCATAGTCATACCTCGCATCCAAAAACTAACTCTTTTATATAGCTTTCTCGCTTATTTTCTTAGTTGGCCTTCAAAAAGGTTTTCACAAATCATATGGCACATTAACCAAAACTAAATATTAAAATATGCTATCCAAGGTTATCACCTAGGATGTCATCCCTTCAATGCCAAGTAATTGAATTGACAAAGCAATTCAATTCCTTAGACCAATTGGCCCAACAATTGCTTTGAATTCTATGATATCAACCAATTAACATATTATCCATCAAAAACATTTGCCAACCACTATATGAACTCACCATATAAGAACCTTATACTACCAATATCCAAAACTGTGGCCATATTAGAGTAATATCTTGTGCTTGTTGAACAAAATTGTCCAATTGTACACTAACTCTCTATATTATACTTAGGCATTTTCTTGATTTTCTTGATTATTCATAACCAAAACTGATCATTATAGTCAAGCGACCTTACTAGCTGACTATGTTGCCATCAATTACAACATTATGCTTTCAGTATTGATCACTCGCCAACAATCTCCCCCTTTGGAATTGATGTCAATACTTAGTGAAAAATGACTAAGTGCCAATGCCAAAATAAAAACTTATCTCAAAAATATTATTTGTACATACTACTACCCCTTTATATGATATTGTTTGTTCCTGCTGTATGAATTCACATTTTTCACTTCCTATACCATACTCCCCCTTTGACATCAATAGCAAAGGCGAGAATCCAAAAAGATACTATATACATAGCAAAAACTTGTTCAACCAAAAACTTACACATCTTAGAACACCTGCAAAATTAGCCTTTAGGAATGCAAAATTAGTATCCCAAGTCTTTTTCAGGTTCTCTGCTACCTGAATTTCGCCATGTAAAGAAAATGCTGCAATTTCTGCTGCTTGCAGATCTATTGGCCTGAAAACATCATACAACTTCTTGGATGCCTCCAAAAGCTCTAATTCCTTTTGCATAATCACTAACTTAGGTGTGAGTAAACTTCGCAGCAGTGAAAACCTTTGTATTACCTTGTATCTCTCCCTTTGTAGCACGCTAATTTTTTCAAATGTCTTGCTAACAATCCTATCAAGTTCAATAACACTTTGATTGGATTTACCAAATATCTTTGCAGTTTTTTCTAAATTGTGTTCTTCTTCCTTTATATCTTTATCCACATCTTACCCATGTTTGACTGAGTTTACACAAGTATTATACATATTCTTTCCTTCATCTACACATTCATTAATATCCTTGATGTTCTTATCAATTACTTCTACATTATTTGCTATAGAAGCACATACCTTAAGGAATTTTTCTGCAACATAGTCTTGTTCTACCTTAGCCTTAGCAGACTACTCCAATTAAGTAAAATGTGCATCAAACTCATTTAGAACCGTATCTAAGTTGTCTGCTACATCATTACCAATGCTTTATTCATTATGTCTAGTGCTTTACTCAAAATCCTTGTATTCTTTTCCGATTTCTTCTCTAATCCTTCCTTGGCTTTGGCAAATGCCATAATGGATATTTTCATCAAAGCTTATTCATAATAGGACCCTAGGTTGTCATCTCTATATGTACTGGCAATGGCTTTACTTAAGTCACTTGCCAACAATGTCATCATTCCTGATGAAGTTGTGGTTCCTGTTATGATGTCCACTTTCCTTGTTTCAACTTCTATACTAACTGTGATATTATCTTTGATGATAGGATCAACTGTGACCGGATCCGATGGTGTGGCACCTTGATCAATTGTATCAATTGTGATTAATGAAGCTTTGCCTTCATTCATCACCTTCCTTATCTCTACTTCAATCATAACTTCTTCCTTTTCTTTCTTCTCCTTTTCCTTGTTCTGCTCCTCTTCATTTATGTTGGTGTAATTAAATATTTCTATTTACACTTTACTTAAATTTACTTAGGATAATGCATTTGCATGTTAGTTGTCATGTAGACACCTAAGAGTCTGCACTTTACTTTATCACATGGTGTTGGAGAAATCCACTTACACATAGTAGTTGTCTCACACCTCCTTGTTTGTGAGCTCCACCTCTGTGTTCTTATCACATTATCATCCCCTCATTGTTGCACATGTTGCAAATACTTTGTTGCACAATGGAGGATTATCCACCTTTAGTGGACATGTGGTTACAACTTGTCTAGTTGATAGGTTATCACTTGCATCACTCTAGTTATCATGCATTGCCTATATATTGATGCATATCTACTTTGTCTTCATATGAATATCAATTAGGTAGTAGGCTATTGAGCATTGTACTCATGATCATTATTCACTTAATCAATTGATCATCATTTTGCCAATCTCTCTTGTGCTATCTCTTGAGCTTCTAGATCTTTCCATTTTCATTCATTGCCTTAGGCAAATTCTTACATTGTATCAAGCTTGAGGCAAATTCCTACATGGAATCACAGCCAAAGGAGTGCTCATTGCATAGCCATTAGAGAGCATTTGTCTCACATTTTGGAGGGCCATGATTTAGATCTAGAGGTGCAGCGGTTATTGTGAGCATCTAGAGAAAGTTCTGACCTCGCCATGGCATATGGATGGTCGTTTCCATAAAGTTTGATTCTAAATTTGCCTATATTTGGCAAAAATCAAAATTGAGGCAAAAAAAAATTGCATATCAAGCTTGGGCAGCCCAATCTACAAATTGGCAATATGGACCCAAAAAAATGTTGCAAATTTTTTTATTCGGATCTCATTTTTTTCCATTTTTTAATTCTATCAATTTTCAAGGGGCGGGGGTTATTAGTTGTGCATAAAATTTTTGGGTCGAAGCCCTCGATTCTGCCAATTTAGCATTTTGCAGTCTAAAGTGCATGCAGATATCGAACAAGGTTAAAGTGTATGCAGGGATACAAAAAGGTCAAATCAAGTCCACAAGCCCCACAATACCCTCGAATAATCAAGCTCGATGCACTGTGTTGATGTCAGTTTTGTACCACTACATAACATATAGCAATTAAACACTTGATATGGAATATCAAGTCCTCAATTCCTCTCTTGAAAAGTTAATACTTATGAAGACATAAGCAAGAACTCCAATGTTCCTTACACCTGTGGATACTAACTCAGTATATCGATGTGATTTGCTGGTAATCATGTAGGCAAGCTTACGTTATTCATTCGAAAATAACTTAGTGGTACTCCGCTTGCTTGACTTGTTTTTTTCTCCTTGATCACTTTCACTTTCAACTAATCCTACCACTAAATGCTTATTGCTCTACGATTACTCCTATGGATGGAGAAATTAGGAAATGGACAGGGATCTAACCAAATGAAAGCTTGCCAGCAGCGTTACCTCCATTGGTGCGATGATTCTAAGGGATACTCTTAGGATTTTCACACTAACACCTATCTTCCAACCCAACTTGAAGTACAAGCGGAAAGATGATATGCAAGTAGAACTTAGGAGCGATTGGACTAGATTATCACACAAGGCTTTCTAACAAGCCGCTAGGATGCTAGTGGCCTAGTATATAGGTCCCTATCAAACATTCACTAACATCACCATACAATTAGCCATCTACTTCCACTCTAGCAACATGAAATGAAATCCTACTTTTAATTTGAGAGATAAGAAGAACCATGCAATACACCAAAGTGATCATGTATATCCACCATGCAAGCCACAACAATGAATAGACAACAATTTTGATAGTATTTTGGCAACAATTCTCCAACATCACTCCCTCACAAATGAGAGCAAAATGGCCTTATATAGAGGCTCCAAATTACAATGAATGGTCAAGATTAAGAGGCAAAATCAAGGGCCAAGATTATATCTTACAAACCCTAATTAGGGTTATCATTATTCAACCAATTACATGAGGGCACTAACTTTGTGGGCCAATGAGAGAATTACTATAATTTGTCAACCAATGAGAACATAGGACACTTGGCATGATTTGATTGCATGCACATGAAAGTGCCACCTCATCAACCTTATCTTATAAATTTATTCAATCCTTGAGATAAGGTGAAGCCTTGGATGCTTGAACTTGTCCTTACAAAACTTTCTCATCACCACTCGAACTTGCTTGTACTTGATGTCCTGACCCTGAAAGGATGAGGTCTTCATGCACTTGGGATAATCTTGTCTTGGCCTTGATGGCTTCCCTGGATATGAACTTCTTTGCAACTTGAGAGCCTTGCTCTTGGCCACTACCTTGAAATCGAACTTAACCTCCCCCATTATCCTTGCCTTCCTTAACCTTCCTGGTTTTCCAACCTTCCCATTTGAATCCAACCAAGCTAGCTTGCACGAATAGCAAGCCTTGCCTAGCCTCAAATATTTTCAAATCTCTTCTGCTAATCCACTCTTTCTTGAAATTGCAGGGCTTCTTGAATCTCAATCTTCAATCAAATTCGCCCTTCACCCGATTTCATTCTTCACCAAAGCTCGCACTTCAACCTTTGCCAACTTGCAATCAAATAGAAGGGCTAGGACCCCATGTGGAATTGCTTCTAGTTTTGCACTACCCTAAGTTGTAATTCTAGATTTTCACTTATAATTCTAGCCCAATCAAATTTGTCCTTTCCATTTACAATTTCATCAATAGAGTAATACATCCAATTCTCGAATTACATACCTTGTGAGATGCCCATGACTCAGTTGAGCAGCACAATGAGGTCGCCATATTATGATTTGAAGTCTGATCGGGTGAACCTTGACGCCTTGGTGACTCCCTTCTTGCCTCCATGTACCCAATTCTGTTTTAGGAGAGTGAAGTAGGCATCTTGATTATCCTAGCGGAACTTGGCAGCTTGATCCATCATTTGTCTCTCAACTATATCATGTTTATAGTGCCACTGTTGGTGTCACAGACTTGCTTCAATTTCAAGAAGAAGGCGGTCTTTGACATCATGTCTTCCTTGTCTTTTTAGTATACATTACTCTTGGGTTTTTGCTTGCACTAACATCTACCATCCTAAACTTTTCGTGCCCCTTCGTTCTAAGTGATATGAACTACCCTTATCAATCTCCAACCTTTTTTCTATCGATAAATTCTAACTTATTTCTGTCTCACCAAATCCTATCACTACACTTATCAATCTCCAATCTTCAACCTAGGGGTGGGACTACCACTTTTTTCTGCCTCTTTGTGCCTTAAAATGGACTATACTTATGACTCCCTCTCCAATACCTAGGGTGGTCTAGCTTATTTTTGCCTCTCTAAGTGACCTATCATGAAAACTACACTTATATCTCCCAACTCCAACCTATCGATGGGATGATGAAGTTGTGGATGAAAAGTACAAGCAAGAGAAGAGGAACGTAACCAAGCAAGAACAAGAGAGAGACAACCTTGCCCTTAGAGCAGCCTCCAAACACAGAATGAAGTTCGTCCTTCTACCAACAAAGAACACCTTTGGAAATTTGTCCGGCTTGTGAAAATTTAGTCTTCCAAGCAAGAATATGAAGTCATGGAAAGTGAAATAAGACCTTGGAATTCTGTCCACCTTATGCAAATACTGAAAATGCTTATTAAAACTCCTTGTTTAGGGCACCAAAATGTGGGAAAATCTGCCCTTATGTTGTCCAAATCAGACTTAATCAAATTCTGTAAATTGTCATTGAAATACTTGATCTAGGGCACAAAACAATGTCCTCAAATCTGCCTTCAATATCCTTCAAAAAAGTTGCCAATAGTAGAAGATGTCAATAAAAATTGCTAGAGTTTGGTTATGACCCAACTAGGGCATGAAGTGCTGCAATAAAACTTGTGAAATCAGGCCCTCAAATTTGTCATAAATGATATAAATCAGACCTCCAAAACACTATCCAAATTCTGTCCAAAATGCCCTAGAAGTTGCCGCCAATAAAACCCTAACATGCACATGCAAATTGCCTAGAATGAAGGTATTCAAATGTGATGGATTTTGCGACCTTATTAAAACTGAAATTGACACCAAAGGATCAGATCTGAAAATGAATCAAATGCTGCCCAAAACAGTCCACAATGGAGGCGCCAAAACCCTAGATGCTAACACATGCCTCAAATCCCTAGCTCGCTGCCCATGAACAGATTTGATATAAAATCGCAACCCCTTTGCAAGAAAAAAAATCAGGCCTCCACAAAATTCGCCCAAGCAAGAAAAATCTAAATTTGCCTCAAAATCACCTAGGGCAGAAATTCACCCAAGATGGAAGAAGAAAAAAAATGCCTCCAAGCAAGGAAAATCTGCTCCAAGGAAAAAATCACCTAGGCTGGAAATTGCCTCTCCACAAATTTCGCCCAACACATGAGGAGGAGGAAGATGGAATGAGTAATGAAAGAGGGGGGAGCCTCTCTTATACCAACATTTCACTAATCCTCCAAGCTGGCCGACTTGCCCTAAGAGAGACAAAAATTAAATTAGGCCACCATTTATGGTCCAAATTTAGATGCATCATTAAAATTACCTTTTCCAAAGTGAAATTAGCATATTTAATTGTCGGTTAGGACCAAAATTGCAAAATAAAATTAAGAAAGCCTCGGAGATGTTAAAATTTCCATTTAATAACGTTTTAGTAATTAAATCATTTAAAATTGGATTTAGCAAGCTAAAATCAATTTTCAACTTTAATTTACAAACTTTTTTTTTTAATAATTTTAAAATCTTCAAGGCAAATTTAACCAATTTAATGCAAAATTTTGCAATTTAATCCATTTTCAATTTTGCAATGCAATTAATTTTTATTTATTTTTTACCAAAATAAATCATTTCTCTAACATCCAAAATCTATTTTTTTCAATTCACTTTCACTATCACAAAATTTTCTTTTTGCCAAAAAAATTTAAAAAATTTCAAAACAATTAAATCTAAAAAGATTTTTTATTTTGAAAAAATGCTCAAGATTATACAATTACATCCAATTTTCAAAATAAATTGTCTAAGTCCAAAAATTTGTAAATTTATCCTACCGAATATTGTTCTAACCATCAAAAAAATGTCGTCTTTGAAATTTGTTTGGCCTAAAGATAAAATTGCCAGTTCCAGAAAATCGAGCTAAGATCAGGTGAAAAATAAATTTAACCTCCTCCCTCTTGACCCGAGGGCATCCAAGGCGTAAAATTTTCTAAAATCAAAAAATTTTGGACAACTTCAAAAAGTTATTGCCAAGGTGATAAAAAAAGAGGGTCCCCAAAAATTTTGGGGCGATGATGTGAAAACTTCACAACACACTGGAGTGACACGTAACACTAAATGCCACATAGCATTTAGCTAAAGGTTTGATTGAAAGACTTAAAGAAACAGAATGCTTTCAACTTCCCATAAATATGGGATAAGACTCTGGGTACCCACACACCGTTGTCAACACTGAGAAGTCATTGTTTGATAAAGATCTCCAAAAAAAGCGACTCGGGGCCTCCAACTCGCATGTGGATGAGACCTCGAAGAAGCCAGCTAAGTCAATACGGATTGGCATTGATCCAAGCTAAACGTCATTGGATCGAATGAGCATCAAACTTGTAGCAAGGACATCATTGATAGAGTCTGCAATGCATTCTTAATCATATTTGATTGTGATCTTCAATCAACATTGCGATCTATGCCAACGATTTGCCCAAGCATCTTCGTCACCAGCACTGCACTCCTCACACCGGCCAGCCCGTGCCATATTGAAGCAACACACAACATTGGATGTTCATTAGGAGCCGATCCAAGCTAAAATACTCCCTGCATTCAGCATGATACACAAATCTTATTTGGAGACCCTCTGATCGGCCCAACTAAATTGCCCAACCGAGGAAACAAGCGCATTAAACAATATCAACATCTTTTATATCTCTATTGCAAGTACTAGCTTGACTGAGAAACTTCAACTTCAAGTTTTCCTCTAACTTCACAGGCTTGAGATCATATCCAAGTCTTCAGGCCAATCCAATATTGGACGACAACGAGACAAGTGTAGAGCTCAACAATCTAACTTTGCTATCGATCTCCCTCTGCACATACAATCCCAATCCAAGTCAAATACGATCCGATTTGTCAAATCGCCCACCACGAGATAAACCAATCACCAAGCACCCAGGGGAAATGATTTATTTTTCCTGCAAGCACATGATCAAATTTGAAGATACACAATCCGATCTCAACACAAACACTTCATCCCTCTTCAGTGCCACGTTAGTAAGCAAAATTGAAAGTGCAGATTTTGGTGACTATATCAGTGCAACCCTGATTTTTCCAACTTCAAAGGCTTCATTTGGGCTCATACAAACACATTTTTAGGTGTCATTTTTTAAGTGCATAAATTTTAGAGAGCAATCCAGATCTGTAACATAGTAGTCTTCTTTAAATAAAGGTTTCACTCTCAACATTTGGTCTCTTTTGGCCTATCGGGTATTTGTACTTTGTAGATATTTTAGTGATTTTGTGTCACAATTATATTGAGTCTATTATTTCTTCATATTTGTTGTTGTAATTATCGAAATCAAAACTGCACTTTGGCCTAATTGAGCAAGTGGCAATTGTACTAGCACTACATATAAAGTGCCAAAATCATACATTTTTGTCTTTTTTTTGGGGGGGAAGTAGGGGGTTCTTTGATTCATTGCATTTTAGGGGGTGCATCACTTAGTTGATGTGTTGTCCCCAATTTTAATGTAATAATTAATTAATTAATTGTTCCTTGAAATTAAATTAAATAATAAAGGACCTTTAGTTAATTAATTAATTAATTTGGAGTCCAAATAAATTAAATAATAAATTAATTAATATTGTTAGCTTGTACTTGTAAAATCTCTATATGCTTCTTGGAGGCCTTTATAAGGCGATGGCTAGGCATTGCGATTCATCGTGGGTTGGATTTGTTTCTCTTCGTATTTCTAGAGGTTGAATGCTGAAGGTAGTTCATGTGCAATTTCAAAGATGGAACCCTCCCTACCTTGCCTATTGCAATTTCGGAGGTTCGGTACCACCCTATTCTATTGTTGGAAATATCACTCGGATATTTCATTTGTGCGCCAATTTGTCTATTTGTTGTCATTTGGCGATTGATCTATATTTGCTTGGATCTTCTCCAAAGCTATTGTAATCTAAATTACTTTGTTGTTGCTAATGTTCTTGGCGACTAATTTTCCTACAATTGCATTGTGCCAATTTGTCAAGTTGTTCACACTGGATACAATGGAGGCTCTATAATAAATCAAAACTCTTCTAATTTTGAGGCAATCGATATTGTATTTCCTGATTTGTGCGCAATTTATTCAAATATGGAAGTAGCACATACCTATTCATGTGATCTGGAGTTTGGTAACATACATTATCATTATTTGTAGCATTAAATGTTCATTCCATGCTCATATTAGAAGACAAATACATAACTCCATAAGGTCTAGGCAAAGCAACGCGCAATTGAAATCTTCATAGGCAGAACTACCATACACCTCCTAACACACAATACGGAATACTATATCCCACTATACAGTCAGCCTCACTCAAACATCGTATGTCATCTACGACAAACCCACAAATTATCGTACATCATTGACTACGAACAACAATGTACAACCTCCCTTGCACACCCCGTACAAACTACCTTTGGTTCACCATACAGACTACTTGGGTCAACTGTACCGATTGTTTGCCCATTGTACGGTCTCTTGGTGTCCATCATACAAGCTACGTGAGCTATCATTTAATTGAGGGAATTGTTAAGTCTTGAATCATCACCTACCAACGGGTAACAGAACATTACAGTTGATCTCATGGATGAGGATGATTTAATTAACTTGACAAAAGGGAACTATAAGGAATGGGGTGAATTAGTTATTGCTTATCTTAGTGAGTAAAATCTAATACCCTATTTGTATGAGTATAGACCTATTAGTCCTTTTGATTGGGACTCTTGAAGTTCTCAATGTTATCCACTGGCATCTGGATGGAGAAATTCTTCTTTTAATCAATAAAGTTGAGATTGAGACCATTCCTAAAATGTGGACTTTCTTTGGGAAAAGTATGGAGATCCAAGTTTTCCTCCACTCCCAATCCATGTAGAACCTCTAGTTACAGTTTATGCTTCTCCTCTTGAGATCACATCTACTATTGTTCATGATGATACTAGTGTTCCCCTCTGTTTATGTTTGCTAGTTCTGCCCGGTTGGTCGGGTACAAACGTTCTCCCTGTTTTCAGGATGGGGTAATGGAGTTTTAAGCCATTATGTTGGTTGTTTTTTGCATACGGTATCCGAACTCATTTATTATTGGATTTTCGGGGTTTTTGTACCTAAAGATCAAATGGGTTTTAATTTCGGAATTTCCAATTTTGGGGTTTTTACCTCATTTTGTGTGCCGCCCGATTTTCTTGGCATGAGTTGGGTCGTGGACCTGGATTATCCATTTCGATATCGATCGGACCTTTATTGCACTTTTATGATGCGTGGTGTGTCCTTCCTCCCAAGTCTGTTTTTGGTTGAGTGACTTTTTGCTTTGCATTCTCATCCAGTCCTTGTGTTACGATCTTCATGATGGTGGTGCGCATACACGAGTATGTGCGCGTACATTTGTCAAGTGACTTGCGGCGGGGCCCGATCTTCCATGGTATTTCTAAAAGTTGTGATCATTGGTGTTGGGTTGGGAATTTGCATGCCTACGGGCACTCATCGTTGGATGAGCATGGGTAGGGTAGGGTAGCATATGGAGGGGGCTTCTATCTTGCAGCCTGATGACCTTTTTCCATAGGGTTGGCATGAATAAGTTTTAAGTGATAATTAAATAAAACATTGGGTGGTAATAAAACTTAAAATAATAAAATGTGTGCGGGGCCCTCCGTTAAGGAGTTGAAATGCACGATCCAAGCTTGGGCTTGTCGATGCCAAGCGACTCTCCATGATGTCAACCCCTACTTAGTAGCCCATCGAGTTGTCTGACCAAAACCTGTAGTTTATGCATTGTCTATGTCTTGAATTCAGTCATCATACTGTTTGGCGTGTGCGTTAGCTATGGATGTTTACTTTACGTGTGTTTGTGGTTGGATCATTATCTCCATCAGCAAGGTGGGTGTGGACCTACGGGTGCCACATGGTTGGGAGGTGTAGGTACCTATACCACTGCTAGGGACCGGCGTACAGAGATAGTCTATTGTTCTAGCACGACCGTTGTTGGATGTTTTCACTTGGTACTTCGAGTTTTGGAATATGCTTTCTTGTGATTTATGCTTTCATTTGGATGCTTGTTTATTATGTTTTGATGATGTTAGTTACTAACGCATTTCCTTATTATGATGATGAGCATGTGATAGGTGATGTTATCTACTTGTAAGAGTATCTTATGCTTATTTCTAGCATGTTAGATTTTCTTATGCTTATGTTGTAGCATGTTTAGTAGTGATGTCCCTATTACGATAGTACCAACAATCTGATTAGTGACTTGGGATGTTACACACAGGGGATGGCTAGGGCCCACGATTGTCTTATGATGCCATTGATGGTTGGGAGGAACCGCATACTTGGTTTGTTTGTATTGCTCATTGTGATGTCATTTTCATTTACTGTGATGTTACTTTCAGTACACTATGATGTTCCTATTGGAAATATAGATGGAGTAACTGAGAGGGAGGGTGAACCAGTTACCACAAAACAAATCCACAAATCCCTTAGATGTCTTATAAAACTAGTTCTTGTTGTCACTCGGTAACCATACAAAAAAATGTTGTAACTCGGTAGATGCAATGTATGTTAACTTTAACAGAACTTAAACATTCACAGTGATTAACATGCATGCATAAAAGAAATAACATGAACACATGAGACACCAGATTTAACGTGGAAACCCAGTATAAGAAAAACCACCAAGTAACTAGCTACTAATTTTCACTCTTCTGAAGTGAACCCTGTTAGGAGCCAATCCGGTTAAAGGTTACAAAACACACTGTTAGGTGTGACCTTGTTAGAGGATTTAATCACCCTATTAGGAGTGGCCTTGCAAAAAGTCTTTAGAACAATTCAATAGAACTGTCACCTTGTCAGAGGATTTACAAATGGCTGTTAAACCAACTCTGTTAAGAGATTTAAGGAATCACTGCTACAATGGTGAGAAAGTAACAATGAATTGACCTGAATGAGATGCAACTGAATTGCTGATACAAATCTTTGTTCTACTTCACTAGATCCTCTCTGATCGAATACAACTTTGCTACTCCTCAAGGATATTTGACCATCCTTCAAAGTTCGCTCACACTTTCCTCTTCAAACAATCAATACACTTGCATGCTCGCTCATTACACTTAAGAATTCTCAACTTGACCTTTTATTTATACCTTACAAATTATCAAGTCGGCTCATTTACAAGTTACAATTACCAATAATCATTACCTCAATCGGCTACAATCATTACTTGAAACAATTAAACTTTATTTTCCAAAACAACAAAATCCTTCATTGGCCAACCCTGCTCGGTAAACACTGTTCCTGAACTAATTTCCAGTGTTAACCAACAGAAGCTCGGTTAACACTGCAAAACCTGCAAAATCCTTTGGAGACCGAGTGAACTCGGTAAACACTGACTTTCCTTAATTAACCATGTGAGCTCAGTTATCATTGACTTCTGCCACAAAATCATTCGATGCCCGAGTGAGCTCGGTAGACACTGTTTCCACAGAGTAATTTTCAGGAATGCTCGGTAGACTCTAAAATTTGCTTTGCTGACCAATTGAGCTCAGTAAGCATTGTCTGCCAACTAATATGACATTTGCATAACATCAAAAACAACACAAAATTAAACAATTGTATCTAACAAATCTCCCTCTTTGGCATTGATGGCAACACAACATATCATAGCACAATGAAATTTGAAAACAAGTCTTTTTCTGACAGAACTATTCTCTCTCTTAGATTTTGTGTCACAAACTTCTCTAATGCAGTAATCTCCCTCTGTGAAGGAATTACATAACTTCTTTTCCAAACAACAAACTCTCCCTTAGACAAATTCAAATTTCAGAAAGATATGACAGTAAACTCTCCCTCTTTGACAACACATGCCAAAAACAACACATACCAAATGAGTAACAATGAACCTTAAGTACTAATTCATATGCAATGTTTCCATGACTATGCTGCATCAACTTGATTCCTATTGATGCATTACTAAAACTTTATTTTAATGAGCTTCAAATAGGGGAATGACCCCTAACTTACATCTTAGATACAAGAATGCATCCTTAGGTAATGGCTTAGTGAATATGTCAGCAATTTATTCTTTTGTATGGACATATTCCAATTTGATCTCTTTGTCCTGCACCAATTCTCTGACAAAGTGATATTTTATTGCAATGTGCTTGGTTTTGGAGTGCATCACTGGATTCTTTGATATGTTGATTGCACTTGTATTATCACAAAACATAACAAGTGGTTCTTTGATCTCAACCTTCATGCCTTCCAACAACTATTTAAATCAAACAATATTAGAATAGTTTATTGCTGCTGCAACATATTCTGCTTCAGCTGTAAATTGGGATGTGCAATTTTGTTTTTTACTTGTCCAAGACACCAACCTCTTTCCAAGAAAAAATGCTCCACCACTTGTACTCTTTCTGTCATCCATGTTTCCTGCCCAATCAGCACCAGTAAACACTTTCAAGTCCAAATTTATACCACAATTCATAATCTTCAGTGTCTTTCAAGTATCTCAAGATCCTTTTGATTGCCATCGTGATTTTCTCTGGGTTTTGCTGAAAATCTTGCCACTGTACCAACTGCAAGAGCAATATTAGGCCTTGTATGAACTACATACTGCAATTTTCCAATCATTGATCTCTATAAGATTTGCTCTACCTCTTTTGAATCATCATCCTTGGTAAGCTTTAATCCAGTACACATGGGAGTTCCCACTGGTTTTGAATCTTTCATACCGAACTTCTTGAGTATCTCCTTGATGTATTTAGACTGAGTGATGTAGATACTATTCTTGCTCTGCTGAATCTGAAGACCAACAAAAAATTTAATCTCACCAAACATAAACATCTCAAATTCCTTGCTCATTTGCTCTGAAAATTCTTTGCATAGATCATCATTCCCTATAAACAAAGTATCATCCACAAATATTTTTGCCAAAACAATCTTGTTATCTGGTGCTTCCTTGATATACAAGCGACTGTTATCATTAGTTCTTTGAAAACCAATCTGAATAAGATAGTTATGCAATCTCTCATACCATGCTCTAGGGGCTTGTTTCAGACCAGAATAACAAGAATCGCCCAAAAATCGCCTGAATCGGCGATTCAGCGATGGCGATTTTTTTGGAGTCGGAAATCGCCATCGCCAATTTCATCAAGTGAATCGCCTAAATCGCCGATTTGGGCGATTCATCCAAAAAATCGCATGAATCACCTGATAAAATCGGCATGAATCGCCCGCGGCAAGTAAAGTATAGACTTGTAAAATTTTTTAAAATTGCTTTTTTTTTAACTTTATTTTTGACCTATTCTCTTTGTTATAACCGTAAAGGGCCTTCTAATTGTTTAACATGAGTAGAAGAGAGGAAAAGTGTGAGAGAAGAAGAAAAAAGAAAAGCCATAGGTTTCTAACCGGCAAGAAGAAAGAGCACAAAAGAGATCAGCAATCCATTTGGGGAGGCCATCAATTGCATTGAGAGCATTAAGGAGCCAATCTCAAAACTCCTCAACTCATTTGCAAGAGGTAAGTGCTCTTTTTTTTTTTGCATGTTAGTGTATTATGCATTTTTTGTTAAATTTTTATAGTTTTCAAGAGTTTTAGTTTAGATCTTGGATGTTCTTTATTTTTACTAACTTGCAAACTAGGGTTTGTTGTTTTGTAGCTTTTATTAGCTTCAAACTTTGATATTTTACATATAATTTTTTATTGCAGCAGCCTTTGCTTTCATTTTTCGCAAATTCGCAATGGGTAGAAAAGATGAATGTTGGAAATATAACGAAGAGTTTCCTGAAAGAACCAAATATCAAACAAAATGTATTTTTTGTAAAGAAAAAATAACTTCTAGGGGCATTTATAGATTGAAATACCACATTGCTGCTATACCTAAACACGATGTTACAATTTGCACTCACCAAACTCCTGAGGCAAAACGCACTTGCTTAATGGCATTAGAAAAAATTGAAAAAGACAAAGCCAATAGAAAAATGCAACTTGAAGGGTTAAGGGGTATTGGCTCCCATGTTCCCGCATCCGCATCCGCAGCCGCATCCACATCTGCATCTGCATCTGCATCAGCTTCTACATCCGTAGGTTGCGTTGGAGAGGGTTCTTCTAGGCCTCTTTTTTATCCTAGTTCCTCTGCTCGTGCTAGTGCTAGTGCTAGTGGTAGTCGGTCACATACTGAGACAGAGTCCCACACCAACCTATTGCAGCCTAGAGTGCGAAAAACAGAATGGATAGTTACTTTGTGCTCCACACTACTCCTAGTTCCCAACCCACGCTTGAGGGCATGGGTTTGAACAAGGAGATTCATGATGCTGCCAGAAAGGAGATATGCAAATTTTGGTCCTTTTGCAACATTCCATTTATTGCAGCCAGGTAATTGATTCTTTTTTCTTTGTTTTCTTTAAAGTTAAAATTAAAAGTAAACGTAAAACTTTAATTATATCTACTTGTTTTATAATTTGAGTCTTTGACATCTAAATTTTTATTTGTGACAGGGCTCCTTATTGGCAGAACATGATAGATGCGGTTGCTATTTGTGATCCGGGGTTTAAAGCCCCAACTGAGGCTGAGTTGAGCGGATATCTCTTGGATGAGATGGTAGAGGACATGAGGGCTGAGCTCGAGGAGAACCGAAAGGAGTGGATTGCAAAGGGTTACACCATCATGATTGATGGTTGGACAGATAGGAGGAATAGAACACTCCTCAATTTTCTTGTACCCTGTGGAGGTGATTGATCATTCTACTTTCCTACATACATAATTGTAAATTTCGATTTGTTGAATGCTAATTTGTTGATGATCCATTTAATTTTAATATTCTAATTCGTTGTTTTGTTACTTGTAGGATATACCATGTTCATCAAATCCATCGATGCTTCCGCACATGTAAAAAATGCCACATACTTATGTGAGGCTATTGAGGAAGTCATAGCAGAGGTGGGAGAACAAAATGTGATCCAAGTGGTGACAGATAATGCAGCAAGTTATGTTGCTGCAGGTAAACTTATAACTTTTCAAGTTTTGAAAATAAATTTATTTGAATTTTGAAATTTGAATTTCTAATTGACTTAAAATTGTTGTAGGTAAATTTTTGATGGAGAGGCACCCCACCATATTTTGGTCCTCTTGTGCGGCACACTGCATTGACCTCATGTTGGAGGAAATTGGCAAACTTGAGTTTGTCAAGTCATGTGTGGAAAGGGCAAAAAACATATGCAAATTCATTTATAATCATTCATTTGTCCTTAGCACAATGAGGAAGTACGCAAAAGGCAAGGAGTTAGCTCGCCCACGAGGTTTGCCTCGAATTTCATCACCTTGCAGTCCTTGTTGACATCAAGGGATGAATTGAGAAGCATGTTTGTTGGGCGGGAGTGGATTTCCTCTTCCTATGCTATGACCACTGCAGGGATAAATGTGACGGATTGCATATTTGATGAGGATGGTTTTTGGAAACCCGCTAGAGAAATCCTGCAAGTAAATTTATTGCAATTTAACATTTAGTATTTTACTTTTACTTTAAGTTATATTATTTTATATTTAAGTTTCGACTCAAGTTTTTTGTTTTACTTTATATGTAGGTCACTGAGCCCCTTGTAGCTTTGCTACGAACTACTGATGGGGAGAAGCCCTCTATGGGCTACATTTATGAGGGCATGGATAGGGCCAAGGAGGCCATCAGAGCCCAATATGCAGGAGTGCAGGAGAGGTATGGCCCTATTTGAGACATCATCGATAAGAGATGGCAGAATCAGCTCCATCGACCCATCCATGCAGCAGCTTACTTTCTGAATCCGGCATATCATTTCCGTCTTGAGTTCAAGGCGGATGCGGAGGTTCTCACTAGCTTATACACAGTGATTCAGAGGTTGAGTAGCGATGAAGATAGCGCTGCTGCGATTGTTGAGCTAGACCAGTTCAACAATAAGGAGGGGCCACTTTTCTCTGGCAGGATGGCCATAAATGCTCAAACAACACTACAGCTAGGTAAAAATTAAATAATATATTCAATGCTCATGAATCTAAATTCTAAACTTAAAGTTGATTATGTAATTTTAGAGTTAACTTGTAATTTGTAAATGAGACTAATTGTTTCTATTTTCAATTTTTCCCTTATGCAGATAGATGGTGGCAAATGTTTGGGGCCACAACCCCAAAACTTCAAAAAATTGCCATTCATATTCTGAGTCAACCAAGTAGTGCTTCTGGATGTGAGCGCAGTTGGTCCATGTTCGAGCACATCCATTCGAAGAGGAGAAACAGGTTGATAGTGCAGTAGTTGAATGATATTGTCTTTGTTCATTACAACCTCCATCTTAGGATCAGACAGATTTTGGGCACTAACTCCTCTCCGATCATTCTGGAGGAGATTGATCCAGAATCAGAGTGGCTCACAGAGGTTGTGGATCCATTCTTCACTGAGAAAGACCGTGTGTGGGTTGACCAGGTGGATATGGAGGCTGAGGCAGCTAGAGCATGTTCTTCAGGCATTGGTAAACACACACATGCACGCACAGGCACAGGCCCTAGCGACATTCATGAGCCCATCTTACATGCGGGAGATATGGCTCGGCAGTCCTTTAGGACCTACATTAGATGCCTTGCTACTAGGCAAACTGGATACTCAAAGGCTGAGGCTGAGGCTGAGGCTGCAGCTGAGCTTCAGGATGATGTTGAGGATGATGATGATGACTATGAGTCTGAGGCTTGAGATGGAGCCTTGTTTTTATATTTTGTTTACAGATATTGATACTGAATCATTGATAGACATATGTTTCAAACTTTCATGGATCTTCATCTTAGATTCTTACATACATTTATGATTTGATGTCTTATGGATCATCTTACATACATTCTATGATTTAAATCATTATGATCATTTGATTTCTATTTACTTCAGCTAGCCTACAATTTACATTTTAGATAACATAGTTACATATGTGATGGATTTTATGTTCCATGTTTATGTATGTTAAGTTTTAACTTCTATTTGATGATGTTATAGTGTGTTTAAGTTATATTCAATAAAGGGTGCATGAAATAAGTTTTAAATTGTTAAAATCTTTAAATTTAAAGGGTTTTTTCAAATTTGCCGATTCACGATTCGATTCGGCCTTGCCGATTCCGATTCTTGTTACTTTATTTCAAACCATACAATGCTTTGTGTAATTTGCAGACCATGTCTTTTGTCTGAATCAACAAAACCTTCAGGTTGCTCAATGTAAACTTCTTCATCCAAAATACCATTGAGAAATGCAGATTTGACATCCATCTGATATACCTTAAATCCTTTGTGTGCAGCATGTGCAAGTAGGGTCCTGACACCTTCCAATCTTGCAACAGAAGAAAAAAGTCTCTCTATAATCAATTCCTTCCTCTTGAGACTAACCTTTACATACCAGTCTAACTTTGTTTCTTGATACCTTACCATCTTCATTTACGTTATTTCTAAATACCCACTTAATTCCAATCACATTTTTTTCTTTAGGCCTAGGTACAAGAGTCCATGTTTTGTTCTTCTCTATTTGTTCTATCTCTTCATTCATAGCCTCAATCCAACTTTCATTTTCCAATGCATCTTTGACATTTCTAGGTTCAAAATCAGCAAGTAAACAAGTACCTTTTAGCTTACTTCTTGTCATAGTACCTTCAGATTTGTCTCCAATAATTTGATCTGGTACATGATGTCTCTTGACATACTTGGCCAATACAAGTTCCTTGCCTTTTGAGTGAATTGCATTGTCATCCTCTTGAACTTCAACTTTAGGTTCTAGCTACTCTGACTCGGTAGGCATTGGCTAAATAGCATCAAAATGTGACTCAGGTTCTTGCAACTCAGATTAAACTTCTTGCGACTCGGTGACTAATGAAGACTTGGGAGTAGAAGTCTCTTGATTGACAGATGTATCTGGCGCTGTATCAGGTTCAATGAAAACAAATCTCCTATAATCTTCTGGTTTCTTTTTGCTTTCTTCTTCAGTCCTTTCTACAAACTCATCAACTTTCACATGTGCACTTTCTATGATTTTGTGAGTGGACAAATTCAAACATCTATATGCCTTACTTTTGCAAGAATATCCCAAAAATATGCCTTCATCACCTTTCACATCAAATTTGTCTTTTTTAGATTCTTTCAAAATATAACATTTACTTCCAAATACTTTTAGATAACTTACATTGGGTTTATAGCCATACCATAACTCATAGAGAGTTTTGAATGAGTCCTTCTTCAACTATACTCGGTTCAAGGTATGAACTGTAGTTTTGATAGCTTCCTTCCAATATTTGATAGCAATATTATTTTCAATTATTAGAGTCCTTGCACAATCCATGATAGATCTGTTCCTCTTTTCAGCTATTCCATTCTACTCAGGAGTTCTAGGGGTTGATACCTGTCTTTTGATTCCTCTTTCAATGCAAAAGTTATTGAATTCATGGGAGATGAATTCACCACCTCTATCTGATCTCAAACATTTCAATCTTTTTCCTGTTTCCTTTTCTACTCTAGCCAAATACCATTTGAACTTCTCAAATGCTTCGGACTTCTCTCTCAAATACATGACAGTCATCATTCTAAAATAGTCATCAACAAAAAGAATGAAGAACTTTTCTCCAATATAGCTCTCAATTCCAATAGGTCCACACAAATCAGTATGCACAATTTCCAAAATTTCTTCAAACTAATAGTTTTTACTTTTAAAATTAGTCTTTCCCATCTTACCAATCTAACAATTTTTGCATAGACCAACATCAGGTTTCTTTATACTAGGAATGCCTCTTACTTTTCTGAATTTGCTTATCTTTACCATATTATCAAAATTCACATAACATAACCTTCTGTGCCATAACCAACTTTCTTCAACTTGAGCAATAAAACATGAGCATTCACCAAATTCAAGATAAAACAAGTTACCTTTTGTTTGTATGCCTGATCCAATCAGCTTTCCTTTGTCATCCAACGGTCTTGCCTTTTCATGTATGAATTCCACCTTGAATCCAATATTGATTAGCTGTGCCACACTCAACAAATTATGTTTTAGTCGTTCAACCCAATAGGCATTATCACATACAAGCTCTTTGGTTAATGAGATTCGGCCTCTTTCTTTTATGCAACAAGGTTCATTATTACCAAACCTCACACTACCACCATCATAGTCTTCAAAACGTTCACACTTTATTTTGTCACCAGTCATATGATGAGAACAACCACTGTCTAAGATCCATGTATCTTTTTTGCTTACACGAGAGATAAGTGTCCTCTTATCTTCCTCATCATTATTAGATTCATCTTTCACAGCAATGTAAACAATTTCATCTTCACTATTATCAGAATCTTTATGAGTCCTTAGCCATAAAGCATGTTTTCTTACCTTTGTCGTTGAATGATTTGAAGTCTTTCTTGCTATTGCACTTATGACCTTTCTTCTCATCCTTGTTTTGCTTGTTTGGGCACCTAGCTACAATATGACCAATTTCTTCACATGAAAAACAGATTAGAGGAACTTTACCTTTGTATTTTCCCTTGGCTCTAGAATATTTCCTTGCAAGTAGAGCTTCAACTACTTCAAGATCACTGTTAGAACTTTCTTCTAATTCTTTTTCACTTTTTGACTGAGAGTCCTTTATCTTCTTGCCCTTTTCTTTGAGTGAAAACTTGGCTTCAAATGTTGATTCAATGTTCTTGGAAGCTGGAACATAATTATAATAGTTATCTAGCTCAAATGCAGTCAATCTTCCTACTATGGTCTCAAAATTTATCTTATGATTTACTTCACATCTTCTTTCTTGAATTGCAGATATTCTAATTGCATAAATGGGAAGCAAAGTTCTAAGAACTTTACTTACAACTGTTTCCTCCTTGATATCTCCTCCAGAAGCCTTGATTGCACTGATGCTTGCTTTGACTCTTTCAACATATTTGGCAATGTTTCCATCCTCTCTCATTCTCATCTGATAAAATTGTCCTCTTAGACTTTCTGCTTAGGCTCTCCTCACATTGTCATCACCTCCATAGATTTCCTTCAGCTTGTTCCACATAGCAAAGACAGTTATGCAGTCCTTAATATCATCAAATTCTTCATAGCTTAGAGCAAATACAATGTTTATCATCATGGTGTTATGAGTCTTCTTCTCAGCAATGTCATTGATAGATAATGCACCAGTAGGAGTTGTATATTATTCATCAAAATATTTCAATCTTGTATCTCCAATGGAAGCCAGATGGGGTCTCATGAGATCTTGCCATGCTAAAAAGTTATCCCTATTAAGCTTTGGAATTTCTCTCTTGTAAGACATTTTGATCTTTAGCTTAGATCCTTAAAATCCTTCCTGCAAACACCAAAAGCTCTGATACCATTTTCTAAAAATATAGATGGAATAACCGAGAGGGGGGGTGAATCAATTACCACAAAAACAAATCCACAGATCCCTTAAATGTCTTATAAAACTAGTTACTGTTGTCACTCGGTAACCATACAAAAAAATATTGTAACTCGATAGATGCAGTGTATGTTAGTTTTAACAGAACTTAAACATTCACAATGATTAACATACATGCATAAAAGAAATAACATGAACACATGAGACACCAGATTTAACGTGGAAAAACCACCAAGTAACTAGCTATTAATTTTCACTCTTCTGAAGTGAGCCCTGTTAGGAGCCAACCCGGTTAAAAGTTACAAAACACACTATTAGGTGTGGCATTGTTAGAGGATTTAATCACCCTATTAGGAGTGGCCTTGCAAAAGGTCTTTAAAACAATTCAATAGAACTGTCACCTTGTTAGAGGATTTACAAATGGTTGTTAAACCAACTCTGTTAAGAGATTTTAGGAATCACTGCTACAATGGCGAGAAAGTAAGAATGAATTGACCTGAATGAGATGCAACTGAATTACTGATACAAATCTCTGTTCTACTTCACTAGATCCTCTTTGATCGAATACAACTTTGCTGCTCCTCAAGGATATCTGACCATCCTTCAAAATTCGCTCACACTTTCCTCTTCAAACAATCAATACACTTGCATGCTCGCTCATTACACTTTAAAATTCTCAACTTGACCTTTTATTTATACCTTACAAATTATCAAGTCGGCTCATTTACAAGTTACAATTACCAATAATCATTACTTCAGTTGGCTACAATCATTACTTGAAACAATTAAACTTTATTTCTCAAAACAACAAAATCCTTCATTGGCCGACCCTACTCGGTAAACACTGTTCCTGAAATAATTTCTAGTGTTAACCAACAGAAGCTCGGTTAACACTGCGAACCTTGCAAAATCCTTTGGAGACCAAGTGAACTCGATAAACACTGACTTTCCTTTGTTAAGCATGTGAGCTCGGTTAACACTAACTTCTGCCACAAAATCCTTCGACACCCGAGTGAGCTCGGTAGACACTGTTTCCACAAAGTAATTTCTAGAAATGCTCGGTAGACTCTGAAATTTGCTTTGTTGACCAACTGAGCTCAGTAAGCACTGTCTGCCAACTGATATGACATTTGTGTAACATCAAAGACAACACACAATTAAACAATTGTATCCAACAGTTCCGTCTGTTTTTTTCCTTCGCAGTATGATTAGATGGTTAGATGTTATTTCCAGCTGTTCGTCTTTCAGATATTATTCGAGTGTTCTTGCCTTGAAATGTGAATCCGATACTCCCCAATGTGGAGGAACTTCGTTACTTAGTTTACTTAGCTTCCTTCTTTGTTTTCTGTTTTCGTTTTCTGGCGTGCTAACTTGAGACCTCACGCGGAATTGCACTCTCATGCAAGACTGCAAATCTTTGTGCGGCGTGTTGGGTTTCTTTGCGTGACTTGACACTTTCTCGCACGAAACCCTACAACAATTCTAGGGTGTCGGTTGTACGACCAAACACTTCCTCACACGAAAATGCACTTCTTTGTGTGGCATGTGGCACATCTTCGAGCGAGAATCTGGCACTTTGTTGGCTTCCCACAAAAAACAGGGGCTATCTAGGCTTGTCGGAGAAAAGTTCAAAAGTTGGTTTTGGATACCCTTTTAGGTTTTACACCTTCCTAGTTCAAAATAGATTTCAATATGGGGTTTAAAATATATCGTTTAAGTTGACGTTACTTAAGATATATTTTAATATATGCGTTGAGTCTTTTGAGATAGGTTCCAGACCTTTCTGAGCTCAGATAAAGATTCTAGGCAATTTCAAGGCTTCAGAAATTCTGACTTAGACAAATTTCCGAGCTTCAGGATTTCAGACTTAGCCAACTTTCAAGAGTCAACTCTTGTCTTTCAGCTTGGGTGATCTCTTTTGTTTTCTTGATGTGTTGTGGTTAGTAGTGGCATTTGGAGATCCGTTGGTGTTTGGATGATTGTCAGTCTTCTGTTGTGATTTTTGTGATCTGTGTATGTTGTTGTCATGTGTACTTACACTTGTAAAAAAAATTTATCTAGCTTGTATTTCATCCTTGTTTCCAAGGATCTCTAAGCGGGGCATTACATCTAGTATCAGAGCCCATGTTGCAACATTGGGATCTCTATGTTATGCTTCCACTATGGTTTTGTTTGCTGTTGTGTATTGCTATATTCTATTTGTTTATTTGATATCTTGTCGGTTCATGCTTTTGTCTCTTATGCTTGTGATCCGACTTTTCTGACATCACATTGTTCCCACAGTGATGCCTCCTGCACATAGACCTGGTGGCTATGGTTGTACTCGTAGTAGTAACTGTGGAAATGAACACCGTGAAGAGGGACGATAGGAAGGAGAGGGAGAATAGGGTAATGCTAATCAAAATGTCATGGGAGCATTGATGCCAGTGCTCTAGGAAATCCTTGCTCGGTTGGGCCCTCGTGTTGAGGAACACAAGCATGATCATGATCGGGAAGAGGGATCTCATCATGGAGATTCCCATCAGTCGGAGCATAGGAAGGAAGAGTGTGAACAGGAACTTTCTCGTACACCACCCGGTGGAAGAAGGCACCGATGGAGAGGTCGTGGCTGAGATGATGCTGATCTCACTCAGATTGAGATGATGTGGGAACTTCAGAGGTCCAAACCACCAGAGTTTGATGGCCAGGGAACAGGACTCAAGGCTGAGACCTAGTTGCTCAATATGGGTCATTGTTTCTCCCTACTACCTTATGGGAGCAACGTGAAGGCTCGATGCACGATCACTCAGCTGAGGGAACATGGTTCCATCTGGTGGGATTCAGAGAGCGAAAGGCTTGGTATCAGTGTCGCAGATCTCACCTGGGAGATCTTCGAGGAGAGGTTCAAAGAGAAATTCCTGTCACCACAGTACAGTGAAGCTCGCATTGATGAATTCCATGAGCTTAAACAAGGCTTTATGACGGTTGATCAGTATGAGAAGAAGTTTTTTGGTCTAAAACAATACTCGAGCTACAAGCATGATGATGCACTCATCACCCAACATTTTGTTAGGGGCATCAAAGACTCCATCATTGGAGATGTCCGTGCTCATCTGCCGAGGACACTTGCTCTTGTTGTGGAAAAGGCAAAGATCATAGAGAGCAATGTGGCTAGGGGGTATTGTGGTAAATCTGGTTCTCAGAACCAAACTGCACGACCTTCAAGACAGGATGCACAGTACTCTCAATCCACAAGGAAGGCCCAGACCTAGTCAGCACCCTCCCAAGGTGGTTCTCGTCATAACTAACAGAAGGGTTATTGGACCAAGAGTGGTCAACCTTCTAGTACCTCAGGTAAGAAAGGAGATAATCAGAATCGAGGATAGAAATCTCAGCAGGACCGTCCTCAGAGTGCTCAGTAGAATTCCAACAGAGGTAGTGCACCATATCCTAGCACTACTCAGGGTGGTCGTGGGGCAGGTTCCAACTTTTCAGGGAATTGTTACTCTTGTGGTCAGCCTGGCCATAAATCTTTTGATTGTTCAATTAAACCATCTTCAAGACCTGGTAAGGGCGCAGTGAGATCTGAGCCTATTATAGGAGATGCGGGTCAGAATCACAGAGTCTTTGCGATGGTTGACAACCGTCAAGCAGATCATCAAGGTACAGTAGTCAAAGCTCCAGGTATGTTGTATGGTATTTCAGCTTCAATTTTGTTTGACTCTGTGCTTCAGATTCCTTCATTTCACCGTCTCTTGTTCAGTGATGTGGGCTAGTGGCAGTGCGTTAGGTCGATAAGTGGTAGGTTGAGTTAGCCATGGGTTCCAAAGTGGTTGTTGACTCGTTGGTTAGGAGTTGTGTTTTGAATTTGGGAACCTTCACCACCACTGTGGATCTATGCATTCTACCTCTGGGATCATATGACATTGTGTTGGGCATGGATTGGTTGGCTGCCCATCAGGCGAGTATTGATTGCTGTCGCAAGATGGTACAGTGTGTTGATGACACAGGTGGATAAGTGGAACTTTTGGGAGTCCCGAGACCGGTCTCACTTCAGATGATCTCAGCTAATCAGCTGAAGCAAAGTGTGCAGAAGGGTTGCCAATTGTTTCTTCTGTCTATCAGTGATCTTGAGGAAGCCGAGAGTCATACAATGACACTTGATAATCACCCACTCCTTCATGAGTATGCAAATGTGTTTCCTAATGAGATTCCAAGTATGCCACCGCAACATGACATTGATTTTCAAATTGATCTTGTACTAGGGAGGAGCCAATTTTGCAAGCTCCTTACCGCATGACTACTCACAAGTTGAGTGAGCTCAAATTGCAATTGGAGGAATTGTTGGCCAAAGGCCATATTCATCCTAGTGTATCCCCGTGGGGTGCACCAGTCATCTTCATGAAGAAGGATGGTTCTTTGTGGTTATGCATTGACTACCAGTGATTGAACAAGGTGACGATGAAAAACCGTTATCCTTTGCCAACGATAGGTGACTTGTTTGATCAAATGAAGGGAGCACGAGTGTTCTCAAAGATTGATTTTAAGTCGGGATACCATCAGCTTCGTATCCAAGAGGCTGATATTCATCGAACAACTTTTTGTACACAGTATTGGCATTATGAGTTCACGGTTGTACCATTTGGGTTAACCAATGCGCCATCAATATTTATGAGTTTGATGAATGGTGTATTTCGCACTTACCTCGATCAATGTGTCATTGTATTTCTAAATGGCATATTGATTTATTCAAAGATTGTGGAGGAGGATGAAGTTCATTTATGTCAGGTACTGCAGTGCTTGAGAGACCATCAGCTGTATGGCAACTTGAGTAAATGTTGGTTCTTCCAGTCAAAGGTGAAGTATTTGGGACACATCATCACTAGTGATGGAATTGCAGTGGATCCGAAGAAGATTCATGCTATCATGGATTAGTCGCTACCCACTAATGTCTCAGAAGTTCGTGGTTTTATGGGATTGGCGGGTTACTACCGTCACTTCACAAAGGATTTATGTTGCAAAGATAAACTCAACAGAAGCAAAAACAAAAGGAACCAACACCAGAAAGAGATAGATAATAATTATTCTTCTAATTAATTCATCAAATGAACAATATATACTTGCTCTCCTACAGATTTCTTCTTCCCGTAATTTCATATCCAAAAACTTGCCCCTTAAACCTAAACCTAAACCTAAAAACTCTATTTGTTCTTCCTAAGACAGTCTATAGAACATTCTAGATTATTACAAAATAGGAAGAACAACTTACAGAATACTCTAGATCAATATAGAATGGGGAAGAATGACCCCACAATGATTTGTACGAATCCCAAGAAAATATCTTATCGTAATTACAAAATCAAGATAAATTCTTCATGCAAAAATCACGTCCAAAATATTTTATGTGGGTGCTTCTGCACCATACTCCCCAGGAAATTTTATCTCAAGCCCACTTGAGATGAGCGCTTGTAGAGTGGTACCTTGCTTCTTGATATCTTGTTCGGTCATCCACACAGCATCTACATCCAAATAACCTTTGAGTTTTACCAAATATTGCTTGGACTCCTTTCCTCTTGTCTGCTTTATGACTTTGGTGTCAAGTATCCTTTCTAGTTGTGGTGTCTGCTTAAATGGTAGATGTTGAATGTATTCTATATCAGCAATCTGTCCTGTATCAATTTCTACAGTGGGTGCTTTGAATGGTATGAGGTCTACTATGTTGAAGATGGGAGAAATGCCAATCTCAGGTGGCAATCAAATCTCATAAGCATTGGTTCCAAACTTCTTCAATATTTGACAAGGACCTAGTGTTCTCAACATAAGCTTGGTAGATTTACCTTTTGGTAGCCTCTCTTTCTTGAGATTTGCCCATACTAAATCACCCACTTCAAATTCTAGGTGTCTCTGTTTCTGATCTACATGCTTCTTGTACTTGTCAGAGGTTTGTTGGAGTTGTGCTTTGACTTCATCATGGATTTCTTTTATGGTTGTAGCAAATTCTTCTCCTTGAGCACTAACTTGTTGTTGTGAACTCATCTCTTAACTCAAAAATCCCTCTAGGATGAATTCCATACACCACTTGAAATGGTGACTTTCCTGTACTTCTATCGATGGAGTCATTGTATGCAAATTCAGCTTGGGTAGGATTACATCCCATTTTGTTGCATGTTGTCTTGTGAGTGTTCTTAACAAATCGCCCAATGTTCTATTAACTACCTCTATTTGGCCATCAGTTTGAGGGTGGTAGGCTGATGAGAATGACAAATTGGTTAATCCTTATGACTTCCTTGAAAAAGAGATCTACTATATGAGAAGCATCATAGGTCAACTTACATGGTAAGAAGTGAGCCATTTTGTTGAACCTCTCTACTACAAATACACTATCATGCCCCTTTTGTGTCTGTGACAGCCCTATTACAAAATCCATTGTTATGCTTTCCCAGGGTCTAGATGGTATTGGCAAAGGTTGATAAAGCCCTGCATTTGTAGTCCTTCCTTTAGCCCTTTGACAAATCATACATGTTTCCACAAAGTTTCTAACATCAGTCTGAAGTTTAGGCCCATAGTAGTACCTTCTAACCAATTCTAAGGTTTTACCCAAACCAAAATGTCCACCCATTGTTCCACTATGCTTCTCTTTGATAATGTTTGTCCTCATAGAGCACCTGGGTACACATAGTTGTCCTCCTTTGAAAAGAAGTCTGTCTTGTATCAAAAAATCAGGAAAATCAGAATGGTATCTTTCACCAAACTCCATATGTACCTTGTAGATGTCATCAAAATCTGGATCTGCTACGTACATGTCCTTGAGTGCTTCAATTCCCACACTTTCTAGCTGTATCTGGGAGACAGTTAGATTCCTTCTACTAAGAGCATCAACAACCTTGTTTGATATGCCCTTCTTATGCTTGATAGTGAAGGTATAGGCCTGTAAATACTCCATCCATTTCATGTGCATATGACTTAATTTGTCTTGGCTATTCAGAAAACTAAGTGCTTGGTTATTGGTATACACAACAAACTCCTTTGGCAACAAGTAGTGTCTCCACCTTTTGAGAGCTTGAACCAATGCACACATTTCTAGGTCATATGAAGAGTATTTCTGCTTGGCTTCATTGAGTTTTCCACTTGAGAAAGCCATTGGTTTTCCTTCTTAACTAAAAACTGCCCCTATAGCAACCTTGCTAGCATCACATTCTACTTGGAAAACTTTGTTAAAATCAGGTGAAAAAAGAATTGACTGCTCACTAACCTTTTTCTTAAGCAATTCAAAAGCTTCATTTGCTGATTGACTCCATGCAAACTTACACTTCCTTCCTCCTTTAATAGTTTCTAACATAGGAGCACATATATGACTGAAATTTCTTATGAATTTCCTATAAAATGTAGCAAGACCATGAAAGCTTCTAACATCTCCAACTGTTCTTGGGGGTGGCCAGGATAGTATAACACTTACCTTATCTTTATCCATCTTCAAGCTACCTTGGGAGATCACAAAACCCAAATATGTCAGCTCCTCTTGCATAAACAAACACTTTTCCAAATTTATTACCAATTTCTCCTCATGAAGTCTTCTCAAAACCATGTCAATGTGCTCTAAGTGTTCTTCCTTTGTCTTGCTGAAAATTAATATGTCATCTAAATATACTACAATGAACTTACCATTGAAGTCTTTGAGTATTTCATTCATAAGTCTCATGAAGGTACTAGGAGCATTAGAGAGTCCAAATGGCATTACCTTCCATTCATATAATCCATCACTGGTTTTGAATGTTGTCTTCCACTCATCTCCAACTCTTATCCTTATTTGATGGTAACCACTTCTAAGTCAATCTTGGAGAAATACTTTGCACCTCCCAAACAATCAAGCAAATCTTCAATTCTTGGCATTGGAAACCTATATCTAATTGTAATCTTATTAATGGCTCTAGAATCAATGCACAACCTCCAGGTTCCTTCCTTCTTGGGTGCCAAAACAGCAAGTACAGCACATGGGCTTAAGCTTTTCATAATCAAGCCAAAATCGAGTAACTCCTTTACTTGTCTAGCAATCTCTTCATTTTGTTGAGGTGTCATCTTGTATGCAGCCTTATTGGGTGAAGTAGCTCCAAGAATGAAATCAATACAATGACTAATGTCTCGTATGGGTGGTAAAGACTTTGGCATACCTTTTGAAATCAAACTTTCATACTTATCCAAAAGTTCTTTCACTTCATTAGGAATTGTCTTCTTTATTTCAGCCTCCTTTCTGTCATCTCCAACGGGTTCTTATGGTTGTGGGTTAGGTAGCAAAAGAAAACAAGGTTTAGATTCATCCTTCATGTCCCATAAGAATTCTTTTTTATCAACCATCATAATTTTGGCCTCCCTCTCTTTATTTTTTTCCACTTCTTCATGATCAGCAAATGGAATCAATCTAATCACCTTTCCATCCTTCTTGATAGGTGGCATGCATCCATGTCAACTATATCACACAAAATTTTGTCCTTATACTTTCCAATCTGAAAATCAACCCATGCTTGCTCATTTACAAGAGTTTGTTGATATTTTGTTAGCCATGAAACCTTATATGGAAAAGGATGAGGTATCCTCCTAAGTTTTGACTTCTGAACCATCTCAAGAGAAACTAAATTCTTAGTAGATCCTGAGTCAATAAAGACTTTACATACCTTACCTCTAGATTTGCAAGCAGTCCTAATGATAGTTTTTCTTTGTGGTGGTTCCATGGTAGTAGGCACTTTCAAAAGTGTTCTTTTCATCATTAAACTTTCTCCTCTTTCAAGTACACTATCTGAATCAGCCATCTCCTTCTCTTGGTATTCATCATCTTGTACCAAACGTGTTCTTCTTTCACTTTGTGAACTTGAACTTGCTCTATCCAGACTCCTAGATGCATAATGTCCCTCCTTATCGCAATTGAAACAAATAATCGGACTTGCCCTTCTACCACCAAATCCACCTCTTGAACTGCCTCTTCTACCTCTGAAGTTACCTTTGAAATTTCCTTCGCTTTGACTGGTTTCTTGCTTTATCTCTTTATGATTCATGGTTTTGTCCTCTTCCTTGGAAATTTCCTCTTCCCCTTTGATTTCTTCCTCTTCCTTTGCTATTTTGTTCTTGCCTTCTTTTCAATTTGGCTTCCACCTTCAATGCTAATTGATAACACTTTTGTACTGTATCAGGACACAATAAATTAAGTTCTTCTTGAATGTTCAACCTCAATCCATTGAGATATCTAGCAACTTTTACACTTTCACATTCACTCTGCTTTGCCCTCAGGCTTAATTTTTAGAATTCTTCAGTATAGTCAGTGACATCTAGCTCCTTTTGTCTTAAACTTTGTCTCCTTCGATGAAGTTGGATTTCATAATCCTCAAGTAAGTATGTTTCTCTCACCTTGGCACACATCCTTTCCCATGAAGTTATCATGTTCTTACCTTCTTTGACCCTTTCTCCTTGAGTGAAATTCCACCAAGTGAGGGCTAGTTCCTTCAACTTTGACTTGGCAATTTTTACCTCGTCCTTTTCTGCAATATTTTCACATTCAAAATGGTTGTTCAAGATTTCTATCCAATCCACAACAGCATCAGCATCCATCTTTCTCGAAAAGATGGGTAGGTCACCTTTGGCATCCTTCTTACCAACTCTTTCAAAGGCTTCTATGAAGTATCTCTGGACTGTAGGTAAGTTAACCACCTCCTGCTCAGGGGTATCCTCTTCTTCCCCTTCTTCCTCTTGCTCTAAGGAAACCTTTGCTCTCTTTTCCATCTAGCCCTTCATCTTCTCAAATTCATCTAATAACCACTTATTGATTTTCTCATGTTCTTGCATCGTCTTTGCCAATTCAGCATTGGTGACCATGTTTAATGTTTCAGCTTCTGACTCTGATCCAGACATAAAATCTAATTGCCTCAGGAGCTTTCCCCAAGCTCTAATACCAAAAATTATGCAGAGATAAACTCAATGGAAGCAAAACAAAAGGAACTAGCACCAGAAAGAGATAGATAATAATTATTCTTCTAATTAATTCATCAAATGAATAGTATATACACTTACTCTCCTACAGATTTCTTCTTCCCGTAATTTCATATCCAAAAACTTGCCCCTTAAACCTAAACCTAAACCTAAAAACTCTATTTATACTTGCTAAGATGGTCTACGCAACATTCTAGATTATTACAAAATAGGGAGAACAGCTTACAGAATACTCTAAATCAATATAGAATGGGGAAAAATGACCCCACAATGATTTGTACGAATCCCAAGAAAAGATCTTATCGTAATGACAAAATCAAGATAAATTCTTCATGCAAAAATCACATCCAAAATATTTTATGTGGGTGCTCCTGCACCAATTTCTCACGAGTAGCTCATCCCATCACTTCTCTTCAGAGGAAAGGGAAGAAGTGAAGAAAGGGAAGAAGTATGTTTGGTTAGACCAGTGCAAGGCAGCATTTAATGCTCTTAAGGAGTGGTTGACCAGTGCACCAGTCCTTGTAGTGCCTAATCCTGTAGGCGATTTCATGGTTTGCACAAATGCTTTGTTGGAAGGCGTGGGTGCAATGTTGATATAGGATGGTTGAGTAATGGCTTATGAGTCCAGGAAACTCAAGGACCATGAGCTTAACTACCCCACTCATGATTCGGAATTTGCGGCCGTCATGCATGCCCTTGCCCGTTTGAGGCATTTTCTTTTGGGACACAGGTTTGAGTTGCATAGCGATCATAGGAGCTTGCAATATATCTTTACTAAGTCAAACCTGAATGCACGACAGCGTTGTTGGATGGAGTTCTTGTGCAAGTATGACTTTGATGTTCATTACATTAAAAGAAAGGAGAATGTCGTCGCGGATGCCTTGAGTAGGAGGCGACATGAGGTATCAGTGATGTCACTAGGAGTGGATTTGCAAGGCTGTATCTTGGAGGCTTTGCGTAGTGACATTTGGTATCAGGAGGTGAGGGCGGAGATTGAGTCCGGACGTTCCCTTGAGGGGAGATTTCCATATTATGTGCTTGAGTCCAATGGACTTGTTGGTTATCAAAATTGCTAATTAGAAACCTACAAGCCTTGCTTGCTAGAGGCTGGATATCTAACCGATTTTGGCCAACTTAATAGGATTAATCTAATCGATTCAAATCCTCTGCGCTTTTGGCTCCGCTAGACCAAGGCCTATTCACCCAAATCCTGGATACCAAAACTCGGATCCAAGATGATTTACAACGGATTATAACATAAAAATAAATTCCTCAAATGGCAAGCGTTCAAGGAAACCTTCTGGATTGCGATTAATAACTATTATTCTTCAAACTTTGTTTACTTTATTAGAATTGTATGCTGCTGAAAGGAAAATTTTAAAACAAATTACTATTACGAATAAGATTCAAACTCTTAAAGGAAAGAGGTTAAAGTGTTGCCAGCATATGGATTGAAAATCATGAGCAAAATAATGATCAGTGCCAAATTTTATTGGGTAATAGAGTCAAATATATATTTCTCACATACAACTGTATGATGTTGATTATATAATATTTGTAAATGATTCAGTTATTACAATGCCTCAAATTGTTTCGCCTTTTCACTTATTTAAATCATTTTATAATGTTTTAACCATTTAATGGACAAAATAGATACAAATAAGTAAAACGATTATATCTTACAATACTTGTATTCATCAAATCTAAATAGTTATGAACAATTCAATGTACTTATTGTAATACTAAATTATAAACAAATATGGAATAATAAGATCATAAAGGACAAGTCGTATATATTTCCAATTCTAAAACAAAATAATGATCTTACAGATTATGCTGCCAAAAAAAATATTGGTATTGAAGACACTCTGATTTCTGATGCTCCATTCAACACCAATCTGATCCTATGCAATTTTGAAAACTTTGAAGAATAATAGTCATTACTTAATTACTTTCAAAAGGAGGAGTCTGAGATTTGATTACTTTATTAGACTCCTCCTTTTGAAAACTTAACAAACATATGTATTTCTAAACATGACCAGCTTCTTTTTTTCTTTTTTTGAAAAATAGATCTATGACTCCCTTTTGAACTTCCAACAACACCTATTTATAAACACTACAAAGGTGTCAATTGCTTTGTGAAACATCACAACCTTTCACAAAAGCAACTAATCCATTACAAAATAAAACTACCAACTTATAATGATAACTGCATCCTTGTTTTATAGTTTTAAAAAAAATGAAGAAATATGACTTGAATTTATAACACCCGTTGTCAAATGTCTTAGCAATCAACTCTTTTTGCAGTCGTATTTGTCTGTTGATCCCGATGGCTTCTTGATTTGTGCAGTATCCTTGTATCTCCTCACACAGCACATCAACCTGGATGTAAGCGATGGAACGCATATACAGCATCCGCGAATGGAATAGGTGCTGATTTCCACAAATATGTTGTTTGTCCACCATGCATTAATTCACATGGAAATCTCCTTTATCGTCCTCTCGCACATGAAATCTTCCACACCCGACAGCATACCTACCACAGAAAGACAAAGTTAGATGACAGCACAAATAACTGTATCCTTTTCGATATCCCTAACGACAGGAGCCATTAACCACGACCAATAAATCGTTTAGAGGGACTCCTCAATCATATATACTAACTCAGATGCCATTAGTGAGCAGATATGCACATGATTCTGACCTGATTTGGAATGAATAAAAAGAAGACTAAGAATCGTTCATTCCATATACGTGATTTTATTATTACCTGTCGGCATCAGTGATGTTTGTATTCAATGAGAGGCAGAGCATGGAAACTTCACGTGAACATCTGCCATTCAGATTCTCCCAATATATTAATCCCCATACTATCATCACAGGTCCTCCTTTAGGATCAAAGATTTCTGTCACTGTATGTTGTTACTCCTTTATAATGAATACCATGTCAAAAGTGCTTCTGCATATTTATTCCATTTGAATATATTATTTGCAACTTGCTATATGTAGTTTACATGTTCAGCAAAGAAGATCAATTACTGACATGGCTTTTTATTGATTTGTCCATAGAAATTTCATTCTGATGCAAAGTACCAAGTATCCAAGTAAACTTCCTGAATGATTGCTGTGCATTTTTATATTTGAAAGTTGGAAGTCAATTATATATAAATACAGTTTGGAGACTCCCATTGCAAATTTGACAACTTGTAATAAGATTGAATAGGCATCTCTGATCCTCTAAACCATTGGTTCTGCTCTTATGAGCATTATGCTCCTGATCTGAACCTTGTAATGATGTCTAGTACCAAATAAGCCTCAGAAGTAATAAGATTTTTGTTTCTCTCACGCACATATAATCTCATAACATTAATTGGATACTTTTCAATGACTGCTTCTGAATAGATAAATGCCACACATAGTTAAGAACAGGGAGTAACTACATACACTCATAATATTAGCAACCTGATCAGGTAATTAAAAGAGAAAATATGACTAAAATGAGGCACTAATTAAGCAGAGCAAATTTGGAATAACCAAGGTCAAAGTCACAAAAACTTAAAATTTGATTCTATGCTACAAAATTGGAATGGAGACTGATAAATTTTGGCTCCATCAGGACTACTGCGTCACATGGGGCGTATCTATGTACCCGTGTCGAGTGATCTTCGTACCTTGGTTTTGTCGGAAGCACATCGTGCACCGTATTCTGCACATCCCAGACTCAAGAAGATGCATGTTGATCTCAACAGCTGTACTTTTGGGCAAGGATGAGACGCGATGTTGCTGATTTTGTTTCTAGATGTCTTGAGTGCCAGAGAGTGAAGGCAAAGCATCAGCATCTGGTGGGTCTTTTGCAGCCACATACCATTCCAGAGTGGAAGTGGGATATGATATCCATTGATTTTATCACAGGGTTGCCTATGTCATCACGGAGACATGATTGAATCATGGTGGTGACAGTGGACAAATTGTCCAAGGTAGCACATTTTTCACCCATGAGAACATCCTACACAACTTCTTCTGTAGCCCATGTTTTCTTGAAGGATATTGTTCGTTTGCATGGGATTCCTCGTCAGATTATTTCGGATAGAGATCCAATGTTTACTTTTGCACTATGGGCGTCTCTCCAGCATGCTTTGGGCTCGCAACTCAATTTCAGTTTGTCTTATCACCCAGAGACCGATAGTTAGACTCAGAGAGTAAATCAGGTTCTGGAAGATATGCTTCGCATGTATGTTATGGACAGGTAAGTGAAGTGGGAGGACTATTTGTACCTTGTTGAGTTTGCATACAACAATGGGTATCATAGTTCTCCTGGCATGTCACCTTTTCAGGCCTTGTACAGTAGACCATGCCGTACCCTTTGAGTTGGGATCGCTTAGAGGATCGAGTTCTTTTGGATCCAAAGATTCTTCAGGATATGGAGCAGCAGGTTGTAAGCATTAGGGAGCATTTGGTTACTGCACAGCACAGGTAGAAGAAGTATGCAGATGCCCATAGGTTGGATCGTCACTTTTCTGTTGGTGACAGGGTGTTTTTCGAGTGCATCCAAGGAAGAGCC
Organism: Cupressus sempervirens; assembly: GCA_028749045.1. Taxonomy (NCBI): domain Eukaryota; kingdom Viridiplantae; phylum Streptophyta; class Pinopsida; order Cupressales; family Cupressaceae; genus Cupressus; species Cupressus sempervirens. The sequence goes on along the minus strand of CM053785.1, from coordinate 255,726,043 downwards.
CTATCCATTATGGGAAAGGCTCTAAGTTGGCGCCACATTTTTTCAGACCTTTTGAGCTCCTCGAGAGGATTAGTCCTGTTGCTTATCGACTAGCGTTGCCACCTAGCCTATCACGCATCCACAATGTTTTCCACAATGTTTTCCATGTTTTTGTTTTGAGGCAATATATTCCAGATGTGACACATGTTCTTGATTGGGATGCTTTGTAGGTAGCGGATGGGCAGCTTACTTTGGAGCCCATTCGTATCCTACAGCACCGGAGGTTGACCTTACGAGGTCAAGACATAGAGCAAGTAAGGGTCCAATGGGACTCAAGCGATGAGACCTCTACGACTTGGGAGGATGCTACACGATTGAGGGGATTGTACCCCTACCTTTTTGTTGGCTTCCAGGAGTAAGCCTATGCTAGTGGGGAAGAATGTAGTGCCTCTCGTGTTTGCAGTCTGTACCTTGTCTATTTTAATTCGAGAGATACTTGATACTCTTATTGTTATTTGTACTTTGAGTTGACCTAGGGGTCGGATGTTATACTTTGATTCAGTACCATAGATGTTTTACTGCTATACAGTTCAATTTATCATATTTGCATGCTGATGCTATTTTGAGATGACAATAGATCTATGATGATATCTAGTTATATGGTTTATTGGAGATATTTGTTGATTATGTTATGAGCCGGATTTTATGCTATGGTTATTTACTTCATTCATGTATCTTTACGCTTTGTGCGAACGTGAGTGGTGTAAATGGATTAATTAGTTATTTAATGCATTAATTGCTTCGGCTATTATATTATATTCAATTGCACTTGATCTTGTGTTTTAGTGTGCAGGATTTACATCCCTGGCAGTGACACATGGAGTTAGTGATTCAGCTGTTCATATTTTACCAATGTCGTCCTTGTATGGTCGACATATCCTTATTCAATTGTTTTAAATTAAAACCTTTTGATGATTAGTAAATCCGAACTCATCTACATTACATGATTAGACCAGTGAACGTGTCTGTACATTTAGAGGTTCGCGTTGTCGAGAAAGTGTTAAGTGATTTTCTGTGATTTTGGGTTTTTTGGGCTTTAAATCTTTTCGGATTTAATTTCTGGCAGCTTTGCCTTAGGTGAATTCTAGTTACGAGCAATAACTTTTTTTCGTTTGGGTCGATTCGGAGCCTAGCTAGTCTAACTGGCAATTTGCCCTAATCGACTATTCACTCGAAAAGTGAGTAAGTATTGAAAAAGTGATTTTATTATGGACTTCTCACTTTTTGAAATAGAAAATTTGAGAGCTTTTTGAGAATCCTCTTCTGAAGGATTCGAATTCTAATCGTTCTGGGAGCTGTAAGTGTGGGTTTTTCGCAAGGTCAATCTCGTTGGATCCGGCTCGAGGAGTTCTTGCTTTGCTGTCACTTTCAGCAATTTCGGCGAGTTATTTATTTTATTCTATGGGTTTCAGTTTCTGCCCCTTTTGTTGTCAGGTAGGGCCTTCCAGTTTTGTTGTTTTTGCTCTGTTTCAGCTTCTGTTTCTTGTAGCAGTATGTTAGGAGGCTAAGCACTAGTGTTCCCCTTCGTTTCTGTTTGTTGATTCTGCCCGATTGGTTGGGTACGAACATTTTCCCTGTTTTTAGGATGGGGGTTTGGGGTTTTGAGCTGTTATGCTGGCCATTTTTGCATACGGTATCTGAACTCATTATTATTGGAATTTTGGGATTCTTGTACCCAAAGATCAAATGGGTTTTAATTTCGAAATTTTCTAAATTTGGGGTTTTTACCTTGTTTTGCGTGTCGCCCGGTTTTCTCGAATTTTCTTGGCATGAGTTGAGTTGTGGACTTGGATTATCTATTTGGATATTGGTCGGGCCTTTATTACACTTTTATGATGCATTGGGATGCGTGTTGCATCCATCCTCCTGCGGTTGTTTTTGGTTGAGTGACTTTCTGCTTTGTGTTCTCATCCAGTCCTTGTGTTATGATCTTTGTGATGGTGCTGCGCCACACACGAGTACGTGTGCGTACATTTGTCGGGTGACTTGCAGGGCCCGATCTTCCACGGTATTTCCGAAAGTTGTGATCATTGGGGTTGGGTTGGGAATTTGCATGCCTACGGGCACTCATCGTTGGATGAGCATGGGTAGGGTAAGGTAGCATATGGAGGGGGCTTCTATCTCGTAGCCTGGTGACCTTGTCCCATAGGGTTGGCATGAAGAAGTTTTAAGTGATAATTAAATAAAACATTGGGTGGTAATAAAACTTAAGATAATAAAATGTATGTGCGGGGCCCTCCGTTGAGGAGTTGAAACACACGATCCAAGCTTGGGCTTGTCAATGCCAAGCAACTCTCCATGATGTCAACCCCTACTTAGTAGCCCATTGAGTTGTCTGACAAAGACATGTAGTTTATTCATTATCTATGTCTTGGATTCAATCATCATATTGTCTAGCGTGTGTGTTAGCCATGGTTGTGGTTGGATCATTATCTCCATTAGCAAGGCAGGTGTGGACCTACGGGTGCCACATGGTTGGGAGGCGTAGCTACCTATACCATTGCTAGGGACTGGTGTACAGAAACGGTCTATTGTTCTAATGCGACCGTTGGTGGATGTTTTCACTTGGTACTTCGGGTTCTAGAGTATGCTTTCTTGTGATTTATGCTTTCATTTGGATGCTTGTTTATCATGTTTTGATGATGTTAGTTACTAACACATTTCCTTATTATGATGATGAGCATGTGATAGGTGATGCTATCTACTTATAGGAGTATCTTATGCTTATTTTTAGCATGCTAGATTTCCTTATGCTTATGTTGTAACATGTTTAGCAGTGACATCCTTATTACGATAGTATCGACGATCTGATCAATGACTTGGGATGTTACGCGCGAGGGATGGCTAAGGCCCACGATGGTGTTATGATGCCATTGACAGTTGGGAGGAACCACATACTTAGTTTGTTTGTATATTTAATTCCTTATACTTAAGATATATTTTAATATATGCGACGAGTCTTTTGAGATAGGTTTCAGACCTCTACGAGCTCAGATAAAGATTCTAGGAAATTTCAAGGCTTCAGAAATTCAAACTTAGCCAAATTTCAAGGCTTCAGGATTTCAGACTTAGCCAACTTTCAGGAGTCAGCTCTTGTCTTTTAGCTTGGGTGATCTCTTTTGTTTTCTTGTTGTGTTGTGGTTAGTAGTGGTGTTTGGAGATTCGTTGGTGTTTGGATGATTGTTAGTCTTCCATTGCAATCTTTGTGATCTGCGTATGTTGTTGTCATGTGCACTTACACTTGTAAAAAAAAAAATTATCTTGCTTGTATTTCATCCTTGTTTCCAAGGATCTCCGAGTGGGGCATTACATGGAAGGTGATCACAACCTCGTTAGCTAACTAGCCAACACTAACACCAGGATGCTCAGTGGTAGGATAGTGGTGTTCCAAGCCTATTCCCACAGTAGGAAGGGCCTTTCTCAGTAGAGATTGTGTTGGGATACTTAAGGTTCTGCGGTTGAGAGGTTAGTTCTGCGGTTGAGAGGTTAAACCCATGGAAATGCTTCTCCTATCTTTCAGATGCCAAGGCTTGCACAACACATGGACATTCTCTGCATTTTCTTGGGTACTTACTTTATGTTCTTGCATTTCATTTGATGTATGTAGATACATAGTTAAATTCTGTTATTTCTTTACATTAGATGTCAGGATTCAATTTCATTAAATAATCATGAGTTGGAAACGGAATGGATGTGGTAGTTTTAAGTATATTTCATGTGAACCTAGATCTGAAATGTTATTTTAATTTTCAGTTTTATGAATTGTAAGTTATAGTTAAACTCATATTTCCCTTTCTTGTGAAAGTGTAGGGTAATTGTTATAACAGTCACTCCTTTCATTCAGTTAAGATTGCAAAGGTATTACATTTAAGTAACGGATTAATTGGCTACTGGAAATTAGCATGTTACAATGTATGTATGTATCTATGCATGCATGCATGCATGTATGTATGTATACAAATATTTGTGTGTGTGTGTGTATGCACGGGCGCACACGCACACACACACATATATATAGGTAAATTGCTACCAAGGGGGTAGCACCCATTACATTGAAAATTGGAAAAAAAGTTATATAAAAGGAATCAGAGATGCACTCAACATGAGGACTAACCCACACTGAAGTGCCCAGAAATGAGCATACCCACCATAATGAGAGAAAAGACCACAACCCAACCCCAAAGATATAGGAACACAAAAAATCTATTATGGCCCCTAAAAGCAATGAAGAACAACGCAAGGGACATCAGGCCAAGGAAGATAGCGGACAACATAATACCAATGAAATTGAGAAACCAATCCAAACAACCAAAGAGACAGGGGATCAGCAACAACCAACCAAAATCCAAACAATCAACTCCACATTAAGGGGCAAGAGTGTCCCCAGCGCACAGAGCAGCCATCAAGAAGTCCCACCAAGGGGAGCGATACCCTTGGAACGAGTGAGATAGGATTTAATAGAGAGTAGATCCATCATTTGTGCATCTTCCGCACGTTTTCGCTTGTTAGTTTTCCGCCCTATTTTTTTCCTTGAAGGGAGAGAGTTGATCACCCGAGTTGCACTCTAAGAAATAGTCTTGGGCTCTGATGTCCATCTCATCAAAAACATGCTCACACTCATCTTCACTAATAGGATAGTCAGAGGTACTCAACGCATTGAAGCCTGTTGCGATATTAAATTGATCGTCAGGACCCGATGAAGATTCCCCCATAGGTGGCTCTACCACCCCAAAAGAGACCTTGACTGGAGAGGACAAAACCCAATCAAGATTGCCCAAGTCAGGGATGACCAGTGGAGATTCTCCAATCCGAGTCAAAGCGGCACCAAGATTCACACACAACTCACCCCACAGAGAAACATCATCCATGGTCGATGGAGGTGGAAGGGAAGTTGTGATCCCATCAACCACCTCATCACAACGTGGTCTGTTCTTCTTCGGAGTCCACCTTTGTGCCCTAGGTTTTGGGCATGAGACTTCGAAATATCTGTGACTCCTGTAATGAAGGCAGAAACACTTTTGATGTTCTAATTCAATCTTTTGTCTCCAAGAACCAATCTCAGTTGATAGGAGATGCTCCTCTGAAATGTGTTGGATGTTGAGGATACGAATAGATGCAAAGAAAAATGAGTCATCACCACCCATATTGATATCGAGGGTTTGCCCAACTAAATTGCTAATCATTAATAGGATATCCTCAAACCAATATTATAAAGGAAGATTGTACAAATGGAGCCAGGTGGTTTGGCAACAAGATTCATAGTACTAGGATTGAAGTTTGCCACCCATTTTTGGATAAAGACAAATTGATCATTAATCATCCAAGGTCTGGCCGATAAGATTCTATCACGAACACTGAAGTTGTGAAATTGAACTGTGAAAAAGTGATTAGGAAGGAAAGTCATCTTGGCAATGTCGATGCCCCACAAGGAAGGAATCCAAAATCAAATATTTGTTGGGAGCGAGCTTCACCAATAATCCTCCCAATAATAGTCATTTGTTCCAACGAATTGGCATTGAAGTCAACGAACTCTACGAGGTTGATAGCCACATAACTCCCCTCAAACTCCTACACGGACGTGAAAAATTGCAGAGGCGCCATTTTATTCACCGTATATTATATATTATATTTTTTCCCCACACACACATATATATGTATATATATACATGTATGTATGTATGTATGTATGTATGTATGTATATATATATATATATATATATATATATATATATATAGAGAGAGAGAGAGAGAGAGAGAGAGAGAGAGAGAGATGCATCCAAAATCTGAAAAAATAAAAAATCGTGCATCCAATTCTCACATCAGCGTCAGCATCAGTAACTTAGAATTTTTTTTTAATATCACATGCATGTTGCTAATGAATTCCAAACTATGAATGCATTTTCAGTATTAAAACAATTGATTATTTAATATTGAAACAGTGAAATGTTGTATATTAAGGTTCTATAATTTTTAAATGGCATTCTTTACTAATATTTTATATAAATGTAATGTACATATGCAAACTTCTCTATATATTGTAAATTTTCCACTAAAAAGCATTGTATAGTGTTGTCCTACCTCAAATATATTACCTATTAGCATACTTCCATTATAAATTGTAAGATCAAACTATTCCTTGAAATGTTTCATTATTCTATTCTTGTGTACATTCTTAACATTGTGGAGTATACAAGATAGGTAATATAATATTATAAGTATTAAAGGGTAGTGTTTATCACACAAAAAAGAAAACTAATCATCTTCATGAATTAGGACTCAAATCCCCAGAAATACTTACGAAGTTATATTTAGATGACTTGGGAACAAAGTCTAACAAATATTTTGAAATTGTATTTTGAATTAGGACCACTCATTGGCTCGAGGTACGTTATGTAGTGGCCAAAACACCTGTTCATTTTTTTGCTAGTCTACATTTTATTTTTGAGAACATGTCCAGTATTATTCTACTGGGAAAAACCAGAGAAGTAGTTTTCCGTTGATAAGTCAGTGCTAACACTAATAACGCTCTATAGAAATGCTCAGTCAAGTGAATATAGATTTGTCAAGCTACTAGTTAACCTAAAGATAGTTGTGTCTGACATCTTAAACAAACATAATCAGATAACCTACCTGAAGATCAGAGGGGACAGGGATGTCTAGGGTTTCGAGGATGTCCCTTATCTCGCGTTCTTCCTGAATGTTCCACGCCACATTCGTCAGGAATTGCAAGCAGGCTTCCGTGCAGTTCGTAAACACTAATCTTGCCGAGACCGCCAAAATATTCAGGGCTTCGCGCACGCTGCCGAAGGTTTTTAAAGCGAGGGTATCGGAGTACATGAGGCGCAGGCATTCTTGCCACGCGGCCATGTCTTCCCGACAGTCTTCTATGCGAAGAATTGTTTTGGTTGGGATCGAACCCGGGTTGTTTGTTGTCCATCTGTCTGAAAGGCTGACTCGAAAATACTCGGATTTCTTCTGAAGGACTTCGGAGTGGAGGCCTATGCAGAGTTCCGAAGCGGGGATGTCTGGGCCGTCGGCGTTGTGTTGCTTCGAGGATAAGTAGAGGACAACGTCGCTGCCCTGTTTGTTACCCAGCAAGTAGACAATTTCCTCCTCTTCTTCGCCCGCCATGGCATGGCCTCGCTCACTTTGTTTCAGTGGAGCTCTGATTAGGCCATTTCCTGAGTTTCTCATAGAGCGATCGTTGAAGTCAACTGAAAAACCTCAATTGACCATGATGCACGTGAATATTCTTTCGAATATCTTCGACGTTGATGTATTTTACATTATCCGTTGGGATGCATGAGAATATTCTTGTTCTTGTTCTTGATATACCTTTTTTTTTCAGTGCTTGCATCTTTTTGGGTACACTTTGGATGGAGGATAGCAGCCTCTATAAAAAAAAATTCATCGATGTTTCTGATCACATTTTATACTCTTCAATTATTATCATTATCATGAAAGAACTAAAGAATAGTATGGATTGTAGAATACTATTATCTTTAAATGAATATTCTTTTCAATATGTTTAATTCTTTTCAATATATTTAATACTTTCAAAGTTTTGTAAGATCTATAGAAACATATTTATAGTGACTAAAGTTAATCTTGTGTGTCAATGTTTGTCAATTAATCCTTCATAACTATTGTTTTAAATGTGAGTAGATGTGCATTCTATTAATCATTGAAGGATCAAAAAATGATCATCTCAAAATGTCACTCAATACATGTCGTGTAATGTGTTGTTGTTTGTTTGATAAAAAACAAAACAAAAATAAATTGGCTCAATCACAGTAGTGGCTTCATTAAGACTACCTTGATGTGTGTACCAACACATTGTCAAAAGCATATTTGTAAGGTTTTATAGTGGCTTTTGGAAGTTTTTTCCTTGCAAACTTTATTTTTCCTTATCTCCAACTCATAATCTTGCATGAGAAAATGGAGGTAACAATACGGAACTTTTCCAATTAAGTTTCACATTTGTCTGAGAAAGTTCATTATTTTATTTGGTAAGAATTGATCGAACAATTACTATCAATTCATATAATGAAGTGTTTTAGTGAAGGCTTTCGTCGAGTCTTCTTCAATTTTTTTGTTTTCATTTTGTTAGCCTATACTTGGTTTTTGAAGCCCTCAACGTCCCTTTTTGCGTTTTTGAGTGCTTGTTTGGATGGTTTTAGTCTTTTTGTTTTCTTTAATCTCCTGTTTTCAGTTTTCCCTTTGATTTGGTATATCTTAGGACTTAATTAGACTTATTAGTCAAAAGATATGACCATTTAAGTGCCCAAAAGGTGGACTCTCTTCGTGCAATCACATATTTAAAATATCAATGTTATATTTTAATGTTGAGTTTTACTTTTTGAAAAATATAACTTACAATAATTTTATGTTAAATTTTTAAGTTACTTTATCACTTTTGATTTATCACTTATAGTGTACTTTATATTATACTTTCATGTTGAGTTACTTTTTGATTTTTCACTTAAGTGATTATAGTGCACTATATAGTCTAATTTAATGTTGAGATTTACTTTAACATTTTATTTAAAATATCTAAGTAAAATATTTCATTTAACTAAATATTTACACAATACATAAACTATATAGTGTAAATATTGTATTTGACCCATTTAAATTGATATTTACTCAAAAAATCAATTAAACATGTGCTAAATAGGAAGTTTAGGTTGTGCAATTCAATAACATGTCTTTTTTTTTCAAATATGTTACATGCAATTACATCTAGAGAATGAGATTTACCTCTTGCATATGACTAAGACATGCAAATGCGTCTAGAAATTTACCTTGTCCAACCCAAATGCATGTAAAGTCAAAGCATATTTTCAACACGTGCAAATGCACTTGGAGAGTGTGATTCTGCACTTGAAGGGAAATGTTTGACTTAAACAAATGAAAAGGCAAAAATAAAAACATGTCTAAAGTGCAATTTGCAGTAAAAGACTCAAAACATGTTACTACCAAGTCATTTTAAATATGTAATGCGCTTTCTAAAGTGTGATTTGCCTAATCAATACCTTTTACATGCAAAATGCCACATGTAAATGTCTTTCTAGAGTGTAATTTTGCATGACATATTTGGTTGATGACTTTTCAAAACATGCAAATGCACTTGGAGAGTGCAATTTACCTCTCTTACCCAAAATGTGGCATGCAAATGTACTAGGAGAGTGTGATTTGCCTCGTTCCAGCCAAAACATTACATGTCTTTGTATGTTGAGAATGTGTTTTTGCTCTCTAAGTAGAAATATTGGAGTTTGACAAGAAAATGAAACATGCAAATGCACCTCAAGAGTGTGATTGGCCTCTTGGATACATATAAACATCATTGAAAGGCATTTTTTCACTCAATCCATGTCAAAATGCTAGATGTCAAGGCAACCAAAGTGTGTATTTTCATCAAAAATGCCCAAAAACAGACATTTCCAGCCCATGCAGTTGCATTTGGAGGTTACAACTTGGAATTTGAATGCATTTATATGTATTAAGAGACCATGTTTTTCATCATTGCTAGCAAAAATATTTCATATATTTGCATTCCTATGGCACATTTTTTATCAAAGACGCCCAAGTGTGTGTTTTTTGCCAATAAAAATTGCATGCAAAGGAGTTTGGAGATCACATTTTGGCATCTACGAGCAAAAACACTCATGCATTTGACCTTGAACTTCATGATTTGTAACTTTGAATCTATCAAAGGATCTTAGTTGTTAGAATCGTTTAAATTTGGAGAACCCAATTTTGGAGAAGACTTGTTCATTTAAACTTGTCTTTCCTCCATTTTTGGTTCATTGAGCTCTAAGTAAGTGGAAGGATTCAACCTTGTTTTTATTTATTATTTGTTTTACTACAATATTGCATTCTTTGGTTCATTTTTTTGTCATTTGTTCAAATGCAACCATATCTTTTGCATTTTGTCTTTAAATAAATTTGAAATCCTCTCATTGTGAATGCAAAAAACTCTTCCAAACTCCAAAAATAAAAATTACATGTAAAGGGATATCTTGAAGTTTGTCATGTTTGAGGCAATAACAAGAGGTAAGTTTTTGGTTTGTTCAAAGTTTTTATTTCTTGTTTGATCTGTGTTTTTAGTTTGTTTTTGGAGAAAAATTTATCTTTTGCATTTTGTCTTTAAATAAATTTGAAATCCTCTCATTGTGAATGCAAAAAACTCTTCCAAACTCCAAAAATAAAAATTGCATGTAAAGGGATATCTTGAAGTTTGTCATGTTTGAGGCAATAGCAAGAGGTAAGTTTTTGGTTTGTTCAAAGTTTTTCTTTCTTGTTTGATCTGTGTTTTTAGTTTGTTTTTGGAGGAAATTTTATCTTTTGCATTTTGTCTTTAAATAAATTTGAAATCCTCTCATTGTGAATGCAAAAAACTCTTCCAAACTCCAAAAATAAAAATTGCATGTATAGGGATATCTTGAAGTTTGTCATGTTTGAGGCAATAACAAGAGGTAAGTTTTTGGTTTGTTCAAAGTTTTTCTTTCTTGTTTGATCTGTGTTTTTAGTTTGTTTTTGGAGAAAAAAATTATTTTCACCCAAGAATGCAAGTGCATTTCCATGTTTCCATCTTCCACACTTAATCCACTTTTCCACTTTTCCATACATGTAATCACACTCTATGGACCCAATTGCATATTTTAAATCATGTAAAATGAGGATTTTTTACCACATGCAATGAAATGTCCCTTTTCTAATTTTTACATTATATTCACATTCTCTAATTAGATTTTTAAATTAAACAAAAAGCATTTCGAAAGATCATATAATTTGTCAAATAAACCCAAATCAGGTATGCTCGAAATAGTGCCAAAAAACTTCACAGCTTCACATATTATTGATAAATCTGAAAGTAAACATTTTTACAAAAAAATTGCCCGCATAACAGCCTAAAAAATGACATTTCTAGATCTACAAAGAGTTTACACGACAACTCCAAAATGGAGGACAAACACAATGCTCATCGGGCCCAAAAACAACACAAAATAGCCTGAAAACACCATAAAACACTAGCAATCTATCACAAAAGTAGAACCATGACCGAAGACATATATTTAGCTCTATTTTAATAGAAAAAAGGCTACAATACAACATCAAACCAAACTGATATGAAAAACTCAACCAGAAACACCAAATCCTTACAAGAAACACACCCGAAGACTCACAAATCTGCACTGTTCAGCACAAGGGAAAACTCTACATGAGATTGCACATGGAATAACCTCAAACTCTCATCCTTAGCCTTCCTAGAAACTTGAAAACTCTCATCTTTAGGTCTCCTTCTCTACAGGTTTGGCAGCCTCTAAAGAACAACAGAGCAATGAGCAAAATCAAGTTTTAGAATGAGCCTGAAATGTCTCCAAACCCCTTTAAAAAGGGCATAACCCTAACTCACAACCAATAGGGGTAAATAAGGTATATTTTAATAATATTTAACATTTATTAGTCCACTAGTTTCCAAATATTAGCTCCTTGTTCCGAAACTTTGCTTTTGACCCCACCAGCCTTAGCAAAAATTATTAATTTTTTAATTATTTTGAAAAGGGGACATGACAAGTCATCCCTTCCAAATATTTCCTGTCCTCAAGAAATGAAGGTTGGCATGCCCCAGAATATATATTCCTTCTAAAGTGGCATCCTCCAATGGTAATCCTTTCCATTTGACAAAATGCTCTGTGATGCTCCTATTTCTCAATCTTTTTTCTCTTGTATCCAAAACCTCTTTTGGTATTAAAACTAATTTACCTTCATCATCAAGAGGTGGAAATTCTGTAGATATTGTAGTTTGTTGTCCTAGAACCTTCTTTAGGCAAGAGATATGGAAAATATTATGTATTTTTCTATTTGGTGGGAGTTCCAATTCATAAGCTACCTCTCCTATCTTCCTGATGATCTTATAAGGCCCATAGAACCTTGGCTTGAGCTTCTTTGCCCCACTCCTCTTCAAGGTGCTTTGCTTATATGGTTGAAATCTAACAAATACAAAGTCTCCTACCTCAAAAGATCTTTCAGTTCTTTTCCTAGCGGCATACAACTTCTGCTAGTTTTGTGCATGTTGTAGATTATCCTTAAGGGACTTTAATATGCCTTGGCTTTTCTTAATGAAATCACCTGATGCAGGTATTCTACTATCTAAAAGTACTAGATCAGAAAAGGAAACGGCTTCATAACCATAGAGAGCACGAAAAGGAGGCATACCAATAGACATGTGACGAGATGTATTGTAACAATACTCCCCATAGGTGTAACCATTTCACCCTAGCGTGTTATTGATTTGAAACATAGTTCCTCAAATATCCCTCAATCCATTTATTAATTATCTATGTTTGTCCATCTATTTGAGGGTGATAGCTAGTACTGGGAGTGAGTTCAATTTCTACCAAATGAAAGAGCTCCTTCCAAAAAGAGCTAAGGAATCTACTTTCTCGATCACTAACAATGTTTCTAAGCAAGCCATGCAGCCTGAAAAATCTCCTTGAAGAACAATTCTGCCACTCATGATGCCTTGAAATCAGTTGTGATGGGAAAGAAATATGTATACTTAATTACTCTATCTACCACACATATATGCAATCCTTACCTTGAACCTTGGGCAACCTAGTGATGAAGTCCATGGAAATACTTTCCCATTTTTGTCCAAGAATAAGAAGTGGTTGCAACAACCCTGCAGGAAAAATTTGCTCACTCTTGTTTTGTTGGCATACCATGCATCCCTTAATGTGTTTAATGACATCCTCCTTCATACCCTTCCATACAAAATACTCATGAAGCTTCCTGTATATCTTGAAGTATCCTTGATGACCAACCAAAGGTGTGTCATGAAAAGCCCTCAATATCCTTTCCTTAGTCTTTGACCCTGGCACTACAAACATCATGTTCTTGTAATAAATCATCTCATCAACAACCTTATACCTATTATCATCCAGTAAATTATCCAAAATCTTGGTGTCAAAAGAATCTTTAGCATATTCTAAGATTATGGAGGCTTTCCAATCAGCAGGGATAGATGTTAAGGAACACAAGGTGGGCTTCCTTGAGAGAGCATTAGCAACCACATTATTCTTTCCTTTCACATATTCAATGTCAAAATAATAAGCTTGCAATTTTCTTACCCATTTTTGTTGATGATCATTCAAATCCCTTTGGTTCAAGAAAAACTTGAGCCTATTATGGTCTATCTTTACCATGAATCTCCCACATACCAAATATTGTCTAAACTTATCAAATGCATGCATGATTGCCAACATTTCCTTATCATAGATGGAATGAATTTTCTTTAATTGATTTAATTTTCTACTCTCAAATGTTATTGGATGTCTCCTTTGAGTTGGGATAGCCCCTATACCTTCTCCAAAAGCATCACATTCAACAACAAAAGGTAAAGAGAAATTTGGAATTGCAAGCACATGGCATAAGCTCATTACCTCTTTAAGTTTATCAAATGTTTTTTGTGCCTCTTCTATCCAAATAAAGGCTCATTTCTTTGTCAAATCAGTCAAGGGGGCTCCAAGCTAAGAAAATACTTTGGAAAATCTTCTATAATAGCTACACAAATTGAAGAAGCCTCTGTGTAAGATTAGTAGGTGGAGGCCAATCTAAAATTGCCTGAATTTTGTGTTGATCAACTTGTACTCCTTTAGAGCTTATTACATGTCCCAAACATAGGATCTTAGTCAAACCAAACTCACATTTAGATAACTTAGCATAGAAGGATTTTTGCTCCAAATTTTCCAAAATAATTTCTATATGTTCTAGATGCTCTTTCCATGTTTTAATGTGAATCAAGATATCATCAAACAACACCAAAAAAAAATTCCAAAGATGTTTGTTGAATACCTTATTTATACAAGATTGGAATGTTGTTGGTACATTAGTGAGACCAAGTGGCATAACAAGAAATTCAATGTGCCCATAGTGACATCTGAAAATAGTCTTTTTCACATCTTCCTTCCTCATGCCGATTTCATGGTAGCCTGATCTTAAGTCAATTTTTGAAAAGTATACAACACAATGTAACTCATCAATGAGTTCATCTATGTGTGGTATGGGATACCTATTTTTTATGGTCTTCTTATTTAGAGCCTTGTAATCTATATACATTCTCATTGTACCATCATTTTTCTTGACAAGTACTATAGATGATGCAAATGGATTAGAGCTAGGCCTTATGAATCCCATGTCCAAGAGTTCCTTAATAGTCTTTTCTATTTCCTCCTTATATCCTTTTGGATGGTGATATGGCATAGTTATAAAAGGTTTGGAACCCTTCTCTACCTCTATTACATGCTTGAAACCTCCATCTGGTGGCAATCCTGGAGGAAAATCATTGAAAACTACACTATGCTTATCAAGAATATTTTGAATTTCAAAATGGAAATTACCTTGATTCTTTGGAGAGCTCACTAGGTGGATTATGACTCCTATTGCCCAAGCTAATTGTCCTTTTCGAAAATTCCTCTCCATCCTCTTTGCAGTGACCAACCTTCATGCTCCATTCGATAAGCCTCTTAATAAGACTTCTTTCCATTGGAATGAAATTTGAACTCTATGGTTTGATGGTTCATGTAGCACTTTCCAATAGAGTGCAACCATTGAACACCTAATACAATATATGTTTCCCCAATGCCAACAACATAGAAGTCATCACAAAACTCATAATCTCCTAAAGTCATCCTAAATTGTTTCACCAGTTATGTGCAAGGCATTGTGAATCCATTAGCTATAGTAACATTGAATTCGTCAAAATCCTCTACTTTAAGCCCTCTTTTCATGAAAAATCCCCCATCAATAAAATTGTGAGTTGCCCCATTATCAAGAAGAACTGTCAACCCTTGCCCTGCTATTACCCCTCGAATTTGAAAGGGATGGTATCTTGGGACTCCTGATAATGCTGCCAAAGTGACATCCTTGCTGATTTCCTTTACCTTCTCTTCTTCTTCCTCCTCCTTAGTGTCATGAAATTCCTCATGCTCATCTAAATCAGATTTTGAAGCAACCTCAATATAATGAACTTAACCATTCCCCAAACATCTATGTCCTGGAACCCATGGCTCTCTACAAGTGAAAGAAAGCTTTTTCCTTCATAGTTCACTCCTAGTCTCTTCACCTACCTTCTTTTTTTGCTGAATTTATGACATTCTTTGGTGGTGGAAAAGTCTTTTTCTGAAAATTTCACTTATGTTGCCAAAGATTTGTAGTTTTTTGATTAGTGACTGGTTTCATAGGCACACAAGTTTCAAGCTGCAAACTTCTTTTGATAACTTCCTGTAAGGTTGAGGGTGAGAAAGCCTTAACCAAGCCCTTAACAAAATCTTCCAAACCATCAAGAAAAAAATAAATAATCCTCTTTTCACTCATATTAGGTACCATAATAGCCACCTTTTGAAATTCTTCTACATACTCATTAACTAATTTGGTTTGTCTCAAATTTGACAATTATTTAAAATACTCTTCATCATCCTTGAGATCAAATCTATCTATCACTCTTTGACTAAAATCATCAAATGTAGTTACTTGTTCATGACCTTGAGTAGCCATTCCATAATACCACCAATCATAGGCTACATCTTCCAAGTGTAGACTTGCAAATTGAACGGAGTCACTCTCCTTCATGGGATTAAGTGAGAAGAAGGTTTGTAATTTTTGTAGCCATGCTCTCATAGAAAATTTGCTTGTTCCATCAAAAGTAGGTGTTGTAAACTTGCTTATTTTATTTTTGAGCTCTCTTCCACTTATTTCCTACTCCCTCTTGTACTCTTTCTTTGGCATCAAAGTGTTCATCATATCCACATTTCTCTAAAAGGTACCAAACTGCAAAAGTCATCATCTAAGCCATTGTAAGTAGCCCTTAATGCAACCAAGTTACATGTAACCTCTTCCATAGGATTAAGGGAAGGATTTGGTTTTGATGGATCATCTTCAGGTAAGAAAATAGTCTTTTTTGGTTTAGAGGGTGTGGGTTTCAAATTTCTTGGCTACTCTGAAGTGCTCCCTCTCTCATTAGTAGATACAACTCCTTAGAGTTTTTCTGTCAACAACCGCAAAGCCTCTCTAATTTCTGCCAGACTATCAATTGTTTGCTTTTGAGTGTTCTGGATGTCCTAGAAGAATTTTTTTGCCATCTCATCCAGGTCAGCCATACTTGTTCCTTCCTTGGGTTTTGTACTTTTATTATCAACTAGAGGTTTGATCACAATTTCTTTATTCATTTCTCGCTGCAAATATCTATTTTCTCTTTCACTTAGTTGCATGCAAACTTCTACAAACCCTTAGACTGGCAAGATCATAGCTCTGATACCACTGAAATGTCCCCTTTCTAAGTTTTACATCATATTGCATTCTCTACTTAGATTTTTAAATTAAACAAATAACACTTTGAAAGATCATATAACTTTTCAACTAAACCCAAATCGGGTATGCCCGAAATAGTGCTAAAAAACTTCACAACTTCACATATTATTGATAAATATGAAAGTAGACATTTTTACAGAAAATTTTCCAGCGTAACGGCCTAAAAAATGAAATTTCTAGATCTGCAAAGAGTTTACACAACTCCAAAATGGAGGAAAAATACAATGCTCATTGGGCCCCAAAAAACAACACAAAATAGCCCAAAAACACCATAAAACACTAGCAATCTATCACAGAAGTAGAATCATGGCCCAAGACATATATTTTGCTCTATTTTAATAGAAAAAAGGTTGCAATATAGCAGAAAACCAAGCTAATATGAAAAACTCGAGCAAAAACACCAAACCCTTACAATAAACACACCCGAAGACTCACAAATCTGCATTGTTCAACACAAGGGAAAACTTTGCATGAGCTTGCACATAGAATAGCCTCAAACTCCCATCCTTAGCCTTATTGGAAACTTGCAAACTCCCATTTTTAGGTCTCCTTCTCCACAGGTTTGGTAACCTCTGAAGAACAACAAAGCAATGAGCAAAATCAAGTTCTAAAATGAGCCTAAAATGTCTCCAAACCCTTTTAAAGATGGCATAACCCCAACTCACAACCAAGAGGAGTGATTATGATATATTTTAATAATATTTAACACTTATTAATCTACTGTTTTCCAAATACTAGCCCCTTGTGTCGAAACTTTGCTTTTAACCCCGCCAGCCTTAGCAAAAATTATTAATTTTTTAATTATTTTGAAAAGGGGACATAACATCTAGAGAACCTGATTTGGGTGAAAAATCACAATTTAAAATGTCAAAACTTTCATTTTGCACATACTCAAATGCTTCTAACTAGTATTCTTGATCACCCAAAGCAAATGCCTCATTTTCCCACGTGCAATCCACCATCTTAAACCTGATTTTGGCCATTTTTGCCTAAAATACAAGTTTTCCTAAATATTTTCAGCCTTCCAAAGTGTTCAATATGTATCTAATCCATACTTCAAATACCCTTGTCTTATGAATCTATCATTATACCTCAAATCCTAAAGCTTTCAAGGCGAATCTCATTGGAAGATGTTTTCATCTTCACGTTGTGATGCACTCTTTAAGATATGTCAAAATTTTCTCAAAAGGTAGAGACATCTCGTCAAGAAGATATTCTTTGAATCTAAAGAAGTGAAATCCATGCGGTCTCCACTTCTCCAATGATAGCCTTGGGACCTAGTTTGTAAGGGAATGCGCCAAGCTTTTTTATTAAAAAAAAATTAAAGATGTTGAGGGGGAAGTTATTATGGGTTTACATCTAGGCATCTTTGAGAAGGTTTTCAAAGTGTTAGAAACTCCAAAATGTGTGAATTTGACAAAGAAGAATTCACAACAACAATTGTAGAATGAGGAAAAATTGCTTACATCAAGTTTTCAAACAACAACTAGCAATTCATCAAAGAGAATGTAGTGATATAGAATACAAAAAGTCCCAATTTAGTAATTATTCATGGTTGCACCATCAAGTACAAGGCCTTTGTTGATAATCTACAGGATTAATTCATTCAGAATCAATAGATTCAACATTTTCTTCAAGTTTAGTTCAACTTTTTAATTGTAGAAGATGAATTGCATGTGATGCACTTGCTTGTAATTTGATTGTATGTCGTTGTGACATGTAATCCAATAATTATTTTCACCTAGTTTGACTATCTTAAGGTGGTTGAGTTGCTTCCACCTTTTTCTCCTCCTTTTCCTCACTCCTTTTTTCTATATGAGGAGCGCCCACCTCATTGTAAAAATTATCTTTCATTGTATGTAAGAAAGATCAAATAAAATTGTGCAAGCACAAATTTGATTGTGTAGTACTATTTTGAAGAAAAGAGAATACAAAGAAGCAATTGGAGTTGAAACTTTGATTGAGAACAATTGTGATAGTGCAAATTAGAAGCTTTGACTGTAATTTTTATCTATTATCTTTGATTCATGTTGTTATTTTCTATTTAATAATTGAGCATAACGAGTTAAGCACTGATAAGAGTTGAAGCTTTGATTGTGAGCAATTATGGTGATACATGGACTAGAAGCTTTGACTATAGCTTGTATTGTAATCTCAATTCATAAAAATAGTTAGACTTCCCTACTTCTAGAAGTCTTTGTGGCCCAATTGTAGAGGTTATTCTTATAGAATAGATTAAAATAGGACTTAGAGTCAAACCGATACTCTTTCAACTAGCCTTTGAGTTGGTTCTAGCTATTAGATAGAAGTGTAGTTAGAGATTTCATCTTGCCCATTACTCACTCTATGGGTAAGTGGATTCTTTCCTAAAAGATAAGAGGAAAGAATATTGGTAATATCCCTTACAAAATTTCTCAACTTCTTGCTTACCTTTAGTTGATCCAACGAACGGTGAGAAGGGGGAAGCTTCCCTTAGTGGTAGGAGAGACTATATTCATACACTATGGCTAGTCTACCTTTTTTACAACTGAATTTTAACAAGACTGTCGGTTGTAAAATATCCACCCAATAGGTAGCTTTAAGGTAACTATTATACCCTCCTTCCTTGCAATTAATTGTCACCAATAAATGGTTTCTTTATTCCTATTTGCAATTTATTATTTTTTCATTATTTTTTTATGGTATTGAAGATTTCATTGAATAACTTATTTCAATCTATACAATAAAATCAATATATAGTGTGTGAAATAAATAGAACATACCATGCTTTTATTCAAAATCCTTTATTACTAATCATGGACTACAATGAATATAAGATTGTTCTATCAAATTTTTGACTAGTTTCAAAATTACTCATCATACATTCTCTCTAATATTTTCGACTTGTCATTTCTCTTTACATTGTTGTAGATAATGATATAAATTAATCTATTTTCCTTCACTTTTTTGGTCAATTTCGTATCACTATATGGATGTCATGTAGAGGTTCCTTATACTCTAAAATAATTTCATTGACTTACAAGTAATTACAACCCTATTTAGGTAAAGGATTGTTATCACAATTTTTTACTATTTCGAGATTAGACATTGTGTTTTTTTTTAGGTTTTAGGAAACCTCTACCCGTCATTTTTCCTTCTAGTTTGAAGATGATAATACGATGTAATATGTTTTCATCCACTTATCCTGTAAATCTAGAATCAATCTATGTATGTTGTGTAAGGTTTCATTATATTTTATTTTTATTTAGGTCTAAGGTTATTAACTCAATTTTTTTGACCAACTTAATGATTACATATCATGCATTCTCTCTAATTTTTTGGAAGTTTCAATCCATCGTGCTTCTCCTTATATTTTACATATAATGATATGGATTAATGTATTTTACTCTAATTTTACTATTAATTTTCACATCATTGTATGAAAGTATTTTAGGGTTTTATTATATTGCCAAATAATTGGGTATAATTATTGTCCCAATTTTTTGAATGATGCAAGGATTGCACAACATGCATTGAAATGTTGACTCATGATTTCTCCTTAAAAATCGTAGACAAATTTAATATAGATTAATATGCTTGTGTCAGAATTTCTTATCGATTTCGCAATACTATATCAATATTGTGTAGGGTTTCATTATATTGTCAAATAATTTTAGGGACTGTAAAATAAGTATATTTGATTAGATTTGAGGAATATGTATCATACCCAATTGTGTGTTATGTGTGTGTGTGTGTTTGTGTTTGTGTGTCTTTATCATATTGTCTGTGTTATTTGACACCTCCAATATATTTGTCGAATGCATGTATGTATGTATTGTATAATCATGCAAACTATGTAAACATTTTTTGACTATATGTGTGTTTTTTATTTTATTTTTATTTTTTAAATTTAACTTTAAAAAACTTAATTTATTTTAAATATTAACTATTAAAAATAATTTTAATTATTTATTTGCATGAAACTATATACATAGTATATGCTCAAAGAATTTTTTGTGTGTATATTTAAACATATGCATTGTATAGTCATGTGAATTATGTAAGCATTGTCTTACTACAAATGTGTGTTTTCTACTCTATTTTTATTGTTAATTTTGTTTGAATCGATTCTAAATATTATCTATTGAAAATCATTTGTGTTGCTTACATGAATGAAAGTATACATATGGTATATTCTCAAAGGATGTTGTGTGTGTGTGTGTGTGTGTGTGTGTGTGTGTGTGTGTGTATTATTTCATTAGTATTATTTTTTAAATAATGTATAATAGAGATTTGAAAACAAAATAATATTAGAATGTATACATAGATTTGAGTAAGAGGTTCGAATGATGTTCCAAGATCTTTGCAAAAAACTATCAAAACATCCCCTAATAAAAGATCCCTCCCCCTCCCCCCCCCTCCAGTTCCTATTTTACATCAAAGACCATACATGGTCATCATGAATACAATTTAAAAACAAAAAGGATTGTAACAGACTATAGTAGATAATTTTAAACTTTATAGGGTGCATAAAATTATATATTTTTCTATCCATACTTCACAAAATCATATTCTACCATTATATATTTGCATAGATATATTCCACATATATACATACATATACTTCCTCTATTAGAACAAGCTTGTCATTATTGGTGTATAAATAGACTACTAAATTGCATACTAACAACCTAAAGCATCATCAACTAAAAAGGAATAGAAGGATAGCACGACAAAAAAATCATCCAACCACTAAGACCATTCATGCTTAGTACACATTTCTTTGTGCAAGAGTTATTTTCCTACTTTGACCCATGTGTGGTTATGTTATAAGCTGTGTTCATTCATCCCAAAGATAAAGAGTTGAGAAGCTACCTCGATGTTCAACTCAAAAGAGTTTCTATGTGTCATCTAGCCATGAAAACCCCTCTGGATTAACCAAGGGCACCAAAGCAATGCCATCTACTAGCACCTTTTCTTGGAAGGCCAATCAAAGAAATAAGAGTGTGTGTAATTCTCCCAATGTCAAGGAGTGAAATTAGTAGTATAGAAGAGATGATAGTGTTTACCCTATTTTGGTTGGTAGAGATTAGGAAGTCCTTTCTTAAGACCATCCTATTAGCTTCCATTATCAAGATGGTGAGAAAATTACACATTGTATAAAGCCTATGATATTAGATATAGTGAAAGGAGGACATATGCATTTCTATGCGTTCGAGTCTAGTGTGAGTATCCTTGAGAGTTTTTTAGTATGTAATAATCCCACTTCAATTACTATTTGTTGTCCAAACCTTCACCAACTTGGTATAGTTTTCAAGATGTTCTTATTTTTCATGCACCCATTTTTTATAAGATTGTATTGATAAGACTCAGCCCATATTTTCATCTCAAGCCAAATCTTTAAAAATCCCCCTACCTATTTTATGAATGTAAGGATGGGCTCCATATCTAGAAATATTATTGTCATTCTAACACATTTTGATGTAAATTTGTTTTTCTTAAGCCTTGCATAAAATACCATATTTTTAAATTAATTATTCCATATGGTCCTTTCCTTGATTTTGGGAAGGTTTGTTGTTGTCAATACTCTCGATCCCTCGTTATCGAATTAAGATCATGCTGCCATGAAATTACCTCACTTAGAATTGAAATGGAATTCTACTAAGGTCACTATTCCAATTATAAAAAACATTGTATATTCCTTGTTGTTATCTTTATTACTAACATTTGCACCTAAAGGAGGTGCAATAGCTATGTCGATAGATAGATATAGAATTGGTATTCTGTTGATCCCTTTTTTCTTCTCATTTTGTGTCTTCTAGTGCATTTTCTCCTTTTTATTTCTTTCTTTTTATTCTCTTGCTTTTTTAGTCTTCTCTTTTTCCTTCTTTTTTCCCACATCTTTTCCTTGTTCATCATCTTCTTCTTTCCCTTATCCAAGTTTTCCTTGGTCTTCTCTTTTTTTTCCCTCCTCTTTCACCACCTTCTCCTTCCCTTTGTTTTTTTTCCCTCTCTCTAAGACAAGAATATGATAAACAATGTGTGAATCCAATTACTTGATGAATTATTCAATTTGAATTTTAGTCTTCGATTTATTGCAAAGTGTGAGCTCCATTTACCAACCATGCTAGTGTCCATATGTTTTTCGTTCGCATGGCAATTATCGATCTTCATTACAACATATGTTGGAACATTTGGTGGGATAGATCGATGATTGTCAACAATATGAATTATTTCATTGAGAGCTCCATTAACTAACCTTCTCCGTGTCCATATAAGTTATTTTAGTATTTTAACAAACATGCTCTATAATAATTTCGAATGAACTCTTAATAAAACCAAAAAAATCTTTTCATTCACCATGTCATTTAATCTAATCCATTTAGTCAAAGTTAAGTTCAATATTTTTTTTGATTTTGATACAAAATTTTTACTTTTTAGATTAGTAAAAGAATATTAATTAAATTCATAAAATAATTATTGAAGTCCTTTTAAATTTATAGCTCAATTTTTTTGCCTCACCAATTCTCACTCTTTGTTTCACCTAATTTATGATCATCATCATCATTATACTATTTAAATATATTATATTTTTTGAAGTATTAAATTCAAAGATGATATTTTATACATTTCACATATAATATATATTATATTGCTTATAAACAACAAATTGTATTTTTGTAAATTAAATATAATATATGGTACTTATTAAATATTCTAAATTATGTATTAATATATTTATTTATTTTCTAACAAACAGATATATAGAATGACTAAAATATTTAAATTATTCACCATTTCTTTCTTAAAAATCAAGAAAATTATATATTTAAATATGTTGATGTTAATTGTAGATATTTAATTTTAAAGCTTTTTAAAAAATTAGACTCATGATTAATACAACAATTGCTCTTCTTATGAATGTTTTTAGAAATTGAACACAAACTCTATACATTTTGAATCCTAATAACAATATCACACCATAGGTCATTATTTTTATTTTTATTTTTATAAAAAAGATAATAAACATTATATATTCATATTATATTGTAATAATAACAATCTATCAAAAAAAACATGAATAATTAATATTCTTGAACTAAAATAGATCTTGTTAAATATTAAACTCAAGCTATTGCATAAACACATTTTTTTATAGAATAGCATTTGTAATATAGTTTAAGTGACAAATAATTAAATAAAATTACTAATAACATCAATTTTAATTTTATAAATGGTTTGGAATATATATTTTAAATATCTTTAATTAATATATTTATATTCCTTTAAAACTGCCCCCAAAAAAATTAAAACCAATAAATGATTTACCATGTTTAAACCACCATTTAAACTTCTCTTGATTAAGACATATTCTAAAATTCCAACTACATAAGAGAGAGAAAAAATTTTACCATCATAATTTTCATATGATAATATAAATTTTACCTTATGTTTAAATTTAAAACTCCATCCAGTTTATTTTAAAGCTTATTCCATAGTTCTAGTAGGACATGTGGAATATAAATGGTTAAAACAATCTCTTTACATCCATGTCCACTTAGTTGTATGTGATTACAGTAAGCAAACATTAGGGGGAGAAGTCTCGCTTGACTCTATTGGAAAGATAAAGTCATTTTACAACATACAATCCAAGATTAATGTTAGAAATTTAGAATTTGAATTTCACGGCGTCAACAATTTCTAGATATACAACAAATTCCAATAGTGGAAACAATTTGTTTGGACATTCTAAGAAAATGATGAGGTGGCCTCCATATGTTTGTGCTCAATCCACCAATTTATATATGGTATTTTCAATGACAAAAATCAATTTGGCAAATTTTTGATGGGAGATTCTTTTATTTTATTTCTTTCTTTTTGGTGTATTTAATACAACAATGTTGAGTTGCTCATGAAGTAATTTCTTTACATGAAGAAATGCCCATCAAAAATTCTTTTAGACAAAGACTTACCGAAAGTGTTGCTGAAAATAACAAAAATTGTCGTTTTCTTTCTTGTTGTTAGCTTTACTATTATGGTCTAATTTTACAAAAACCATTATTGTAATTTGTGTATGTAGAAAAAACCTAATTGTGTTGAACAAGCATAAACATGTCAAATGTTAGAGATAGAAAACATTTTAAGATACATTCAACATATTAATTAAAACATGTACACTACATAGAGCTTGACCAAAAATTCTAATGAGCCAAAATAGGTGTGCACAAGCCTTGTTTGATTTGTTATTAGAGATGTTTGTCGACGTGCTCTCCCAACACAAAGTAAAAATCCCACTAGATTAGATAATAAATGAAAATCTAACTCTAAATAGATTATGACATTGAATGCCTTAAAGAGTAGGTATTATTGAAATACTTCAAGTATTCAACACAAGGGTGGAGAGGGCATGAGAGTAAAACTAGATGCAACAAGTAGTAACTGCAAACTACAAGTCCAGAAGAGCAATAACAACTACCATGAATGCATGCATCAACCTAACAATGGTAGTCATAAAAAATCTAGAATTATTCTAGCACAACAAAATAACACAAATTAAATGCAAAAATATGAAAGATGAGGTATTATTTCTTTGAAACGAGGGCTTTATTTATTGGATTTTAGAAAGGTTCAAGGAGGTGGAACCTATGTGGCATTTACGTAGGTTCCAAAAAGGAGACATAAGCCATGCAAAAGTCCAAATTTTCTTACACGTGTGAGAAACTTGGGATATGATGGGTCAAGGCATACTTTAAGTACACATGTAAGAGAGTTTCATAAATGCGTAAGAGATCTTGACCAATGAGTGGAAAAGGAAAGTGTGAGAGGTTGTCATAAGGTGTAAGAAACCTTGTTTAGCCTCATTTGATATTTTTTGAAAAAGTATTATTTTAGAAATAAGTGGAGAAAATGATCAATACTAAAAGTTGTAGGATTGATGAGATTAGGCTGATTAATCTAGTTTAATTAGTGGGGTAGGCTTGTTAGTTGTAAAACAATGGCTATGAGTAGGATCTATGTCTAGTTCGGAATTATATTTAAATAATATTTAAGTTAATCAAGTTTAGGATAATTAAGCAAGTAGAGGGAATAAATAAATGAAATTTATTTTAAAAGGGTTAATTATGGATAAACTTGTATTAAATTAAATTTAATACAATAGGGGAATACATTTAAATTAGATTTAAATACATTAAGAAGTGGATGTATTTAATCAAATAAATTTAATCAAATGTGTAGTTGAACATAGAAAATATAATCAATTAATCAAAATTAATTATAGTGTCGAGAAAGATATTAAATACGTTAATATAAGTGTGCATGGATGGTTTTGGGCATCTACATTTTGCCTCTCTTTGATGCAATGTCAAAAAATGTAAGATACCCTAGAGGGAAAATAAAGACCTAGGAGTTGTGTCAAAGTGACAACAATAGAGGAGAGTGTCCCTCGAGAAAATAGGGCAAAAATTAAAATTTTATGTAATTAAAATAGACACATGAAGAGAAAATTAGTAGAAAGCCATAAATTTGAATAATTGCATGACTTACAAGGAATACACAGAAGAATGAGACAAAACAAATAAGATCGAGATGAAAAATGAGGACTAGGGTGAAAACGGGCCACTAGGGGCCTATAAATATCCCTTAGGAGCACTAGGGAAGTGTTGGAATACTTTAGAATAACTGAGAGGGGGGGAGGTGAGGTAAATCAGTTATCCAAGGTCCAAATGTATAACTAAAACTTTTCACAGCTTAGTGAACCCATAAAACATTATTCATCATGCATGCATCCATAAGATTATGTAATCACTTAAAACTTGTAGGTTACTGTCAAATCAACTTGCAAAAATGTAAAACATGAAACGTAATAGATTCATCAACACACTTGACACAATGATTTATGTGGAAACCCAATTTGGAAAAAATCACTAGTAACATGCTACTCCTTTTTCACTCTTCTAAAGTGATGCCTTGTGAAAGACGAACCCTATTAAACGTTACAATACACACTATTAAATGTGACCCTGTTAAAGGATTTCAATCACCCTGTTAGGAGTGAGCCTTGTTAGAGGACTTTAGACCATTCACTTGGAATGTCACCTACTTAAAAGATTTACAAATGACTGTTAGGTCAACCTTAATCCAAAGAATTTACCCTAGACTGATACAATTGTTACAAAGTAATAGTAAGCCTTGATCTAATACAACTTACAACTTCATTTGTAGATTACAGATCATTGATCAGTCCTTAATTCTACTTGGCCTTCATACTCTATAGCTCTAATAGCTTGTTCACCCTTCAAGCATTCATCTCCTTAAGCCTTCTTACTTAACATGCCAATGTAGACTCTTCTCTTAGGTCACTTGATGAAGTAGAACCCTTGACTCCTTGTCTTCCTTAGGTTCTCGCACATGACTACTTTGCTTCATGACCAACTATTCCTATAAATAGGAAATTAAGATATTTTGCCGCTCATTCTCCATCATCCAATTTAGGATTAGGACAGACTAGGTAGGATACAATGAATCTATCCCACATTCCATCTCTCTTCTAGAAACTTCTATTTCAATCCTCTTTAAATTTGCCTAAAAGTAGTTTACCTTGAAGTCTATGCCACCAACTCATCATCAATATCTTCCACTTGGTTCACATAATCCAAGAAAATAAACTTGTTAGCTTAGATTCATCGAATTCACAATCTTTTAAATAATGTAGCAGCTCGACATTATCTTGCTTTTGATGCTCAACACATACTGCATTGCTTAGCATCCATTGTGAAATTGCTTGGCACAAACTAAAGTTTACTAGTGCTCAACATCAGCTAAACTTTGCTTAGCATCCACTGTTCTACTAGACATACACTAGAATGAACTTTTACTCGGCTCCAAGTAATTTTCTACTCAGCTTGTACTGACTTTGCTCAGCACCTACTATCCACTTGGTCAAGCTTGGCAAACAATCTTTGTGTAACTTATTCTTCTAAACTGTATTAGTGTAACCAACCTTTGTAACCTTAAGTAGATTATCAATGCATCATGTCATCACTGTCTTAATTGATTCTTGTACTTCATTACATAATCATAACTCAACCTTTCCTCTAGGTGTTGTTGTTACATCTTTTGATCAAATCCTCTTCATCAATCAACTAAGCGATAGTACTTAAATCATATAAGTAGTTGTCTTACCAGAAAATAGTAGGTTTGACATTAGTGAAAAAATAATAATTGAAGCATATTGGTCATACTTGTATGTTCTCAACAATCTCCCTCTTTCATTAGCTTCTTGAATCCATTCTCAACAGGAAGGGCATTTCAACACCAAGAGAATGCAAAATGGGAGAACAAAGGAGAGTGATAACAAACCCTAAAGACCATATGAAAATATGAGAGAGAGTTTGGACCTACCAACTACTAGTCAATGCAATACCACCAATGATTATTCCATCTCTACTTTTTTAATTTATACTTTGACACTTTTTTATTGTATTTAAGGTGGGGGGGACTAGGGTCAGGGCACAAATGACAATTGTTGAGTCATTGTATGTGGACCAACAAAATGGAAAAATCCAAATGACTATCATTAGATAGTCAACTACAACAATCACAAACATGGGGTTGTAGACAATCATTGTTGAATGGTTGTTTGCACAAATGATAATCAACAGGGTTGATCAAAATGGGGAATTAGAGACCCGATCATTGATTATTGTCTTCACTAATTAGTGTATAAATCAATCATTGACCCTAACCAAAAATCAAGGTATGTGTTGATATGGATAAAAGGCTTTGTTAAAAGCCAAACAATAGTGATGGCTCTGATATGAGAGGGAAAAAGAGATATGATGCCTCAAACAAAACTGAAATGGAATAAAATAATACGACTTCTAAGGAAACTAACATAATTTTTTGACTAATCAAGGGTGGATAACCCATCTTTCACATCTAGAGACTTGTGGCCAATGATGATGGAGCCAAAGAAGATGCTTACAAATACAGAGTGGGCTCAAGTCTGATTTTGTAGCCTTGATCATGTCTACGAGTAGTTTGGACTAAGAGTGCATAACAAACTCATGACAACCCTCGTAGACAAGTGACACAACACCATTTCTATTTTTATTTCTCAACAAAAAAGGCCACCATCACACTTGATGATGTGTAGCAGATATACATGATTCTAGCCTATGGTGTGATTTTGGAGTATTTTTAGGAGGGCACAAAGCCCTATATGGAGGCCTATTAGAGATGGAAAGGAGTAACTAAGAGGGTAGGGGTGAATCAATTACTACAAAAACAAATCTAAAGTCCCTTTTAATATTTCAATATAATATAAAACCAAATCCTATTGTAACTCGGTTAATACTAAATATTCTATTGTAACTCAATTAACACTAAATATATTACTATCACTCAGTTAGCATAGAGACAATTAGATCTTAAGATATTAATGTGATTAACCTTTATTAACTTAGCTACATAAACATGAAGGAAATAACATGAAAACAAGAGACACCAAGATATAATGTGGAAACCCAATTTGGGAATACCACCAATTGCAACTAGTTACTATTTTACACTCCTCTGAAGTGAGCCATGTTAGGAGACAACCTTGTTAAAGGTTACAAAATACATTGTTAGGTGTGACCCTGTTAGAGGATTTAATTCACCTTGTTAGGAGTGGCCTTATTAGAGGTCTTTAGAAACTTCAATCTAGAAATGTCACCTTGTTAGAGGATTTTTTGAATAGCTGTTAGGCTAACTCTATTAGGAGATCTAATTCACTACTACAATTATTAGAAAGTAATAATGACTTGAACTGATTGCTAATGCAACTGACTTTTTTGATTTAGATCTCATTTTTGGCTTTATTATTTGATCCTCCTCGATCAAAATGTTCTTTCTAGCTTAGTCAACTCGAATGCTCTTCTTTTTATAGATATCGTCCAAATTCGCTTCCTTGATTCATCTTCTTCAATTCCACATTTCAATCCTCAACTTGACCTTTCATATATATGATTCACCTTGTCAAGTTAACTTGAATACTCTTTTAATAAAACAATTTTCATCCCTTAAGTCGGCTTTTATTAAACAATAAATTTATCAAACTTAATATGCTAATAATTGACTAATACAAAATGGAGTACTCAGTCAACACAGAGGATCCCTTTGTTAACTAACCCAACTTGGTTAGATTAGGATTTCTAAGGTTAACTAACCCAACTCAGTCAATACTGACTTCACTTCATTAACCGACTAAGCTCGGTCAATATTGTCTCTAAACTTGGTTATAACTTAACATTTGACATATATAGGAAACTACCTTTGATGCCTAAGTGAGCTCGGCTATCACTGACTACTCGATAGAGGCTTGAAATTTTTTATAACATCAAAGACAACATACAATTGAATAATTATTTTCAAGAATCTCCCTCTTTGGCATTGATGACAACACAATATGTAATAATATAAAGAAATTTTAGAGCAAAATCGAAGTAAGGATAATACCTTAGTTTCATTCTAATTCTTATTCATGAGAACTCCCTCTATCAGTGAGAACTCCCTTTGACATTAATCTCTCCCTTTGACTTACTGATCTTTGCTTATTCAAAATGAACTTGTTGATAAAAAATTTCTCTTATATGATATGACAGCAAAACTCTCCCTCTTTGACATCTCATGTTAAAGACAACAATCAATGTATTTTCCATGTACATGATGTACTTATTCATATGAAATCTACTCTGACAATACTACATCAATTTGATTGATCTTCAAAATGCTTGATTGATGCATCACTAAACATTGTATAGTGAGCTTCAAATAGTGGAATGACCCCTAGCTTACCTCTTAGATAAAAAAATGTATCCTTAAGTAATGAATTGGTGAATAAGTTTGCAATTTGTTCCTTTGTATTCACATATTCCAATCTAGCCTCTTTGTCTTGCACTAATTCTTTCAAAAAATGATACTTTATTGCAATGTGCTTTGTTGTAGTATGCATCACTTGATTCTTGGATATGTTAATTACATTGGTGTTATCACAAAAGATAACTATTGGATCCTTGATTTCTTCCTTCATACCTAACAAAAGTTGTTTGAACCAAATGATGTTGGAAAAATTAACTGCTACTACAACATATTTTTCTTTTGATGTAGACTAAGAGATGCAATTCTATTTCTTGCTTGTCCAATACACTAGCCTATTTCCAACAAAGAATGCTCCGCCACTACTATTATTCTTATCATCAATGCTTCCTACCCAATCAGCATTAGTAAAGGCTTTCAATTCAAAGTTGCCTCCTTCCTCATACCCAAAACCATAATCTTTAGTACCTTTTAGATACCTCATAGTTTTTTTTATTGCCATCATATAATTTTCCTTTCGATTAGCAAAAAATCTTGCCACTATACCAACTACTAATACAATATCAGGTCTTGTGTGTACCACATACTGAAGTTTTCCAATAATTGATCTATATGTAGTCTGACTACCTCTTTGGAATCATCATTTTTGGAAAGCTTATATGTAGTAGATATAGGTGTTCCAACTGGTATAGAATCCTCCATTCCAAATTTCTTGAATATCTTCTTGTTTTACTTTGATTGAGTGATGTAGATACCATCTTTCTAGTGGAAATGTAGTATGGACTAGGTGACTAAGAGGGGGAGGGGGTGAATCAGGAACCAATAATACATGTACTTTAATTCACCAAGTAAACCTTCATAATATAATCTAATCTAATTGCATGTATGAAAGACTTAAAGAAATAAAACATTTATAACACTTGACACAATATTTGGTAACCCAGAAACCTTCCAAATACAAAGTAAAACTAGGGTGGGGATGATACCTACAAGTTTTATTAATACAATATAAAGTTAGCTTGTTAAAATATACAGTTGATCACTTATGGTGATTTTCCCTATTAGGAGCAATAAGGACTATTAGGTCCACCTTATGAAAGGATTTACAACATACAATGAAGTATGCACTCTGTTAGGAGATTTGGAAAAGACTGTTAAGTCCACCTTGTTAGAGGATTTGGTTGATGCACCTATTAGGATGAATCAATGGTTGATCTCTCATTTGAAACTCAGTTTGTTGAATGAGATTCCTTTGAAATACAATGATCATCTAACTATGAAAGATAAGACTCTTCTTTTCCTTATACTTCTTGTAGCCTTCTTAATTCACACTTATGTTGCTTGCTTGATTCACTTCTCTATTCCATTGGAAATTAAAAGATATATTATATATATACTAATCCAATAAATTATCTTTTGGAGTTGGCTACAATACCTAATTCAAACAATCTTCACTAAGTTGGCTTACTGTTACAATTCGGGTTCTAAAGACAACTCAGATGATATTATGACACTGTCAACTTGGCAAACTCTAGCATTCATTTGACATTGATGCTTAGTCCATATTGATCACTTAGAGTAGTAGGAACTCAGTTAGCATTGGGTGACTTGGAAAATATTGAAGAACTCGATAGAGTCAGTTGTCACTGAATGATTCAGTTTATACTACCTTTATTCACTTTGTTAACATTGTTAGCTTTGTAGACATTGATTAGCTTAGGTAACACTGCAAATCTTGGTTAGCACTATAATTTGAATGACTAGCTCAATAGCAACTCTGAAGGTCGATAGCAACTTTGAAACATGACTTACACTACAATATGCTTGAGATGCTCGATAGACATTGTGAAGCTTGGGAGACTCTTCTTTCTGCATATGGAGCTTGATAGCAATGTAAACAACTAACTAAGTGTTAAGTCACTAATAGATAAATGATTTGACCATAAGGTCAACAGTCTCCCACTTTGGCATTAGTGACAAAAACACTTATCATACCAAAAATCTTAATACTCAAAATTCAAGTCAAAATTCCCCCTATCAACATATCTAGGTCTATAACTCG
Organism: Cupressus sempervirens; assembly: GCA_028749045.1. Taxonomy (NCBI): domain Eukaryota; kingdom Viridiplantae; phylum Streptophyta; class Pinopsida; order Cupressales; family Cupressaceae; genus Cupressus; species Cupressus sempervirens. The sequence goes on along the minus strand of CM053785.1, from coordinate 255,693,729 downwards.
GTTTTGATTGTTGTTTGTTGTTGTTTTTTATTAAGTAAAACAAGTTTTATAGGGATCCTAAAACCTAAGAATTTTTACAACATATCTAAAATATAGATATAAAATAAAGTCCAGCTACCATGCAACTACTTATAAAAAGCCAAAAACTAACAATAGGCCTGCGGCCAAGAGACAAAAAGACAACAACCCTACAACTAGACGAAACAAAAAGAGAACAAATAATTAATTCTCCTTATCAAGAACCTATAGGGTCTCTGCAGCTTCATTACCCTTTTAGTTGTCTACACCCTCCTGGTCCTAATTCTAGATGTCCGCCTAATCCCTGGTCTCTTTCTGATCATCCTTAGCCTGCCCAATGTTTAGGCTGGCCTTCTCCATTGTATCCCCACCAAATCCAACACTCCTCAGATAATCCTCTAGAATAACAATATTCTTGTTCAAGGTATTCAATGTGGCCTTCATCTGATTAGCCAGGTTCTGGTGTGTGGATTCCAACCTTTGGAATTTTTGTTCAACCTTGGTGATTTTGTCCTCCTGGTCGGCATTGTGTCCCTGGATGCTGCTGTGTCGTTGGCTTCCATCCTAGTTTCTCTTCTCTTCGTTGTGCCCTTGGTTACTGTTGTTTTTTTGGTTTCTTTCTTGGCTTCTTTTTCCCTTAAGGTCTTCAATTTCATGAAACAACCATTTGATAGACCAAAAATTGTCTATCATGATGTTCTTAGCATTGTTCAGAAGGTTAAACCCAGTTTCCTGTGCACTATCTGAGATAACGACCAGGGTAGGATCAATGAGATCATCATAGTGGGCATTGCCATCAATATCTTCCATCACTTGGATATTCAGCGGCTCCCTGACAATCCCCATATTCACGGTGTTCATGTTAAGCTTCCTCCACACCCTCCTCCTGTTCTTCGTTATCACCTCCTCACTTTTTTCCACCAGACTTTTTGTCATCTCCTCAGGTGGAGAAAGATTTGAGCTAGGACCAGGAGATTCTAGAATCAAGACATTGGTATCTTCCTACAGCGAGGCCTCATTAGCTTTTCTTTTCCTAGGGTTCCTCGACATATCAGCTAAAACCTCCTCCTCCTTTTCACTTTCTCTCCCCTTCACCTCATCCTTCACATTTTCCTCCCCCTTCTCCTCTTCCTCTGAGTCTATCTCCTCATCCTCATCGTCGTCCTCCTCCTCCTCCTAAGGCTCAAACTTGGGGGGAATGGGGGGAAGGCCTCTAGGGCCCTTTCTATAGGGGATGTGAGCAGAAGGGGTGACATTCCTTTCTTCCTTAGGGATTTTTCCTTTAGAGGAGGTATTATCCTCGTCATCAAATTCTATGGTATGCACATCCTTAGAGTCCAAACTCCCAGTATCCTCATATGCACTCCTGGTATCATTGAGGGATTTTCCCCTTGTCTGAGTCTTCAAATACTGATAGACCAGGAGGAGTAATCCTTCATGAAGGGTGGGATTAGTAGTGGATTTCCTTGTAAAACCCTCGATACCCTTGCTCATAGAGGTGAACAGATAAAAAGGAAAAGAGATTATGATACCATGCCTAAAATGATTAAGCAGAAAAAAATGATGTGCTCTAATCCTATCAAATCTAGGGTCCAAAGAAATATATTCAATGATGACCCTAAGGACATACCTCCACAGCTTTTTAATGGACTCCATCTCGTAATACGTCTCTACCTTGATGAATTTCTTCCTTTCATCTTCATCCTTCACAAATTTTTTGATAGCATTGGCCGGCATTTTCTTATCCTTGAAGAAGTTAATCCCTTCTAGAGGGATCTTTGTAACCTGAGCAATCAACTCCACATTGATATGGTGGGTGACCCCATCTATTTTTACTTTCCCCTTTTTCCATGAATCCACAATTAACTTGGTGATTCCCAAATCAAAACCATGGAGCATTTCCAAAAATTTAGTAATACCACCCTTTTCCAGCTTATGCCAAACCTTCATTTTATTCTTCCAGTTCTCCACCTCCCTCGACAGCTCCCTTCTACTTCTCTCACCTACCATGGTTTCCTCTAGTTCAAAAAGCCTCCCACTACTCACATAATTATAGACTTCAGCCTACTTTGAAATGCGACACTTGAAAACATTTTTGCAAATATTAGTGGTTTTGTTCATGACAACCCATAAAGCGTGCTGAACGTACATGCTATAATTATTTAAAAAGAGTTTCACATGATTTTTAATAACTCCTAGTCCGACGTGCAATCTGGCATATCTAACCATTATTAAATTGGGATTATTTTGGTACTTCCCGAGATTCGGTCCTGCCAGATTAAATCAATCACAACCAACTGAAAGCCATCATCGACATGCCACATCATCGCCAAATTTTTGGCTACCACTTCATTAGTGAACTAATTTGCCGCTGAACTAGCCTCCCTATACATGTGGCTAATATGGATGTTTTTGAATTTACCCAGGTCAGACTTTAGCTCCTCGATCACATTTTCTATAGTCTAGGAAGGCTTAGATTGGCCTTTAAGGTAGTTTATGATATTTAAGAGTCCCTCTCCAGCCAGAGGTTCTCAATCCCAAAGGCCAAGGCCAACTTAACAATGTGACTGGCCACACTAGCTTCTTCGAAATGATTAGTCTGATGTCTAAGAGGGTAGGATAAAGCCGCTACACCTCCTCTATAATTATTTTTGATGATGCCTCCACTACCAACAGAACTGGGGTTTCCTTTGGCCACCTTGTCAAAATTGGCTTTGTGCTAATTTTCAGGGGGGGAAAACCACCTGGCCTCCTGTCTTTTCTTATCCCTATCCTTTTTCCTTGCTCTATTGTTCCCACCTTCTTCAATGTTTCTTTCCTTTGTGATAGAAAAGTTCTCCTTCATTAATTCATCAATTTTCTTAGCAATGACAAATTTGGGAGATTCTTTGTCTCTGAAGATTTGATTATTACGTTCTTTCCAAATTCCCCAACAAAAGTGTAGAAGGGACAATGAGCTAATTAATTGTGTTATCAAGCCAAGGTGTGAGCTCTTCCATTGGTTGAAGAACTCCTGGATGTTCACTGAGGGACACCAGCTGACCCCAAAATCCCTGGTCAGAAGGTTCCAAACCTTGGATGAATAGGGGCAGTGAATAAATAAATGATTGACCGTCACCAAATCATGCTTACATAGACTGCACCTATTGGGGATAATCTGACCTCTCTTAGTCAAATTTTCCAAAGTGAGAATTTTGTCTTTGAGGAGAAGCTAGAAAAAGATGTTAATTTTTGGTGTAAGACCAAGATTCCAGGCCTTAGCCCAGATGGGTTTCTCCATTATGTCCCACAAAGAGAAATATCCAGAGGCCACAGAGCATTTCCCATTTGAGTTATCTCCACAAATGACATCATCCCTCTTGTTGTTAATGATTATAGCATTTAGGTTAATCATCAAAGAATTAAGGTCCAAAGATATCATAGACAGGTCATGCAAACCTAGGCTAGATCAATAATCACTAACTTTCAGGCCATATCTTCTCATGCATAACTCTGCCCATCTTCCATAACTAGGATGATCAATAAGAGGCCCCAAACTCGTCCAGTTGTCCTACCAAAAAAAAATATTGTCACCTTTGCCAAATTTCCAATTAGCCTTGGACTTAGCTAGAAATTTTGCCTTTAGGATCTCATTCCATATGTAAGATCCTTGAGGAATCTTAGTCTCATCGAGCCAGAAACTGAGAGACTACCTACTTAGGTATATCATGATATCCCTCCATACTCCAATGCTCTGAAAAATGTGCTAGATCTATTTGGCTAATAGGGCAATGTTAAGATGTCTAATTTTTCTAATACCAAGACCCCCATAGCATTTGGGAAGGCAAACATGATCCCAAGCAACAAGATGATATCTCTTGTACTCTTCAACTCCTGTGCAGAGAAAGTGCCTCTGAATCTTCTCCATTCTATCAACGTGCTTGGCTAGAATCCCAAAAAGGCTTAAAGCATAAGTGGGAAGATTTTGGAATATAGATTTCACCAAAGTGCATTTGCCTGCCTGGCTGAGGGTGGCACCTTTCCAGCTAGCAAGTTTCTTGTTGAATCTATCTATGATGTTGTTCCAAAAAGAATCTGGGGGTCTGGACCCCAAAGGCAAACCAAGGTAAGTAGTTAGAAGGGTTCCAATACCACTTTCCAGGATCCAAGCAATTTTCCTCTGTCTTTCTAGGGGTGTGTTGATGAAGTAGACCAAACTCTTATCCCATTTTATAGCCTAGCCAGACCTCCTAGTGTAGGTGTTCAACAAACCCTTAAACACTCTGGCCTCGTAAACAGAAGCTTCTCCCCCCAAAATAGTATCATCCACAAATTGCTGGTGAGTGAAAGAAGAATCGCCTAAAGAAGGTGTGAGACCTTGCAAATTCCTATCCTGTCTTTTTCTCAAAATAAGCCTTCACAAACATTTAGCCAAAATGATAAAGAGAACAAGGGATAGAGGATCACCTTGTCTCAACCCTCTAGAAGGGAAAAATAAATTTGAGGGGGAACCATTTACCAAAGCAGAAAAAGAAGGGGAAGAGACAAGATAAAGGATAAGTTTACAAACCTGAGCATCAAAACCAAAAGCCTAGAGGACAGCCATCAAAAAATTCTAATCCACCCTGTCATAAGCTTTAGACATATCCAGCTTAAGCAGAAAGCCTTCCTTCTTACCCGCCTCAAGAGAGTGAATCACCTCGTGCACCTTGATTATGGAATCAAGAATCTGCCTCCCTGGGACAAAACCAGTTTGCTATGGGGAGATAATCAGATGGAGTGTTGTCTGTTGTTGTTGCTCAGTAACCTCTGACTCTATTTTTTGATTTTTTAAAATTGTTTTTGTAAACATATTTTCTGCTTTATATATTCATCATTCATACTGTACATATATTTTTTTCTTGTATATATACATTCTCCTTTATTTATATATGATATACATTCTATATTCCCCCTTTTTTGACACTGTAGACACCTAAAATTGTCCAAAACCCATTTCCTAACCAATTAGATAAATATTTATTATTTATTTAATTACCTTTTCATTTAATTAAATAAATTTACATTTATTTAATTATATTCCCCTTTCCTTGATTTAAATAAACTAAGGTTTATTTAAATCTTAACCTATTCCCACTTGCATTTAACCCCTTTCACTTTAATTAAGTATGTCATTTACTTAATTAATTCCCTCCTAATCCCACTAGGAATTAAATATTACATTTAATCCTATTTGAGTACATGACTCCTACATTTAACCCTCACCTAACCTCACTATCATATCTAACCCATCTTGCTAAACCTACCCACTTCCTAATCATGCTTTCTTTTCCTAATCATCCTAGCTAATCACCTCTTGATCCTAAGTGTGTTCTCACACATGTGTGAGGAATCCTCACACGTGTGAGAGATGTTCACACTTTCCTTATCCCTCATATCTTGCATGCCTCTTACAACCTTGTCCCCCTTCACATGTGAACCAAGGTGTCTCACACATGTGTGAGAAACCTTGAGCCTCCAACCTTCTTACACGTGTCATTGACCCATCACTTTCAAAGGTGTTTCACACATGTGTGAGGAAACATGATCTTACACACCTCTTACACCTGTCATTGACATGTCACCATCAAAGGTTGCTCACACATGTGTGAGCATATTGCCCCCTTTGAATGGTCAAAACCCTAATCCATGTGGAATCTACTTGTCCTCCACCTCATGGACACCTCATCTATCCTGAGAGATCCTAGCCCTCCATCTTGCATTCAATCTCAGCCATCCATTTTCTTATAAAAGGAGAGCCCTCTCCTCATTCTCAGAAAAGCACCTTCTACCTCATTGTTATGCTGCTAGATTTGTGAGCAACCACATCCCATGAGCAATGAAATCATCTACACTTGATGGTTTTATGAGGTTTGCATAGTGCTATTTTGTTGTTTATTTACATGTCCTCTTTCATATTTTGAGATTTTGCATGATAATGTAGGAATGTGTATTAGTTGCTTAGTATTATTTCCTTAGTTGGGCCGCGGGTCGGCCGCAGCACCACCCGCAAGCGACGCTCGCGAGCTGTACAACCGTTGCTGCGGCCCCCACTCCCCCCTACACTTACTGTTGCGGTCGAGCCGCTGCAGCCAAACCACCTCCGCTCCCTCTTCTCCTCGATGGAACCCCTCTGTCTGCCCGCAGCCCGGCGTCCGCCGCCTCGCTGCTGAAACCTGTTGCCGCTCATCTCCCCCGTGCGGCGCCTGCAACTCCCGCCTACCTCTCCACCGCCGCCGCTGCGGCCTCTCTCCACCTCCCACCGCCGAAACAACCCCTGCTGTCACCTGTTCCATTATGCGTCCCACAACCCCTGCCGCCACGACGCCACCTCCTCCCGCCTCTCCACCTCCGCCCGCGGCTTGTTCCACCGTCGCTTGTAAATGTTGTTCCAACCTCCACCGCGGCCTGTTCCTCTGCCTAAACGCCACCGCCGCCTGCAACCTCCCCAACCACCGTAGTGAACGCCGCTTGTAGTCACCCAAGCAACCGTCACCTTCGCTCGCGGCTAGCCCTACGTACACCCTCCGCCTCGGCCCGGCTTACGCCTCCTTTCCCTGCACATCCCTTCCACCACTTCAAACCCTCACACCACTCAAACCCTCCTTCGCCATCCCTTCGCCACCCATTTCCTTTTTTCATTTTTTTAAAAAAGAGATTTCATTTTATTATTTTTCATAATTAAAAACTCAAGACCAAACAACCAAAAACACAACAATTTTATGGTGTTAACAATTTTATTTTTTTCACAGTCACATTTATCTTCTTTTCTAAGCCAAATTTTTTTTTTTTTTTAAAGTCAAAAAATAAAAACAAAATTTACTTGACGTGCACCTAACCGTCAAATTTAACCTCGCAGGTTGCTGATGTCAGCACTGCCTCAGCAGTCCACATGTCCCTCTAGGCCATAAGGAGCAGCCTTCACGTTTTTACTCATAACTTGAGCATACGCACTCCATTTTTGCAAAATGAAATATCGTCGAAAAGATGATTTCGAGCCCATCATCATGGTTCTAGTTTCATGAGATTTTGATGCTCTTTATATCTCTATTTTTTCTATCAAAGACAAAAATTTGTGCTAACCTTTTCATTGCAGGGTTGTTTCATAGTTTTGATGCACTAACTTATCTTTTTGCAAGGATATTTTCTCACTACTCATATTTCTTGCAAGTTTTTGCCTTAATTTTGTTTTGGAATGAACATGTATGCATAAACATTCATCTTTGAATGCATGATTAAATGCTAAACAATCAAATTCAATCTTGAATGTCTTAAGGGAATGGACATGTATGCTTAGGTTAGCAAACATTTCGAATTGGTGCTTAAAAAAAACTCACATAATCTTGAATGCCTTAAGGGAAATTGATTTCATTTTCAACAATTTTGCTTATGCACACGCTCGATTTAGGGCTTAGTTACTTAAAATAAGTTTAAAAACTTGAGGAATATCCCAATGGATACATATAATTTGCAAAGGAACTATGATGCAACACTTGAAGAATTGGATCAAGAAAATGATGAAAAAGAAAGACTAAAAACTTAAATCAAAGATGCACAAAATTAAATTAAGAAGCTCATGGATTAGATTGATGTTTTAATGACAAAAAAAGAGAGCTAGCCATGAAGATCAAGGAATCATATTTGGTTGTGAAAATTGAGAAGGAAAAATCAAGCACTCAAGCATGAACTTTTGGTCACATCACTTCAGTTGGTTAAGCTATCAAACATGAAAGAAAATCTAAGAAAGATAAACTTGAAGAAAATATGAAAAGTAAAGCTAGTGATGCAAATATTTGAACACTTAGCTTGTAAAGGTAAAATATGAACTTGATGATTCAAAGGTTAAGTAAAAGTTACTTGGGAAGTATTGCATGAATATTTGAAAGGTGATCTTGTCGAGACTAACTTACATCTTGATAAGTTGTATTCAAGTAGTGACAAACTTGGTGAGCAAGTAATGCCACAGAAGCCTAAGGGAGATATGATAGGAATTGGATACCTGGAACGAATTTTTTTTAGGAATCTAAAAGTACAAGATCCAAATTAGTTAAGAGATAAGATTGTGGAACCTAAGGAACAAAGGAAATCACTCAAGGGAAAATGTTATGCTTGCAACAAATATGGACATATGAAAACAGATTTCAAAGGTAATTTACAGATGCAAAACCTTTTACTAGATATTATTTCAATAGTTGGTTTTGTGGATATAATTCACATGAGTGCAAGAAACCCAATCAACTATCTAATTGAAGAGAAAATGAAATATCTAACATGACAACAAGAAGATATTTGGGAATGAACATATCATAACTAATGGTGTCACATGTTGTGTTGTGGAGACTAATCAGACTCAAAGGTTAAGTTTTCCCCACTTCATTTGGCATGTTTTCCCAACAAATTTTACTATGGGGTTTTGGTGGAAACACTAGGGTTCAAGGAGAAATGCCCCTTACAAATTCCTAGGGCATCACCCTAGGTGGGGTCAAGAGAAAGTGCCCCTTGCGACACTAAGAGTTATATTTTTCTATTGGTTGGCTTATTCTAGACCTAATTTTTTAAGTCACAAAAGCTTGTATAAAAAGGATGAAGGTTAGGGATTTCATAATGTATTATGAGATTGTATCTTCTTGTGGTAGTATTGAGTTGTAAGGGATTATAGATTGTAATCTAATTATAATCACCGGATAATAAGAATATTAGACTTGTTGCTAGACATTGCCAAGGTATTGGGTGAACCATGTTAAATATTTGTGTCTTGTGCTCTCTTTTGTGTGATTTATTCTTTTTTGATATTGGTTATATTTGCATATAATTTTATTTATGTCTCATTAATCCTAACATCACTTGCAAGAAATATAATAATTTTGGATACATAGCCATAGATTGTAGATTGCAAGTTAATTAGAATGGACTAAGGTATGGAAATTTTGTTGTTACATGTTACACTTACAATAATTTGGGTAAAACAACTAGATAATGTAGATTCATTGGATTTGTAAATAATTTGGGAACACTTGATGTCAAAAGGAATAACTATGTTGGAAGAAGAAATAATAATGTTAGTGTAGCACTGCATGAAAGCATTGATACAACTTTTGTAAAGGAAGGAAATGTTGCTAACAACAAGAAAAGGGGAAGCAGTGTCAAGCACTAAACCATCATCTTCAACCTAAATAAATATTATAGCTATAGGGGGTGCACTTTACCAGTAAAATTTTTGTACCCCAAATTTGATGAGCCAAGGTATGTGAAATTACTATGAGGTATGTAAGGCATTATGGATTCTATATCTAAGTTCGTAGAAGTTTATATTAAATTATGGATATTTACCATGAGTTTGAACATATACTTCTAAGTAAATCACTCTTGTGTACTATGTTCTAAATATATTAATTGCCAAAGTAATTTCTAAGAATCTCAAGGGTAAAATAAAGTTAATTGTCACCATCTGAGCTATTAGACATCAAAAAGAAAAATCTAAAGAGTTGATGGGAGATTGAAGTGATTGAATCAATTTTAGAAATCCCTAAGCATGATCTAATCAAAGATATTTTATGCATTTCAAATTATTTGATTGAATCATTTACAGTTGTTGTTGAAGTAGGATACTCATGGACAAGTCACATATTTACAATGTCAAGGATAGACCTTGCTATCAGTTTAAGACACACCCCTTCAAATCAGTGGAGTGTGACTTTGAGGGTTTATTCTTACAAACCCCATAGGGTGTATTGCATGCAGAAAATATAACAACCTATATACATAGAAAGAAGTAGAAGAGGTAAATCAATTATATAACATAGTCAAGAAATCAAACTTCTATGTGACAAGAATTCTAGTTACAATTGATACGACCACTAAAGATAAAGAGCAAGATCAAGATACCTTCATGTATAATGAAGTTAGTATTGCAAAAATTCAAGACATTATGACAAAGGCTATAAATGAAATATATCGTATTGATGAAGATGAATAGGATAAGGAGAAGGAATAGAATGAAAAGGATGAAGTTATCACTAAGTTAGAAGTAAGATCCAAGAAAAATAAAGCTAAACCTTCATTTATCATCATTGATGCTAGTACACTAGGTAATATTCAATCTATTACACCTTTGGAACAAATCATAGTAGCACAAGATGACATCACATGTTCGTCATAGAAGGTAATAGATTCCACACTAGACACACTCACTTCATCATTCCAATCATTGTTGGCAAGAAACATTAGTCAAGATATATCAAGCATAGTTAAGGAATACTTAGATGAAGATGATTTAATTATAATATCTTTAATGGATTTTGTATAATTAAAGGAGAGATTGAAAAAGAATTCTATAATTAAGTGTGTTAGAATATTAGATCAAGCATTGGAAAGACTACAAAAGAAATTACCATCACATAAAATATTTGAAGGTAACAATATTGTTGAGAACTTGACAATTTTTACAGAATATTTTGATGTTCACTATACTTCACTTGTGGAATCTTCCAAGGCTAAGGAAGAATATGAATTTGATAGAGAATAATTTCATAAGGCATGTGAAAATATTGGTTTGAGTGATTGGTGAATGAATTAAGGAAATCAAAGGATGTATAGAAGAAGGAAAAAGGTATGTATTGCATGCACAAAATTGTCAAACATGCTGATGATCTCACTAAATACATCAAAGATTATGAGGAAAAGAAAGAAAAAATAGATAATGAATTTTTAAGTTAGACAGTGTTATTGACATGTACAAAGAATTAGTAAGACTTTTGATGCAATCAATATTTTCCAAAGGCAAAGGGATAGAGTATTGAACATATTTTCTTTGCTAAAAAGTCTACTAACACCCAAATTGGAGCTAATGAAGAAGCAGTTAGAATTTTTGGAGTCTTCTAACAAGACTTATGAGGTATTCAAACTTGATAGATTACATGGAGTAAATATTACAATATAAGCAATTTGTAGAGTCATTTAAGTGGTAGAGAGAATGAGAAAAACACAGGTTTCATAGTTTGATACTTTGAAGAAGAATTTTGCATATATTTTAAGGTTTGTTCAGAATTTTTGAGCCTAATGTTTTTTTGACTTGTACATAGTTTACTTTCATTTTCCATTGATGTCAAAGGGAAAGTTATATTAGTGAAAAATGTGTAAATAATGGAAAGGCAAGCACAGTATGAAGAAAAGGGAAGTACATAATAATCAGGTTAAAGATGGACATTGTGTAAATAATGGAAAGGAAAGCATCATATAAAGAAAAGGGAAGTACAACATGATCAGGTATAAAGATGGAAATTTTGGTAAGTTTTGATATGGTTAAGTTTTGGACAATTTTGATGTTTTGACAATTTTGACACTTAGTCAAATTTTCACTAAGTATTTGCATTAATGCCGAAGGGGGAGATTGTTGGAAAGTTGGGAGATATGAATGCATGGATTTTTTATTTATGGAACACTATGTAAATGTAAGGTCACATGGACTTAAGAATAGTTATAGTTTTTGTTGGATGTGAAAACTTCCTAAGTATAATTCAGGAATATTGTCACTAGAGGTATTATGTTAGTCAGTGAGCTTCATTGGAATAGTATTTTGGTATTATGATAGAATAGATATTGTATATGATGTAATTATTTTTAATGTTTGGTAGCTATACTTAGATAAACTCATGAGACTAAATTGAAGTTGTGTGTGTGTGCATGGGGGGTGTAGTTAAATAATAAATTATTATACTAATTAAATATTAATGAATAGACATGTCCCATGAAGGGACATATCTATCCATATCTCATCCACAATATAAAGAGAGATCGTTGTAGTTGGAACATACATACCAAGAAGGTAGTGCTACTACATCTACAAGCGATCCTTGAAAGTAAATATGGCATTAGTTTAGATTTGAACCTCTAGGAATCTTAATACTTGTTTTTTCTTTTCTTTTGAATGAATTCTTTATCTTATAAAGATCTTTAGTATTAAAGAAAGACTAAAGTCCCCAACATTAGAAGGATGACACATATAAATATGTACAATTTTTTTTTTGAAATTATTAGGTCATCAGAGTCATATATCTTGGCTTGAGACTCTTGCATGAAGCTTCAAATGTATTTATTTAATGGCATTATCCATAGGAATAATAAATTGTCAATAATGTGAAAAGCTAGTCCAGGCTAGGGAGTAGATCTTGCTAGACTCTGATGAGTAAACTAAGGTGTCAAACCATGATAAGAAGTTATAAGGTTCTAACATAGTTTTTGACATAACTAAAAATATTGATGTGGAATCAGAAACCTCAAACCTGATGCTTGAGCTCTTGGCAAGTTGTAGTTAACAAAAAAATGGGGCTACAGAGAAGTCTCTCTCATGTTACCATATTTAATAAATAAAAAACTAAATTTGATACATAACATCGCAATAAGTGACAAGCTTCATCAAATACAATGGGCTTGGTTCTTATGAAAACAATCATCAAATCTGCATAAGCCATCATTTGATGTATTTTTTTGCTAGAAACATTGCCACGAAGACCAACTATGATAGGTAGAAACATTAATTTTCAATCTCAAGTACGTTGCAGACCAACCAAAATAGTAAGAAGGGAGATCTGAGAATAGTTAACACCTGTTTGAAAGTTCAGTACATGTGATGCAGGAGCATCCAGAGGTATAAGGGCAATCCTGTATCATCCAAAAAAGAAATACTTAGACTTAGTTTCTGTTTCATGTGTTTTCATTTTTGGATACCCATTTGGGTCAAATAAAGGTACCAACTCTCACAGTTCCACTATCAGTGTTCGTGTAAATCTCAAAAAAATAGGAGTATGTAATTGAGCCATCATTTTGGTGAACTAGGAGGTGTAAATTGGCTAGATGAATGTAATTTTAATTTAGAGCATTCCAAAAAAAGAATTAGGTCAAAAGGCCCCAAGGTTTGAAAGTTATTACAGTTTTTCGAGTTGTGGAGACCTCCTAAGAATGCTTCAAAGTCAGGTAAGGGGCATTAAATGACCTCAAAAAGGGCCAAAAAATGGGGGATGAGTGCAGCTAGTCCATAGGGCTATAGAGCACTTCAAGAGCTTTCCAAAAATGTAAATGGTTCATCAATCGGAGCTACGGTTCAAAAGTTATGCCTCTCGAAAGTTCGATTACCGTTTCTGGATTCTTCTAGATTTGCGTCGACTTCTAACGCAACTTTTGGAACCTTCTGTTTGGTCGTGGATGCCTACTAGAACTTTCTAAAATGTACTCCTAGTCCTTAACCCTCTAGGGTCTATTTAAGGAGATTTTTGGCATTGTAAAAGGCAGTTCGGAGTGGAGTTTGAGAGGAGGTACTGAAAGGAGAAATTATCTCCACATTTATGCTATTGTAAGCCTTTAGGGCATGTTTTGAAGTTTATTTTCTCTGTACTAAATGTACTAGCTTATTTTTCAGTTAATACAATTTCCCTTTTTTGTTGTGTCCATTTTGTTCTTGGGTTGTGTCCCCATCAAGTGGTATCAGAGCTGGTTTTCCTAAGTGTGTAGACAGAGCGCCGACTATGAGGCAGTTTGCACCAGGACTGTGTGGTTGTGGGTTTGAGTTAAGAAGATGCCTCCATGAAGAGAGCGTGGCAAAAGGGCCAGAGCTATTAATCCTGAGGAGGTTAGAGCCCTCCAAAGGCAGGTACAAGCATTGCAAGAGGAGCTCCGCAGAGGAGCAACTGTGGCCGCAGGTGATGAAAGTGAAGATGACAACGAAGAAGACAAAATTGGACCAGAAGGGGAATTTGACAGGGAAGTTTTGAATCATGCAGAGGAAAGGCTTTTTAGGGCCATTACTAAGTTTGGGAAAAGACCTGCAATTGAAGTGGGTGTATTTTTAAGAAATCTGAAACCAGATGAGTTGATCGATTGGATCAATGAACTGGAAGAATAATTTGAGTATGAGGATATCAGGGACCCAGACAGGGTTAAGTTTGCAAAGGCCAAACTGAAAGGCCATGCCAAAATCTGGTGGCAAGAGGTCCAATTGGAAAGAAATAGAAGAGGAAAGGAGAAGATCACAAGGTGGAATCGCATGGTGGACAAATTGAAGAAGCAGTTCATTCCTGTGGACTACGAGCTTGATTTGTTTAAGAAGATGCATGCATTAAAGCAAACAAGAAGATCAGTCCAAGAATATACAGAGGAGTTTTACCAACTCTTGACTAGAGCAGGTCATGCAGAAGCAAATAAGGAGAAGGTTTCTCATTATATCAGTGGGTTGCGACCTAGCATCCAAGAGGAATTAAGTCTGGTAAGAATGACCAGCATTGAAGAGGCATACTAGTTTGCCCTATGAGTTGAAGAGAAGTTGAATAAAAGGTTTGAAGGAAGAGAAAGAGGGCGCGGTCAAGGAGGAAGGGGAAGCGGTAGGTCATCTGGAGGCCACAATGAAACCCAAAAGAAAAATGAAGATGAGGGTACTAGCAAGAACTAGAGGAATGAGGGTTTCAACTGCTCCCATGACCAAGACTTTGGAAATCAGAGAGGAAGAGGTAGAGGATGTGGACAAGGAAGAGGAGGCTTCTGTGGTACCTATTTCCATTGTAGTGAAGAAGGTCATTGTGCCTTTGAATGCCCTCAATGATAAGGAAGGACAGATAGGAGAGCTGAGAGCCAAGCTAGGGTTGCTCATGTGGATGAGGATGCACAATCATCACATTCAGAGGATGCAGAAATAGGAGAGACCTTGGTAAATAAAAGAGTCCTACTAAGTGGTGAGATTGAACTAGGACAACGGAGGAGTTTGTTCCGTACCATATGCAAGTGTGAGGATAAATGTTGTGACGTGATCATTGATGGTGGTAGCACTAATAACTTGGTATCAGAAGAGATGGTCTCTAAGCTGAAGCTCAAGAGGGAGAAACATCCCCAGCCCTATCGGATTTCTTGGGTAAAAGATGATCATAAGGTCTTGGTAAGTGAACAATGTTTAGTAAAATTCAAAATTGGGAGTTACCATGATGAAGTTCTCTGTGATGTTATTTCGATGGATGTTTTCCATCTATTTTTGGGTAGACCATGGCAGTTTGATAGGCATGCAATACATGATGGTCATGCAAACACATACTCTCTAACAAAGGATGGAGTTCACCACAAATTGAAGCCCATGAAAAAGGAAGGCGAAAAGGTATGTAGCAGTGCTAGGATTTGTCTTGTTGATGGAAGGAAGTTTTTAGATGGCATGAAACATCAACATATGTGCTATGCTTTGATTCCTAGGAAAGATAAAGAAGGTAGTAGTGAAATACCACTTGAATTTCAGATTTACTAGGTGAGTTTGGAGATATTATCTCTGATAATGTTCCAGATGGATTGCCACTAGTAAGGCAAATCAGTCATCAGATAGATTTAATCCCAGGAGCTAGTTTGCCTAACAAGGCTGCTCACAGGATGACTCTTATTGAAAAAGAGGAGCTAAACAGACAAGTTCAGGAGCTATTGAGGAAGGGCTTGATTTGGGAGAGCCTAAGTCCATGTGCAGTACCTACAGTACTCGCACCAAAGAAGGATGGAGAGTGGAGGATGTGTACAAATTCTCGAGCTATAAATAGGATAACCATCAAGTATCGATTTCATTTGCCAAGGATGGATGATCTTATGGACTTCTTGAGTGGAGCTCAGTACTTCACAAAGATAGATCTGAAGAGTGGTTATCACCAGATACGAATTCGAGAAGGAGATGAGTGGAAAATAGCCTTCAAGACCAAGGAGGGTCTTTATGAGTGGTTAGTCATGCCCTTTGGATTGACGAACGCCCCAAGCACCTTCATGCGGCTCATGAATGAGGTACTTAAGAAGTTCTTGGGAAAAATTGTTATTGTTTATTTGGATGATATTTTAATTTTCAGCAAGACTTTGGAAGAACATTTATTGCATATTCATAGTGTCCTTGAAAGGCTAAGGGAAGAGAAACTGTTAATTAATTTGAAGAAGTGTATCTTTTCAAAAAGGGAGTTAGTCTATTTGGGGTTTGTTATATCACTTGAAGGTCTCAAAATGGATCCAGAGAAGGTAAAAGCCATCTTGGAATGGCCTACTCCAAGCTCTGCTATTGAGGTAAGATCATTTCATGGTCTGGTTAGTTTTTACAGGAAGTTTATTAAGAATTTCAGTGGCATATGTGCACCCCTAATTGATACAATAAGAGGGGATATAAAAGAGTTCAAATGGACTACAACAACTGTGAGAAGTTTTGAATTGCTAAAGAAGAAGGTGATAGAACAACCTGTGTTGGCACTTCCAGATTTTAGAAAAGTGTTCCAGGTGGATTGTGATGCTAGTGGCAGCGCTATTGGGGTTGTATTAAGCCAAGAAGTAATGCAGGTTGAAGTAGTTGGGTTTGATGAACTCAAGAAATTGTACCCCAAGGATCCTAATTTTGCTGAAGCATGGAAAGCTTGTAAAGAACCTGTTGTTGTAGATAGAACCAAGTGGTTAGACTATTTGATTTAGGATGGCATGTTGTTCAAGGGTAGTCAATTGTGCATTCCAAGGAATTCCATGTGGAAAAATCTGATTAAGGAGAAACACAGTGGAGGGATGGCATGACATTTTGGTCGAGATAAGACCATTGCCATTCTAAGAGAACATTATTTTTGGCCTCAAATGTCACAGGATGTGAAAAGGTTTGTACAGAGTTGTCAAGTTTGTCAAGTTGCTATGGGATTTAGCCACAATACTGGACTATATCAGCCATTGCTTGTTCCATCAAAGCCATGGGAGGACATAAGTATGGATTTTGTTCTTGGATTGCCGAGGACACAAAGGGGTAATGACTTAGTATTTGTGGTGGTTGATAGGTTCTCCAAAATGGCACATTTCATTCCATGCCACAAAACTCATGACGTTGTCCATGTTGCAGACTTGTTCTTCAGAGGGGTGGTGAGACTACATGGTCTCCCAAGGAGTATAGTTTCTGATAGAGATACTAAATTTGTGGGGTATTTCTGGAGGACATTGTGAAAGAAGTTGAGAACAGACCTAAAATTCAGTTCCACGCATCACTCGTAGACTGATGGCCAAACAAAAGTCTGGGCAATTTGCTGAGATGTTTAGTTGGGGATAAGCCCAAGGGATGGGATTTGATTCTACCACAGGCAGAGTTTTCTTATAATAACTCTGTAAATAGGAGTACTGGAAAATCACCATTCCAAATTGTATATGGGAGTAGGCCAAGGACTGCACTAGACCTGAGGAAGATAGAACAAGGGGAGAGGACAAGTGCTGAAGCTAAGGAATTTGCTGAACATATCAAGCGTCTACATGAGGAGGTTCAAGCACATATTACCAAGATGAATCAGGGGTATAAAGCTAGGGCTGATCAAAGGAGAAGACATAAGGAATTCCAAGTAGGAGATTTAGTCATGGTGCACTTACGAAAAGAAAGATTTCCAGCCGGTACTTACAACAAGCTAAAAATGAAGAAATTTGGCCCCTGCAAAATTTTGAAGAAACATGACTTAAGAAATGCATATGAGGTGGAGCTGCCAGATGGTATTCACATTTCTCCTATTTTCAACATTGCAGAATTAACAGAGTATCATGATGATGGTGCAGATGACGAGCCAGTGTTAGAGCCATGTCCAATTCCTAATTCTAAGAAGGAGGAGATAGAAGACATTCTAGATCATCATGTGGGTAGGAGTACCAGAAATAGGCAGTATGAAGGGTATTTGGTGAAGTGGAAAGGACGATCGATCGAGGACTCAACTTGGATTTTAGCAACTGAGGTTTCCCATTTGGGATTTCCTCTACCATTCATAAAGTGACAGGGTCACTTTTCAATCTACCCTGGGTGTTTGATGCAGGAGCATCTAGAGGTATAAGGGTAATCCTGTGTCACCCAAAAAAAATATACTTAGACTTAGTTTCTGTTTCATGTGTTTTCATTTTTGGATACCCATTTAGGTCAAATAAAGGTTCCAACTCTCACAGTTCCACTATCAGTGTTTGTGTAAATCCTAAAAAAATAGGAGTATGTAATTGAGCCATCATTTTGGTGAACTAGGAGGTGTAAATTGGCTAGATGAATATAATTGTAATTTAGAGCATTCCAGAAAAAGAATCAGGTCAAAAGGCCCCACGGTTTGAAAGTTATTGCAATTTTTTGGGTTGTAGAGACCTCTTAAGAATGCTTCAAAGTTAGGTTAGGGGCATTAAATGACCTCAAAAAGGGCTGAAAAATGGGAGACAAGTGCAACTGGTCCATAGGGCTATAGAGTGCTTCAAGAGCTTTTCGAAAATGTAAACGGTTCGTCAATCGAAGCTACGGTTCAAAAGTTATGCCTCCCGAAAGTTCGATTACCATTTTTGGATTCTTCTAGATTTGCGTCGACTTCTAACGCAGCTTTTGGAACCTTCTATTTGGTCAGTGGATGCCTACTAGCACTTTCTAGAATGTACTCCTAGTCCTTAACCCTCTGGGGTCTATTTAAGGAGATTTCTAGCATTGTAAAAGGCAGTTCGGAGTGGAGTTTGAGAGGAGGTATTGAAAGGAGAAATTATCTCCACATTTATGCTATTGTAAGCCTTTAGGGCATGTTTTGAAGTTTATTTTCTCTGTACTGAATGTACTAGCTTATTTTTCAGTTAATACAATTTCCCTTTTCTGTTGTGTCCATTTTGTTCTTGGGTTGTGTCCCCATCAACATGATCCTTTGGTATGCACTCAATTTTGATAAAAAAAAACTCCTCTATGTAATTTTTTATCATCTTACTTACCTTTGCTCAAAATTGTTCACTAAATTGCTTGGTTGCTTTTGTAAATCTCTTAATAGAGTATTCACTTAGTTGTGATGTTTAAGTCCTTTACTCAAGGTAGGATCATTAGAAGTGATCAAATATTGTAGCCTTAACATGCACGCTTTATTGTTGCAGTAGTGAAGATTTTGTGGGTGTCATCCCCACCACATCTTTACCTTCACCTTGGAGGGTTTCTGTGTTACTAAATATGTGTGTTAATGTGTTACGTGTTTATGAGTTTTCATTCATGCAGTTAGAAGTTAGATCTAATGTTATGTAGTAATAAATGATTGCACTAATATGAGGCTAATGTTTGAATGAAGATTTATTTGAAGACATCAAATATGCTTTATGTTTGAAGTGTTAAAACTTTTATAGATCCTGATTCACCCCCCTCCCCCTTAGTATCTCACTTTCCCTATTAGATTTCCAAAAATTGGTATCAGAGTAGTGTACTGTTGGCAAAAGTTCAACCACTTGGGAGTTAAGGATTGCAGTGCCTCTCTCATTTGACTTTTGTAAGTCATCCTGATGCATCCAACCTTTTTGATCTTTTGTTGTGATGGATCATGATTATGACCATGAGTGGTCTACACTATTCAGGCGATTTGATTTATGTTTCTATATCAGTTGCTTTGGTTATGCTTTGGTTGACTTCTGAGATTATGATGTAATTTTTGGTTCGCTGAGATTTGTACCAGTGGTTACTAGGATCGATGTGGTATCATGAGGTTGTTCCATGATTACCTTGAGATGTGTATAGAGATTGCACTTTGTACTTTTACTGTGCTACATTGGACTAGGTTCTTGTAGCAGTGGATAGTCATGTTTATGACTGTGTTTTAAGTGCCTTTTCTTGTTGTTTAAACAACCATTATTAAATGCTTAAATAATTAGAAATGGATTGTTCATGTTGGATTCATTGGTTATGTGTTGCGGATATCTACTTATGTTATCTTTTACTTTTGAGATGATTTTTATGATGATAACTAGTTATCTGATATTTGTAGATATCACTGATTATAATATGTGATGCATTTAATTCTACAGTTATTTGCTTCATTCCTGTGTTGTTATGCTTTATGCAAACATGAGTAATGTAAATAGATTATTTTAATATAATTAAATAAATGGTTAAATTAGATGATTTAATGCATTTATTGCTTCGGCTATGTTATTATATGAAATTGCACTTGATCATGTTGTTTAGCGTGCAGGATTTATATCCTTGGCAATGGCACATGGAGTTAATGATTTAGCTATTCAAATTTTACCAATGTTGTCCTTATATGGTCGACGTATCCTTATTTTGATTGTTTAATTAATCCTTTTAGTATTATTAAATCTGAATTCATTTGCATTATGTGATTAGACTAGTGAGCATGTCTGTGCAGTTAGAGTTTCACGTTGTCGTGAAAGTTGTTAAGAATTTTTTTGTGTTTTTGGGTTTTTAAGCTTTTTAATTGATTTATTTTAACTTCTAGAAGCTTTTCCATAGATGAATTCCTATTTATAGGAATAGCCTATTTTCATTTGGGTGGATTTAGTGTTTAACTAGGTTGGCTGGTTGTTTTTCCTAATTGATTATTCACTTGAAAAGTGAATAAGTATCCAAAAAAAGAATTTAATTCCTCACTTCTCACTTTTGAATTAGAAATTTGGAGAGTAAAACTCAAAATCCTCTTCATGGGGATTTATTGTTTTGTTCATTGTGGGAGCTATGGGCATGGGATCATTGTGAGGTTGAGCTTGTTGGATCCAGCTCGAGGAGACCTTGGATTGCCGCAATTTTTGGCCACTTCTATGGCTCAAATTTTTGTTTTTCCCTTTTGGTTGTGAGGTAGGGCTCTCCCTATTTTATTATTTCTACTCCATTTCTGCTTCTATTTTTGGTAGCCATTTGGCTGGAGGTTGAGAACTAGTGTTCCCCTCTATTTTTGTTTGCTGGTTATGCCTGGTTGTTCGGGTATGAGCATTTCTTTATTTTTTAGGATGAGGGTTTGGGGTTTTGCACTATTATGCTGGTAATTTTTGCATTTAGTGTCTGAACTCATTTATTTTTGGATTCTTGAGATTTTTGTACGCAAAGGCCAAATGGGTTTTAATTTTGAACTTTTCCAAAATTTGGAGTTTTTACCTTGTTTTGTGTGTCACCCTATTTTCTTAGGTTTTCTTGGTAGAAGTTGGGTCATGGACCTGGATTATCCATTTTGATATCACTCAAAGCTTTGTTGCACTTTTGTGTTTGCATTGGAATGCATGTCACATCTGTACTCCCAACTTTGTGTTCAGTTTTGTGGTTTTATACCTGTTGTTATGGCTTCTTTTGGACCTTTGCTTTTGTTTCGCAGACACTAGGATTCATGTAGAATCCATAATTTCATATTTAGGTTGGTTGAGTGAGTTCGTTGTAAGAAAACTTGGCAATAAAGAATATAACCGTTTCCACATAACCCATAATAGATCTGAAAATAAATACGGAATTAAAATCCACATGCAAGAGAATAGACAACATACCCACAAAATTGTGACACAAGATATACCCTGGGAAACCTTCATTGAGAGAAAAACCTAGCCTCCAAAAGCATCCATCACCATGTATTATTCAGCAAAAATATCATTGCCATACAACCATGGAAGCCTTCATGGCCATAGCCACAATCGAGCAAACTATGTGAACAAGCATGAATCCACACATCCCATGCCATGCTTTCAACCTTCACAAATGCTCCCTTGGCTAATCTGTCAAGCGTTGTCCCACTCGACTCTTGCCTTTTTTCTTCTCCTTGTCACTCTCTACTGTACAAAAACTACCCTTGTGGTTGCTTATATAGTAGCAAGTCCCACAAAACCACCAAGTGGTATTACATAAACCATGTGCTAAAACCATGTGCTACCTAACCCACTGACTCCACATTTAATATTGGGCATTTAATTCTTTTCCCCAATATTAAATAATTACATAAAATATTTTTACAATGTTACAATACAACTCATCAAGAATATTCCATGGGAATCTTTACATGTTGCACGTCCATCTAGGTACAACATTACTTAATAAAAATAAAATAATAAAATAACAATATTATGCAATGTGTGCAACACCCATTATCTCAACAATGTCCCACTTGTTGTATACATTGCATAGGGTCAATCCGTAGCCACATAAATGAACAAGGGAACAATCCCTCCCAGCACATCTAGCATCATGGATCAAAAAATACACTAATTGCTCCATCCTGGTACCTGCAACAAAATCAAAGTATCTAGCATCTCAAACACGAATGATCTCACCTCCTATTATGCCACTCCCACTGGACATACATAGAAGCCATCCAAAGAGAAAATCACCCAACCTGTCACATTAGAAGATCATAAAATTCTGTACCAACTAAAATTCTAAGCACAAATAACCTGATCCAAAGGTAATCATATGTATTCATAGTTTTCAAAATATCCATAGTTGAAATAGCATCCACAGCAAAGTGCCAAACCCATCCAACTATCCATACCTCAAAGGTATAACAAGTGAATCTCATATCACCGACATATCCAATCTATAACCTGCAATCACAAGCCTCAAGAGCAATACCTGCCACATATATACCAAGAAGCTCCCACTACAAAAGATAATGTCAAATCTATAACCAATCCACTCAACACATCTCAAAGAAGTGAATCCATGTAGTATCAAGGACATCCACAATACATAAACTAATATCCTACAAGAAAAATTCTCATAACAAGTCTCCAATAGTCTCCCAAATTTTCCACAACCAACAAAGGAAAGAGATAAAGAAATAACCATGTCATCTCTCACATGACATACATGAGCACAAACCAGTGATCACAATCTCCAGCCAATCTCAAATCCAATGTAGTCAAAACTAAACATCCAGGAAGATAACCAAGACCAGAGAAACCATGCAAATCATAACCTGTATCATGTCCTTCTACACACACCTCTAGATGTAAACTGTGCAAGTATGATCTCCTCCATAAAACCCCAACAAGAAGCCTCAACAACACCCAAACCATACCATATAACTCATCATGGATGTAAGCCTCTCACAAGAAGATCAAACTCAATAAAACCATTCCTAAACCATGGAATAACCATTCCTAATCCAAGGAAAATGCCCAATATAAAACCATCTCCCAAATTCAACCAGCATAAAAACATATGCACATGGAGATAACCAATGCTAAACCATCTCTCAAATGAACCCTCCAGAACTAACTAATGTACCATAGCTCAAGATCCATATCCATGAAAGACAAGCATAAATATAATGCAACTGAGAGAAACAATGGGCTATACCTCTCAAGTAGCAAATCGCCGAGTAGACCAAGAGTGGGGAATGAGAATGCTCATCAAGATACCCAAGTCTCCAACCAAGACTCATCTAAGAACAATCTCCTCTCAAGTCCATATCAGGTGACTGCCCCTCAGATTTCCTGCTGAAACCATCAACTGTCCCAACAAATACTTCTCTAATCCAAGAGAAATTAGCGTCACCATCGTCTCTAAGTATCCATGAGCACCTGTAACCAATCAATCCATGCCAACTCCAAATGCAACATAGCAATATCATGATGTATCCAGCTTATGATCAGTGTACTCAATACCAAGAAACTAAACCAAGATCAATGTCAAAGTTCCAACCATAGCCTCAGGAACATAAACAAGACAACATGATCTTACCATCTCAACTAAAAATGAGATAACATGCTCCATATGAACACACCATAACATGTCACAACTCTAAACGCGTATCAAGAGTATACCATGACATAATAATGAAACCATCCTCACACCAAGGATAACATGCCAAATAAAAGCATAAACCACACCTTTGCTAAGAACCCTGTGAGTCCTCAAGATGCAACCATCTCCACACACCATGAAGAAAAACCATCTCCACATACCAGGAAGAACCATCTCCACATACCATGAAGATAACCAAGAACTCCATGAGTCCTCAAGATCTAACCATCTTCAAACACCATGAAGATAACAAGTGCACCATGCAAATGTCAAAGACGCTTCTGCAGCAACAGGATCTAAGACAAACCTCCAACATCTGCAAACACTCAATAAATATATCAATGCCAACAACTCCCACTCAATCGTGGTACCAAGTCACCTATGGCATCATAAAATACATCTCCTGCTCGAAGATCCAAACCAAACCAGGAACTAATCCTGCACTGTCACCCCATCACTGTCACAAGCTCCCACTAAACCATGTATCCAAGCTATCCATGACATCATGATGAAAAACCATCCTCTAACCATGAGAATCAACCAAGGCATCAAACCATCAAAGAACTCAAAGTGCACATCATGATCTCCTCAAAAGAAACCAAATAACCATGATCCTCAACCAAGAAGATATACCACCATAACTGTATTGGAAAATCCAAGCTAATGAACATCAAGGATGTACCTGTATAACCAATCATGTCATGCCAAAATCTATGACACCATGATCACATCCATGAACCGAGCATCTGGCTCTCAATATGTCCAACCTGTTAGCATAGTCAACCACAATCCTCCACCATGACTGTACCTGATAACAACATCTCATCCCTTCTACATGAAGATAAAATCATAAAATCATGTGACTTAGGGCATAGACAACCCAAATCCAAGCCACCAATCTAAATATGCATCAATAATGAAAGATCAATGGGCAAAGACAACCCATAACCAAGCCATAAATGCAACCTGTAAGTATAGACCGCTTACAACACTGCACAACTTGTAGATCCAACAAGTCATCATGCATATCCAAACCAAACACTGATAACCATATCATCATGAGACCAAACTTGAGTATACAATGACATCAAAACTTAAATTTCCAATGCCATAAACTCACAAGTTACCATAGTCAAAAATATATCTATAAACTGTTCAGATCAATATATCACCAAATAAATCATACCAAACCTGCACCAAATCTGAACCAATGTGTAGAGCTCTCAAAGAGCTTTTCGTTGACTACTCGAAGTCCAAAATCCGACTCCGTATGCCCAAGTTATGGCCCAATTTGTGCTCAAAATAAACAACATTTGACTTTAGGGCTCTTAAAATTTGAAAAAATCTAAAAATCATAGAACCAAACCTATGCCATGTTGTAGTGCTTTGAATTAGCTTTCCAATGCTTATAAGAACTCTGAAATCTGATATTCTGAGAGAAAGTTATGGCCGTTTTACTAAGACAATCTTTTTATCATTTTCAGTACGATTTTTCATTTTTTAATTTTTTTTCAGTGACAAAAATTCCGACAGGATTAAATTTGACGGCCATCATGGGCTGCAACCAAAAAACTCTTTTATTTCCTTTGAACATGGCCAAACTAGGGCATATTATATATCAAAAATTTTGGAAATGTCAACCCGGATCCAATGGTGAGGTCTGTTTTTACCTAGGAGGTCATTTCTGCATGCTACCCCCAAAAAACCCTCATTTTAAATGAAACATCCGAAAAATTCTTTTGTCCAACAATTTCACATGCCCAAATCTTTTAACATCCCATCATAACAGCAAATCCAAAATCCTCAGATCTGCAATAAATCATTCATATATCTTGCCCTTTTCTTTTATCCTCTCATGCATTCCCATGGATTCAATCTAGGGTTACAATAATAAAACCATAGCTCTGATACCACTTGTAAGGAAACTTGGCAATAAAGAATATAACCATTTCCACATAACCCATAATAGATCTGAAAATAAATACAGAATTAAAATCCACATGCAAGAGAATAGACAACATACCCACAAAATTGTGACACAAGATATACCCTGGGAAACCCTCATTGAGGGAAAAACCCAGCCTCTAAAAGCATCCATCACCATGTATTATTCAGCAAAAATACCATTGTCATACAACCATGGAAGCCTTCATGGCCATAGCCACAACCGAGCAAACTATGTGAACAAGCATGAATCCACACATCCCATGCCATGCTTTCAACCTTCACAAATGCTCCCTTGGCTAACCTGTCAAGCGTTGTCCCGCTCGACTCTTGCCTTTTTTCTTCTCCTTGTCACTCTCTACTCTACAACAACTACCCTTGTGGTTGCTTATATAGTAGCAAGTCCCACAAAACCACCAAGTGGTATTACATAAACCATGTGCTACCTAATCCACTGACTCCACATTTAATATTGGGCATTTAATTCTTTTCCCCAATATTAAATAATTACATAAAATATTCTTACAATGTTACAATACAACTCATCAAGAATATTCCATGGGAATCTTTACATGTTGCACATCCATCTAGGTACAACATTACATAATAAAAATAAAATAATAAAATAACAATATTATGCAATGTGTGCAACACCCATTATCTCAACATTCATGATGTTTGGTCTTGTTGCATCATTGGGATTCGTGTAAAATCCATACTCCTGAATTGAGGTCGGTTGAGTGATTTCATGATGTATGGTCTTATTGGTTCTTAGGAGTCATGTAGAATCCATCCTCTTGAGTTGCTTTCGGTTGAGTGTTGTTTTGCATTATGTTCTCATCCAGTCCTTGTGTTATGATCTTTGTGATGGTTGTGCACCACACACAAGTATGTGTGCGTACATTTATCAGAGGACTTGTGGGTCCCAATATTTTGTGGTACTTCTAGGAGTTATGATCATTGGGGTTGGGATCAGAGTATACATGTCTACGAGCACTTGTCATAGGATGAGCATGGGTAGGATAGGGTAGCATATGGAAGGGGCTTCTATCCTGCAACCTAGCAATCATGACACCATAGGTATGGTAGAGGTTAGGAAGTTTTAAATAAGTGATAACTAAATAAAATGTGTGAGTGGTAATAAAACTTAGGATAATAAAATGATGTGTGAGAGCCTTTCCATTGAGGGATGTTGTATCCACACGACCCAAGCTTAGGCTTGTTGATGCCAAGTGACTCTCCATGATGTCAGCCCTACTTAGTAGCCTATTGAGTGTCTAACCAAGACCTATACTCCTTGCATTGTCTTAGGTTCTTGGTTATAGCCAACATACTGTCTAGCATGAGTGTTAGCCATGGATGTTGTGCTTTAAGTGTTTTTGTGGTTGGATCATTATCTCCATTAGCACAACAAGTGTGGACCTACGGGTGCCACGTGGTTGGGAGGCGTAGCTACCTATACGACTGCTAGGGACTAGTGTATAGAGACAGTCTTTTGTCCTAGTGCGACCATTGCTGGATGTTTTCACTTGATGCTTCAGGTTCTGGAGTATGCTTTCTTGTAATTTATGCTTTCATTGGAATGCTTGGATATCATGTTTAGATGATGTGAGTTTATTTGAAGCATTCACATATTATGATGTTTAGCATATGACTAGATGATGTGAATTGATGTATTGGATTATCTATTGTTTATTGGTTTAACATGTTAGATTTCCTTATTATGATGACCAACATGTGATAGGTGATGTTATCTACTTGAAGGATTATCTTATGCTTTACTACCAGCATGTTAGATTTTTTTATGTTTATATTGTAGCATGTTTTAGTAGTGACGTCCCTATTACAATAGTACCAACGATCTGATCGATGGCTTGGGATGTTACGCGTAGGGGATGGCTAGGATCCATGATGGTCTTATGATGCTATTGATAGTTGGGAGGAACCATGTACGTAGTTTGGTTGTTCAGTTATTTTGATATTATTTTTGTACATTGTGATGTTACTTCTGTTCACTATGATGTTGCTTTCAATATGTTCTTTACTGCTATGGTTTAGATGAATAGATTTTCCTCTTTCTTGTTGTTTATGCACTCAAGTGTTTGGTCCTTGATTTATGTGGATCTGGTACTCCCTGATGTGGAGGAAATTCATTTTCTAAGTTGTTTTCCTTTAGTGTTTTGGCTTGTTGATGTGTTTCCTCGAGTGAAATTGTACTTTTTTGCATGAGATTATTATGGTTCACGTGGTTCCTTGTATGTCTTCACGCGGTTCTTAGTACTTCCTTGTGTGAGAATGTGAAGGTTCACATAGTTCTTGGTGCTTCCTTGCGTGAGATTGTGCACTTCCTTGCATGAGATTGGAGACCAGTGCACTTCCTCACATGAGAAACAGAGAGCAGTTAGGCTTGGCTGAGGAAGTTTTGGAAGTTGGTTTTGGACACCTTATTGGATTTCACACCTTTCCAATTCAAAACATTCTTTCTAAGGGGTTTAAAATATATCATTTAAGTATAAGTTGACATATATTTAATTCCTTATACATAAGATATATTTTAATATATGTAATGAATCTTTTGAGATGGGTTTTAGACCTCCCCGAGATAAGATAAAGATTCTAATAAATTTCAGGGCTTAAAAATTCAAACTTAGCCAAATTTCAGGGCTTTAGGATTTTAAACTTAGCCAAATTTTAGGATTTTGCATTTATACCCCAGCTTGGTGTTTTATTGATGAGTGGTCATTTCTTTGAGCCCTCATTGTGTGTGTGGTCATTGTTGGCCTCTGTTTGCATGTGTCTATTTGGTAGTGGCATTCAGAGATTCATTGGTTGTTGGGATTGTGGTGAAGTCTTCCATTGCAATATTTGTGATCCCTGTATGATATTGTCATGTGCATTCATACTTGTAACCAAAAAATATCTTGGCTTGAATTGAATCCTTGTTCCAAGGATCTTTGGGTGGGGCATTGCATCTAGTATCAGAGCCCATATTCAAGCATTTGGATCTTTGCATTTATGTTGCCCATGTGGTTGTTGTTGTGTTGGTTGAGTGTGAGTGTCTTGGTGAGAGCTCATGATCTTTAATGCTTTAGTATCTACTTGTGATGGACTTTCTTGTCTAGTAGATGCAACTAGATCAGTGTACGGAGAAGGAAGTGAGTCTTTCCTTGATTTGCAAATGGTATCGATGTGCCTTGGTTGGTTGGTTTCTTGTGTGACCCTTTTGGATGGAACCACTAATTTATGTCTATGTGTTGGCTTTGAGTGCCTCTTTTGTTTCTCCTTGTGGAGAAAGATGCATTGTTTCCTTGTTTTCTCCTTATTGTAAGTAAATAAATGGATCTTATTTATGATTCTATGTTATGACATTATACTAATGAAATGGTTCTTTTCATTGAGAAATGAGTGTTTATTGTGAACCATTGCAAAGGAGTAGGTCTTGTATTAGATCTTTTGGGTTAATGACTTAAGTTCCCAATCTGATTGCTTCATAAGCTAATGGAAAATTGAATAAATTTAATGGATATCTAATTGTCACATTGCATGGAAAAATAATTAAGGAAATTATTGTTGTCTACATATGCATGAAGTTACTAATGGTATATTGCTTGATGTGTGTGAGTGTGTTCTCTAACGTTGCTAGGGTGATGTATTCCTTAGCATTGTGTAGTGATTTATCCCTCTTGTGTGACTATCCTTAGTCATCACATGTAATGTGATTTGATTGATGCCTTATTTTATTTGGCTGGAGGTACTTTCCTCATGTTGTTGGGCTAGCATTGGTTTTTAGTACTTTCCTTCTTGGAATAGTCATCAAATTTTATCCATCGCTCTCTTTGTTTCAATTGTCATGTGTGATTTATTCTTGAAATGTGCACTTTTGATATTTACTATTGGAATTGACAATTCCCCATGTGAGCTTTTATTTTGGTTCTTGATGACTATTCTGAATGTGTTTTAACTACTGTTCAGTTGTGTATTGTGACTCTACTATGTTCATCTCGAACCTCTGGTAGTATGTATAAGGGATAATATCATGGAGAACATGCTAGTGTGGCCTTGATAGATTTAAAGTTTTTAATGAAATTGGATGGTTTAAAAAATGAGTAAAGGTAATGTTAATTCTTGAAAGAAATTGAAAGATATGTACTTGTTTTATGGTGACTCTTGAACCCTTGCTTTGAAAACCTTTCAGTTTCGTTGTGCATCAGTGCTTATGTTAGGTTTAACTAATGAAATTATGAAAGAGAAGTAATGATGGTTTTAGTTTTTTAATTACCTTTCTTTCCATGTCTTATGTTGTTATGGGCATGTGTGTTCTTGAGTGGTTTTGGACATTTTGTTTGTTGCTTGTCTTGGTTACCGAGGCTATTTTTTTTCCTATGTTGTGTTGTCTTGAGTGGTGTTTCAAACTCTTAGGTCTTACGAAACTCTTAGCTCCATCATGTTTTAGGCCTCTTTGATATCTTTCTAACACTTTTCGAATGGAGTTAATCTGAATTTAGATGTGAAAGTTATCGCCTCCAGAGTGAAGGCAATTTTTGTGCTGATTTGAAATTTTGTGCGAGAAATTGGTGGTCATGCACTTTCTCGCCTAGTTCATTGCACTTTCTCTCTTGGTTTGTTGAGAAATGTCATGCAATATTGTGCTAATGCAAAAAATTTCCTAGGGAACAACAATCATCTTGTTCACACTTCTGGAGTTGCTAATTGATGTTTCGAGTACCCTTTATCGAGTAGAGACCAATTCAATCATGACATATCATATTTATGGCCATTGGAGAAGTTTATCTCTTCATGTTATTTGTAATAGAAGATTTATCTAGTCTTCATAATCTACTAGGTACTTTCATGAGTTCATGCTTGGGTTTGTGTGTTTACTATTGCACCAACCCACCCTTGTGAGGTGAAGTGTGGTTGTGAGCATTCCTTGTTTGAGGTTGATGTTTCCTTATCATTTGGGAGTGACTTAGTTCTTTGATGAGTCTAGATTCTCCCTTTTAGACATTTTCTTTGGTGCCTCTTCGTATCCTTTTCTCTTTTGAGAGAGTAGGCTAGCATGGTTATGCCACTAGCTCAGGTAGTGTTTTCAAATGAGTATGTTGATGGTTGGCAAAATTATGAGTTTTCCCTAACTCATCTTGGGCTGATTTAGTGCAAAGGTTGAGAGAGAGACTCCCTCTCAGTCCTATACTTTGTAGTTACTTTCTCCCTAAGCTTGTTTCTTCAAGAGGATTTGTCTCAGTCAAGTTTTATGGTTGATCGTTGATTTGAGGCTGGAGATTGAGTTTAGCAATAGGTTGGGTGTGGTATTCCCAACATGGTGCTAGAGGGACATGGTATCATTGGACACATGTTACCATCTTATGATTTGGTATGCAAATATTACATGATTGTATCCACTGACGGAAGTCTTTACAACCTTGTAGAAAGGTGATACCTTGTCTAGTTGGGTTGTGCAACCCTAGTTCCTAGTGGTAGTTGAGCTTGTATACCTTGGAAAGACATTGTACTCCTACGCTTAGTGGTGAGTAGTCTTTGGAATGTGTAATTTTGTTTGTAAGTCGTCATCCTCTATGCTCAAAGGGTGAGTTTACATGGTTCCAAGGATGCTCATGTGTGACATGATAGTATTCTTAGGGATTTTGGGAGGGTTATTCCCCATGATTCCAGCTCTTGTTAGAAGTGTGTAGTGTTTTGACCTAGTTTTGTGGTCATGTGGTAGGTGCATGTCATAGTTGGGCACCTTTTGACGAGGTAGAGTGGCTTTTTCCTTACCTTGTATTGTTGACTTTATGGCTAGATGGGTTTTTCCTAGCGCATAAAAGGTTTCTTGTTGGAGGACCTTATGTCAATATGAAACCTATTCTCTAGTTGTTGACCTATTTGGGGGTTGACATGATGGTTTGAGAATGTTGGAGTGATTTGGGTTTGACTTGCAAAGAGTTGTTGAGTCATTCCTATTGCTCACTTTTGATTTTGTTTTTAGTGTGTTTGGTTTCTATTCTTGGACTGCAAGCTTCTAGGAGTAAGCCTAGTCTTTGGGGGGGGAAGGGGGGGGGGGGGGATGATGTAGTGCCTCTCCCATTTGACTTCTATAAGTCATCCTGATGGATGCAACCTTGTTGATCTTTTTTTGTGATGGATCATGATTGTGACCATGAGTGGTCTACACTGTTGAGGGGATTTGATTTATGTTTTTATATTAGTTGCTTTGATTATGCTTTGGCTAACTTTTGAGATTATGATGTGATTTTTGGTTCACTGAGGTTTTTACCAGTGATTACCAAGATGGATGTGGTATCATGAGGTTGTTCAATGATTACCTTGAGATGTGTGTAGAGATTGCATTGTGTACTTTTACTATGCTACATTGGACTAGGTTCTTGTAGTAGTGGATAGTCATGTTTATGATGGTGTTTTAAGTGCCTTTTCTTGTTATTTAAACAACCATTAGTAAATGCTTAAATAATTAGAAATAGATTGTCGATGTTGGATTCATTGGTTATGTGTTGCATATATCTACTTATGTTATGTTTTACTTTTGAGATGACCTAAGGGTCAGATGTTATACCTTGATTTCAGTATCATAGATGTTAGACTACTATGCTGCTTAGTTGATCATATTACATGATGATGCCATTTTGAGATGACAGTTTGTTTTATGATGATATTTGGTTATCCAGTATTTGGACATATCACTGATTATGTTATATGATGGATTTAATGCTATGGTTATTTGCTTCATTCCTATGTTGTTATGCTTTATGCAAACGTGAGTGATGTAAATAGATTATTTTAATATAATTAAATAAATGGTTAAATTAGGTGATTTAATGTATTTATTTCTTTGGCTATGTTATTATATGCGATTGCACTTGATCATGTTGTTTAGTGTGCAAGATTTATATCCCTAGCAGTGGCACATGGAGTTAATGATTCAGCTATTCATATTTTACCAATGTCATCCCTGTATGGTCGACCTATTCTCATTTTAATTATTTAATTAATCCTTTTGGTTTATTAAATCCAAATTCATTTGCATTATGTGATTAGACCAGTGAGCATGTCTGTGCATTTAGAGTTTCGCATTGTCATGAAAGTTGTTAAGGAATTTTTTGTGTTTTTTGATTTTTAGGCTTTTAAATTAATTTATTTTAACTTCTGGCAGCTTTTCCATAGGTGAATTCATATTTATAGGAATAGCCTATTTCGTTTGGGTGGATTCGAGGTTTAACTAGGTTGGCTGGTTATTTGCTCTAATCGATTATTCACTTGAAAAGTGAATAAGTATCCAAAAAAGGAAATTAGAAAGTTGGAGAGTAAAACCCAAAATCCTCTTCATGAGGATTTGTTGTTTTGTTTTTTCTAGGAGCTACGGGCTTGGGATCATTGCGAGGTTGAGCTTGTTGGATCCAGCTCGGGGAGACCTTGGATAGTGGTGATTTTCAGCCACTTTTGTGGGCTTTTTATTTTATGGCTCAAATTTCCAATTTTCCCTTTTGGCTGCGAGGTAGGGCTCTCCTGTTTTATTATTTCTACTTCGTTTCTGCTTCTTTTTTTGGTAGTCATTTGGCTGGAGGTTGAGAACTAGTGTTCCCCTCTATTTTTGTTTGTTGGTTATGCCTGGTTGGTCTAGTATGAGCATTTCCTTATTTTTTGGGATGAAAGTTTGGGGTTTTGCATCGTTATGTTGGCCGTTTTTGCATAAGGTGTCCGAACTCATTTATTTTTGGATTTTTGGGGTTTTCGTACCCAAAGGCCAAATGGATTTTAATATTGAAGTTTTCCAAAATTTGGGGTTTTACCTCGTTTTGTGTGTTGCCCTATTTTCTCAAGTTTTCTTGGCACGAGTTAGGTCGTGAACCTAGATTATCTGTTTGGATATTAGTTAAACCTTTGTTTCACTTTTTTGTTTGCATTGGGATGTGTGTCACATCTGTACTCCCAACTTTGTGTTAAGTGATTTTATACTTGTTGTTATGGCTTGTTTTGGACCTTTGCTTTTGTTTGGTGGAAACTAGGATTCGTGTAGAATCCATACTCTCGGATTGAGGCTGGTTGAGTGAGTTCATGATGTTTGGTCTTGTCACATCATTGGGATTTGTGTAGAATCCATACTCCTAGATTGAGGCCAGTTGAGTGATTTCATGATGTATGGTTTTATTGGTTGTTGGGATTTGTGTAGAATCCATCCTCCCGAGTTATTTTCGATTGAGTTTTGTTTTGCATTATGTTCTCATCTAGTCCTTGTGTTATGATCCTTGTGATGGTGGTGCACTAGACACAAGTACATGTGTGTACATTTATCAAAGGACTTGGGGGTCTCGATCTTCCATGGTACTTTTTGGAGTTATGATCATTGGGGTTGGGATGGAAGAATACATGCCCATGGGCACTTGTCTTAGGATGAGCATGGGTAGGGTAAGGTAGCATATGGAGGGGGCTTCTATCCCACAGCCTGGCAATCATGATGCCATAGGTATGGTAGAGGTTAGGAATTTTTAAATAAGTGATAACTAAATAAAATTTGTGAGTGGTAATAAAACTTAATAAAATGTATGTGTGAGAGCCTTTCCGTTGAGGGATTTTGTATCCGCACGATCTAATCTTGGGCTTCTCGATGTCAAGTGACTCTCTGTGATGTCATCCCCTACTTAGTAGCTTATTGAGTGTTTGACCATGACCTATACTCCTTGCATTGTCTTAGGTTCTTAGTTATAGCCATCATACTATCTGGCGTGAGTGTTAGCCATGGATGTTGTGCTTTATGTGTATTTGTGGTTAAGTCATTATCTTCATCAGTATGGTGAGTGTGGACCTATGGGTGCCACATGGTTGGGAGGCATAGCTACCTATACCACTACTAGGGACTGGTGTACAAAGACGATATTTTACCCTAGTACGACCATTGTTGGATGTTTTCACTTGATGCTTCAAGTTTCAGAGTATGCTTTCTTGTGATTTATGCTTTCATTGGAATTCTTGGATAACATGTTTAGATGATGTTAGTTTATTTGATGCATTTCCATATTATGATGTTTAGCATATGACTAGATGATGTGAATTGCTATATTGGATTATCTATTGCTTATTAGTTTAGCATGTTAGACTTCCTTATTATGATGAACAACATGTGATAGGTGATGTTATCTACTTCAAGGATTATCTTATGCTTTACTAATAGCATGTTAGATTTCTTTATGCTTATATTGTAGCATGTTTTAGTAGTGACATCCCTATTACAATAGTACCAAAGATCTTATCAGTGGCTTCGGATGTTACACATAGGGGATAGCTAGGATCCATGATGGTCTTATGATGCTATTGATGGTTGAAAAGAATTGCATACGTAGTTTGGTTGTTCAGTTATTTTGATGTTATTTCTATACATTGTGATGTTACTTCTATTCACTGTGATGTTGCTTTCAGTATGTTCTTTATTGCTATGGTTTAGATGGATAGATGTTCCTCTTTCTTGTTGTTTATGCACTCAAGTGTTCTTTCCTCAATTTATGTGGATCTAGTACTCCCCAATGTGGATGAAATTCATTTCCTAAGTTTCTTTCCTTTAGTGTTTTGGCTTTTTGATGTGTTTCCTCGTGCAAAATTGTACTTTTTCATGTGAGATTATGATAGTTCACGTGGCTCCTTGCATGTCTTCACACAGTTCTTGGTACTTCCTTGCATGAGAATGTTAAGGTTCACATAGTTCTAGGTGATTCCTCACGTGAGATTGTGCACTTCCTCACGTGAGATTGGAGACTAGTGCACTTCCTCGCGCGAGAAATAGGGAACAATTAGGCTTGGCTGAGGAAGTTTTGGAAGTTGGTTTTGGACACCTTATTGGATTTCACACCTTTCGAATTCAAGATAGTCTTTCTAAGGGGTTTAAAATATATCATTTAACTATAAGTTGACGTATATTTAATTCCTTATATATGTGATGAATCTTTTGAGATGGGTTTCAAACCTCCCCAAGATAAGATAAAGATTCTAGAAAATTTCAAAGCTTCAAAAATTTAGACTTAGCCAAATTGCAAGG
The DNA here is from genome assembly GCA_028749045.1 of Cupressus sempervirens. Lineage (NCBI taxonomy): Eukaryota > Viridiplantae > Streptophyta > Pinopsida > Cupressales > Cupressaceae > Cupressus > Cupressus sempervirens. The sequence continues at coordinate 255,658,189 of CM053785.1, read as the reverse complement.
CTTCAAGATTTTAGACTTAGCCAAATTTTAGGATTCTACATTTATACATTCGCTTGGTGTTTTGTTGATGAGTGGTTGTTTCTTCAAACCCTCATCGTGTGCTTGGTCACTGTTGGCCTCTATTTGCATATGTCTGTTTGGTAGTGGCATTCGGAGATTCATTGGTTGCTAGGATTGTGGTGAAGTCTTTTGTTGCGATCTTTGTGATCCCTGTATGATGTTTTCATGTGCATTCATACTTGTAAAAAAAATATCTTGGTTTGAATTTAATCCTTGTTCCAAGGATCTTCAGGTAGGGTAGTACAAGGATCTTGAAGATGGAAGCCAACAAACTAGAAAACATCATTGAGAACCAAAAGATTGATGTTTAGTGTGCATTTGAACAATTCAAGACTACAAAGGAGACATTGAGGCAATCCTTGAAGACAAGGAAAGAGATGGAACTTCAACAAAATGACACCCAATGCAAAGAAGAGATTGTTGAAGAACTATTTGATGAAAATCATTCTAGTGAATCTGATGTAGCAATAGCAAATCTGTTGGACAAAAATAACATTCTAAATGAAGAAGTTAGAGAATTGAAAAGAGAACATGAGATACAAGTAGTAAGATTATATGAAGTGACTTAACAAAAGAAAAAGGTCGAGGAAGACAAAGAAAAGGCTAAAGAAGACAAAGAAATGGTTGATGAAGATAAAAGATAGATGATTATAAGACTTGATGAAAGGATCAATGAATTACATAAGATGACCCACAATTAGTTTGACATTATCAATCAGTTACTAATTGAAAATCATGAGATTGCAAGAAAGGACCTAGAGATTGCAAATTTGAAATCTGATAATGACATATTGGTGAATGAGTTGAAAGTTGAAAAGCAATTCATTGAGAGGTTAAAAAAACCTAAATAAACATCAATTTTCCACAATCTATCATGTATAGCAACAGTTTTTGGAATATATTGTGTTGGATTTTTTGCGTTAAAGAACATTTTGGATCACACTCTGTGATCCATCATTGGGACAAAAAAGAGTTGAATGATGAGTACAAACAAAGATTCTAGACCATGGTGGGGGTAAAGGCAGTTAAAAAGAAGGGAAATGACCAAGGGCTCAACGATCAAGGACAAAGAAGGAGGAGAGGACATAAAGTATAAAGGAAACTAGATCCAAAGGACAACTAAATTTTTAATTAAATATAAAACTAAAAGAAAGAGAAGCACCAAAAAGAACACAAGTAAAGAAAGAAACTAGAGAACTAATTAAAAAAAAGAGGAAGATCACCAATATATATATATATATATATATATATATATATATATATATATATATATATATATATATATATATATACATATATATATATATATATACATACATATATATATATATACATATACATATATATACATACATATATATATATATACATATACATATATATATATACATATATATATATACATATACATATATATATATACATATACATATATATATATACACATATATATACATATATATAGATATATATATATATATACATACATATATATATGTATGTATATATATATATGTATATATATATGTATGTATATATATATATATATCTATATATATGTATATATATGTGTATATATATATATGTATATGTATATATATATATGTATATGTATATATATATACATATATATATGTATATATATATACATATATATATGTATATATATATACATACATATATATACATATATATATATACATATAGATATATACATATATATATATATACATATATACATATATATATATATATATATATACCTATATGTATATATCTATATGTATATATATATGTATATATATGTATGTATACATACATACATACATACATACATACATACATACATACATACATACATACATACATACATACATACATACATACATACATACATACATACATACATATATATATATATATATATATATATATATATATATATATATATATATATCAACACAATCTCTTCCAAAAACTATTGCTATATAAACCTAAATAGGCTATGAAATTTCTTAATGAATAGATTAATGCACTAAGAAGACTTTGTGACACCTCTAGACTAGACTATGTTGAGTTCCTATCAAGTACCGAGAAAGGAGAATCATCAAAGAAAGGAGAACAAAGAAATGTGACTAGAAAACCAAAGAACAAGAAGCCTACATGTTATCACTACGGAAAACTAGGCTATACAAAAAATATTTGTAGGAGCAAAATTGGTAAGTCAAACCCTAAACCCAAATTTAATGGTTATTGTTTCACTTGAAACAAATAAGGTCATCAAGCACTTGAGTGTCGATCAAAGGTCAGTAAGGGATCTAGATTTGAAGGTCATTGTTATACATGTCAGAACTATGGTCATAAGGCACACGATTGCAAATCTAAAGTAAAGAACAATTGGACACCTAAAGGTCAAGGAAAAGCACCAAAACAAGGTAATACTATAAATTGGGATTAGAATACTCATGTGAATTGTGGAAAATATGGACACATTATAGAAAATTGTGCTATAATGCATCTCAGAGGAAGATCTGGAAATTGGAGAATATTGGACTAGTATGTTTCAATTTTCAAAAGTTTGGCCACCTAAGAAAGCACTATATGAACCAAGTGACATTACCTAAGAAAGAAATTGAAAGAAAAGGGTCAATACTAAGGAAGTGAGAACCTAGATGAATCAAATCTAGAAGAAGAATACTAATAGAGGCAATAGTGCAAATGGTGAAGTTGTGATCACCAAATCCAATGGATTAGGTGATTACTCAACCTCAAATGAAATGATAAGGTATGTATGGAACTATGCTTAAATTGATAAATCATGCATTAGTTCCTAATACTATATGCATATAAGTCCAAATCAACATTAGGGACAAATCTAAAGTTTAAAAAGGAAAATGATTTTTAATGTCATGTTGAAAATGTGGTAAAGACTAAGTTCCAATATTGAAGTTTGGATAGTATGAACTGAGTTATGATATTGACCAAGTGAAGTTGAGGGAAGTTTGTTTTCCAAGTTCCCTTGAGTTGGTCGAGATAGTTGCTGAGCACCTAACACATGTACAAAGCATTTATGGAGATCTAATTTGGTCATTTGAACTTATATAGAGGATTTCAAGGCTCATTCTAGTCACTAGGATTTCAATAATTTATAGAGTGAATCGTGAAGGTGATTGCAGAGTGAATTTGTCTAAAATTGTTAAAGATCTAGTGTGTGTTGCCAACATCTCAAGTAAGTTGTACACAGCTAAATTAAGATTGATTTGTGAAGTTATTTGCATTTTAAACCTTAATATGAAGAAATGGCATCAACCACATCTACAAGAAAGAAGAAGGATGTATTAAATGATTGTATTGCTCAGATAGTTTGTAACAAAGTGTGTCCTCCACCATAATTCAAGGCATACCAAGATATTGCATTAACTGGAGATTCTTTTGGAGCATTATCAATGATTCCACCAAGGGTTATTATGGTTCGCGATGTCAAATGGTACTACATGTGTAAGATTTGAGAGATGGGAGACTTTGATTTGAGGAATGTGTATGAAAATGAAAGATTGAAGGATGAGTACAAGGTAGTATCTGGGAAAGCGTTAACTCTTTCTCTAAACTTTCCAAAGATCTTTAAGATAGAATATATCAAAATCATGTTAATCTAGATCCATGGCATGAACCTCTAATTGGAGAACGGACTAGCAAAGATCACAAAGAACATCTTTCATCATGACACAGGATATCCTATTCTGGATAGGGTAAAGACCATTCACTGTCAAGGAAGGGATGTGATTAAAAAAAATGCTAAAGCAAAATGGAATGACAAAGGTATGTCAATCACCACCATTGAGAATCCAAAGGTTGAGTTTTTTGTTAGGGTCATAGCACATAAATTCTACCAGTCGAGCCAAATTAACATTGTGTCATATGTTGTTGTGGACATGGGCCACAAACTTGTTAAGAAAGACCATAGTTATGATCTAGTTGAGCTACAACTTACTTAGTTGGCAAAGAACCTGCGAGCCATAAGGAAAGAAAATAATGATATGTAAGTTTGGTTCTCTCTTTGTTTGTATATTCTTTTATGTACAATATTTATTCCCTACAATAGGAGATGTGGCATGGGATAAGAAGAAACTTTTTGTTGAGAAAATCAATGAGTTTATTAGTCAAATAGGTGACAACTTTGAGACATTTATGGACAAATACTTTGAAAACTTTAAGAAAAATATGAATAATAGGTTTAGGATCCCTAAGTCAATCATTGATCAATATTATAATGATATATGTTTCTTAGTGGATATTGATTAGACATATGTTCAAGATGTTATTCCAAGAGTTGTGTGGTTGAGACCTCTTTACCATGAGGTTAACATTGATGAAGTTTCAACAATCATTACTACAATATTGGTCGAGGAGATTGACAAGAATTTTGAACCTTTTGGTACTTATGAGAAAAATAAGATTAAAATGATGATTCAAACTAAGGTTCCTAAGTTGGATAGGAAAAGAAAGAAATTGATAGAGAGTTTAGAAGGCACATTTGGTGAAGCACCACTATCGATAATATAAGGAAAATGCAAAGACCTTAGTAGTGAGGATGATGATGAAGGTGATGATGATGAAGGAAAAGAAGGAAAATTTAAAGAGTTAGTTGTTGTTGAGCCCAAGGAAACCAAAGGTAAATAGATTTTTTTGGTTGAACCCAAAGTGAAGAAAGATTTGAAGAAGGTGGCTATTAAGCTTACAACCACACCATCTAGGGTTAAAAGACATAGATCCAAGGTAGGTTGCACTATAGTTGCCAAGAAATTAAAGAAAGGAGTCATGAAAATTACCAAGCTTGCACTAGTGTCAAGTACAACAAAGGGAAAGGCAACATTTGAAGAAGTAGAATCGAGTAAAAAATGTAGAAACCAAGAAGAAGGCTCATGGTAAAGAAGGATAATGAAGAAGAAGAAGTGGAAAGGACTAAGTCTGATGACTTGAGTCAATTTAAAGTTGTAGTACACAAGAAACCTCAGAATATTGATGAGGTATGTTATAAACTTAGGAATATTGAAGGTTTATCAGGATTTCATTTTATTAAGTATGATAAATTGAGTAAATAAGAGAAGGTAAAGATAGAAGAGGTTGTGATAGATATGTTGAGCCAAACATTAGTCTTGTAAAGGTAATGAACACATCAACACAAAAAATTGTAAGCCAAGTTCAAACTAAGTCTTTGTAGATGATAGTCCACACAAAGATATTGGACTCTAATCCCGTATTAGTGAAAATAAAGGACTATTCCGAGATTGAGACATAGGTGGAAACTCAATTGGTTGAACTTGCATCTACTCATGTTGCTAAACTGAGCCATGATGACAACCAAGGCGATGTACAAGCAAGTGTTGTCGAACAACGGAGTGGGATGGTCACTATAGAAGAGATTACAAAGACAAATGAATCCACGGAAGGATGTAGAAAGAGAATAGAAAGTTGGAGATCAAAATGATCAAGTAGATCAATCTACTACTAGCGAAGAAAGGCCACAAGCCTCAGGAACTTAAATTGAGGTAACAAAGGAGGTAGGAAAATAAATTTTTGTAATTGAAATCAAATCTATAGAGGAAAATAAATCAAGTGAAGATCCTGAGAAGGCCAAGGAAACCAGCACTAAGATTCAGAGATTAAGTATGGAGCTACAAACACAAAGCTTAAAAGTATCAATATCAAGCTCCAATATTCTAGATAAGAAGATCAAGAAGAAAAGAGTACAGTCCCCAATTTCTTTTCAAGCTGAACCTATTATGCTTGACAAATATATGTAAGAATTTGGTATTGTTCTGATACCATGTAAGAATTTTCCTAAGGACAAAATTCACCCAAGAACTAAGAACTCAAACACAAGCACAATTGTAGACCAAAAAATGGATATGATCAATTAATCAGAGTATGTCTTAATACATTGCTTTGTTTAGTATGTGATGTTCAAACACACTAGGAGTGCCTGTATATAAAGGCCTCTCAGGAAGCACCTAGAATGTCTCTAGAAGGAACCAGGAGATAAGATAAGCATCATTACAAAAAAGCACATGCCTTATCCATCATTCTAGATGAGTGGATAAGAATGACAAGGTTGTAGACACCATGTGCATAAAAGAGGTGCGAACTCCTGTGTTGTCAACATGACAACTCACAAGAGTACACATACTCCTAGGTGGCTAATAAATAAATTAATAAAATATGCATTAACCTAAGTAAACTTAAGTGTATATAGTGAATAATTATTTACACCAATAAGATAGTATAATACCTGATTGGGACAAGTCAAAATTGATAGAGGAAAAAATGAAGATATTGAGTGAATTATTTTCTAGGAAGGCTAAGCAAGCAAGCACAAAAAATAATTCTTGTATGACATTAAGGATGTATTCCTTGATTTATTTGTTATTGAAATTTTGGATGAGAATGCTCCCATCATTGAGAAATTGATTACAAAGTACAATAGAATAAGAGCCAAACTAATATCTATCCAAATCTATCAGCTGCAGATAATTTGGTGCATCTAGCAGCAAAGTTGGAGATTGAGATTCATTCTATTGAATCCATACGAATTAATTGGGATAGCACCCTAGGTAACATTTTGCAAGTCCACAAACCATTTTTGGATAAGTATGGTTTGACCCTTATACCCTAGCAACCATGAGTGTCAAAAACAAGGGGGAAATATGATGATCAAGGGGAGTTTTGAAAGGAAGTTTTAAACATGTATATACCAAGAGTGAATAAGAATATGTGTATAGTGTTTATCGAGTCAAGATATGGATTATATTCTAAGGGGGGGGTACTTATGTCTTGGTATTGTAAAATATTATTTTATTATTATGAATAAGTTTTTTTGCCACTAATATCAAAGGGGGAGATTGTTGATCCCTAAGGCTAAGTTTTGTATTAGTGTCAAACACTTAGTCATTCACAAGGCAAGATTGGTCATTCATCACTGCAACTGAGTCATCCTATACAGGTCAAGTCATGTTGAAGACTTCTATATATTTCAAGTGAAGTGTTGAGCATTAGTTACTATTGAGCAAGCTTGAGGTCACTGAGTACTCCAATGATTGTCAAGTTTTTTAGAGAAAGTAGTAGAAGTTGAGTGATGTAGAGACTGAGAAATTTAGTATATGTCACTCATAGTTAAGGCTGAGGGACAACATGATGAAATAGTTTATGTTGAGTATCAATATGGTATAAGTGCCCATTAACATAGTTTTGCATATTTGTTTGGAATTGCACAAACTTTAAGATAAAATATTTTTATCAAGCTGAAAGTGTGTTTTACAGATCGAGGAGTTAATCAAGGATCTCATTACGCATCTAACAAAGGATCATTAATCCTTATATAAGGCAATCCACCAAACAATAAATTGCATAGACTAAGTAGAAAAAGAAATGAATCTAGATCATTGATTGGGATCTAGAATTTTCACCCAAACAACTATTTAAGAAGGGTTTATGACCTAGTTTGATAGAGTTTGCATATGGAGTATATGTGATTAAGGGTTTGGTTGCAATGCGGAGTAGAGAGGTGAACCAAGTAGAAGTGACCAAGCAGTGCAATGAATAGTTTTGAACAAAGATAATGAAGATCAATCATAGTAAGGTGATAAAACATTGCATAGAGGAGATCTATTATCAACATTGAAGTGCATATCGAAGAATCAGGTACTAAACATTCTAACAGGTGTTTCAGGGTTCAAATCTCTTAATAGAGTAGCTTAATAAGGCTTTTGTAAATCTCTTAATATAGTAATCACTTCACTGCAATATTTAAATCCTTTAGTCAAGGTAGGACTTAACATTCTTGTAAGCCTTTAATAGGGAAGACCCCTTGCAGGGTAGATATTAGAAGTGATCAAACATTGTAGCCTTAATAGGCTCACTTTATTGTTCTAGTAGTGAAGATTTTATGGGTGTCATCCCCACCGTAGTTTTACCTTCGCCTTGGAGGGTTTTTGTGTTACCCAATATGTGTGTTAATGTGTTATGTGTTTATGTGTTTAGAAGTTGGATTTGATGTTATGTAGTAGTAAATGATTACATTGATATGAGGCTAATGTTCAAATTAAGGTGTATTCAAAGACATAATATATGTTTCATGTTTGAAGTGTTAAAAAAATTATAGATCCAGATTCATCCCCCCGCCCCTCTTATTTCCCTATTATATTTCCAACAAAGACTCATAGCTGAATACTTAGGAAAACATCAATGGTGATTTGGTCATGTTTCCATTTATAAATATATCTAGTTGAGTGTCGTTATCTAATTGCATCACATTGACAATTATAAATTGATTTAGAGAGAGATATAAGAAGGTACATGAGCGCATGGTTATAAAGTGCTAGAGGCACTGGACACTTAAATGATTAATGAAGGTCTCGGGACATACCTTGAGTAGATTCATACTAAAAGCAAATGTTCTATAAAAAATAGGCCTCAAAAGGTAAATACAATAAATATATATATTCCTGGGAGGCCCTTTTGGATTGAACAAAGAGTTGTAATTACACAATCTCCAATCATATTGTAACATTAAGAACATGCAACAAAGGAGGGAAAAGTCATTCCCACAACAATCACCTTCTAAGGGATTTTTCTAAGCCATAAACACCACATTGTATATGGCTTTCGTACAAGGAAAAAGGAGGTAAGAAAATTATTTGAAATTAGTTTCTATGAAAAGGATACTATGAAAAGGATATATATATATATATATTAGGTACCTTGGAATAATGGGGATTAAGGTAAAAGGGAATAATGTTAGGCTATAATTATCTCTATTTTCTCGAAAATATCTTATGTTGAGTATTATTGTAGTCTCTCTCTTGTTTTTATTTTCAATACATTTACTATAAGAGCTATTTGCCTTGATCTTTTTCGAGAATGCTCTTGTAGGAAAAGGAGGATTGATATCAAATTAAGAGGGAGTCTAACACTTCTTCAAAGGTAAAGGAGCTCATAAAATTGATGCTAAGAGGGAGAATAAGATTCAAAGGGAGCTTTCCATTTCATCAAAGGAAACCTTGAAAGAGAGGGAGAGAATAAAGGATATGGTTCAGTCAACCTTCGGTGATCTCGGTCATTTTGATTCAGAGGGAGTAGACCATGTTGAGATGGATTCTCTAGCAATCAATAAATTGTAGCAGTCAAGAGGACTATGATTCATGAATATATTTGATGACTATTTGGACCTAATCCCCACGTACATCACAAGAAAGTGTCGACTTCCAAATGATTAAAACTTGTATTTGCAGAAGTTATTGAAAGGTGGCTATCTTACAATAACTTAATTTTCTGTTATGATGGATATCTTACAATGTCTATGTAGATCATGATAGACTATACTTTGCAAGGTGGATGTTTATATGGTACACATTATGAGAATTCATGTGAACATAGCTTATAAAAAAATTGAGTACATGGTGAATGTTATGCAAATTGATGCTCAAGAAGCTATTACATAAAGTACTTGGTGAATATCATGTGACTTGATGTTTAGGAGGTCATTACTAATAGTATTGGGTGAATATCTTGTAAATCGACATGCAGGAGATCATTTCTCAAATAATATTTGGTGAATATCATATATTCATATTCTGGAAGCCAATACTCATGATATACAAATATTACTCGGATTATTTGGTGAATATCATATGTTGATATCTTGGAGGCATGTAATGCCCCGCCAAGAGATCCAAAAAATTAACCTAAAGTTTCACTAAGTTTGCCCAACAATTTTTTTTTAAAAACATGAAAGTAAATCCATTTACAACTAATCCATTTACAACTTATACATAATAATGGAAGCAATATCAATGTCCATCTAAAAGTAAACATAACAAGTTATATTCTTTAAGGATCCCTCAACGTTGAATTACATCTAAATAAACTAACATTATTGAATCCATCTAATACAACAACCACATGAAATAATAATGATAAGTCCAATGTTCATAAATTACATTTCCGATGCTCAATCATCCACTGTACATGTCACAGGGTATGAAAGGCTTAAAAGAATATACATGTGTGAAATAAAGTACATCATCATTCTAAAACTAATCCATGATGCAATAACATAAATGAAACCATAAATCATACATGATACATCATCATAAAAGATATAAACATCATAAAAGATAACCATTTTTCACAAACATAATTAACTAAGTGCACAGTTCCTCCCAACCGTAAATAGCATCATTAGACCATCATGGATCCTAGCCATCCCTCCGTGCGTAACATTCCAAATCACTGAAGAGATCATTGGTATTAACATAGTAGGAATGTCACTCCTAAATCATACTACATCATATGCAGAAAGAAGTCTAATATGCTACAACATACGCATAAGAATTCTAATCATGCAAAGTAAAACATAAGATAACATCATCTAACATATGCAAATCATCAATGTGAGGATACATGTCCACCATCATAATCCATGAAGAAAGATGCCAACAAAGAATGCATCAACCACGGTGTCTCAGACGGATCTCAAATGATAAGAGTGAAAAAGAACTACCACCTGACTGCGTGGAACCTAAATGGCCCACTCCCACTGCACTAAGTAGATAATCTCAAGTCCCAAACAGGTTATCAAAATCACATAGCATAAATACTCTCTAAGTTCAGGAATCCTAAAAGTATACTAACTCAAAGGTTTCAATCACAAAACCGACATCTACTTCCCAGAGGCACACAATGACATGTAGGAAACCTACTCTGTAAGCAGGCAAGTGTCATCGCATATATCATGTAGAAGTTACCTTGGCAGTTAGCTTAGGACTCTAGGGTCCCTACTGATCCTTATGCAGCCACTAGTATCCTCTCATACTGACAAGGCATACTATGAAATGAAAGGTCGCAACCAAGCGTTCTCTCTACTCCCATCCTAGTCTGTACTAGCACTCGAGGCATGGGCGAGAACAAAACAATTATCTTATTAGGTTCATTTAATCCCCATTTAGTGTAAATATTTTCACTTATTAAAATAACTTACAATGAGTTACCCTGGTAGCCACTTAGAGCCCTGGCCCCCATTGCAAGCCACTTCCCGACACTACAAGTAGATAACCTACCCTAAGCTCATGGAATCATAAATCACAAAATCACCACAGTCCTATACAAGCAACTGAAAAAATACCAAAAGAATAATCCATAAAAAGAGCATCAAATCTCCATGAGCAAATGAAAAGCATCCATAGATAATCATGACCACAATAGTTCTCTATTGGCAACTGAAGGTATCACTGATAATCGCAATAATCATTGGTTCTCAACAAGCAACCACAAAGTATCTCAAAATAATACTGATCGAAGACTCCAAAATGGTTGAGTCAAAACATGTCACAACATGACATCATCAAGAAATAAATCAACACTTCGGTCCCATCATGGCGACTGAAAAGTAATCCAAGGATAACTGATCGATGACCCAAAAATGGTTAGTTCAAGTGTCTCATACACATACATCTCAGCTTCACACATGAAGAGTGATGAGTAATAACAATCAGTAAATACAAACATCTCATAGAGCATGCCATCACATTACCATGGTTGGGTTTTAAAAGAATCGAGACCAAATAACATCAACATGCCATCACATTCGCATAACTCCCAAGCCTCTGGTAGACATCCTAACTGGTCAACACTCTAGGACCACCCAAACCCCAAACATGGACAGCATAAAGAACAAGACACAAACACATATTTTAGTTCACTTTTGCAATCACATGGTTAAGCCAAATATGAGGATTCAATTTTTGTTTCAAGTATACTTCAATTGTATAAGATTCTACGTTTAATTTTCAAGTCAACATAGAATTATCCCTCCATTGTTTTAAAACAATTTTCTAAAATAGTCAAAAGATAATTATTTACTTATGTAAATCATTAAACTAGTTCCCATTGACTTTTAGATAAAATCATTCACATTATTCAAAACATTAGAATAATACTTATCAACTTTCAAATAATTAGTTTAAAATTTCCTTTAAACACTTCAAGGACAATCATTTATTTAAAATAATCCTCATTGATTTTAAGTAAAATCAATCTTATTAATAATTCAATTATATAATTCCACTTATTAATATCTCTTTTCTTTTAATTTTCCCTCATTTAAAAATCCATTCACTTAAATTGACTAATAATTAATTACACTTCTTCTACTATTAACTAATCTTAATTAAATTTAATTTAATTAGATTAGTTAATAAATCATATAAAACTAATGCATAATAATAAGATTCTATTTTAATTCAAACCCAAACTCGAATCAATTTCCAAATCTTGATTATAAATGTCTTAGATCTATGCTGGTTTAATTTTTAATTCATTCCATGCTTTGATAGATTATTTTTGTGAAGTTTAAGCACAAAGAACTCTTGGTTATGGAAAATGGAGGAATGACTTTCATTGAATAAAATAGTCCCAATACGAGGGCCATATCTCCCTAATGAACCATTGGATCGAGCCAAATTTGAAATATGTTGGAGAGGGCCAAGTTGCACCAAATATGACTAGAGCGATTGAATAAATTTGGTCTAGATAAAAAGTTATGAATGTTTGAGTTCGGGTCTATGTAAGGGACAGCGACAGGGCAGTTTGTGATGAATTTCTTTTATAAATAAAACTAGGATTTCTTAATGGTTTCTTTGCAACCAAATTAACATACATATCTAGATTCCAATTTCAAGATTGAAGATTCGTTCATAGAGTATATTCAGACACATATAATAGACACGATGATGACAGGAAGAGAAAGAGTGCAAATGGAACATGCGAAAATTACGAGTGCACCTGAATACTGATGCTAATTTGCTATGCCTCAAAAGATTGTAGAGAAGCTCCTCCTCTTAGAACCTTCTCCCTTCCAAAAATTCTTTCTTTCTCCAACCTTTGTAATTCCTTCAAGAATCGAACCCCCTCGAGTGACTAGGAGTGCTTGTAGAAGCATATGATGATGTCCAAACACACTAGGAGAGCCTCTATATAAAGGCCTCTAAGATGCATCTAGAATGTGTCTAGAATGTGTCTAGAAGGAACTAGGAGATAAACATGACAACTAAGAACATAACTTCCATGATAAGAAGATAAAGATGATGAAGTTTCTAGAATGTTGTAGACACCATGTGCTCAAATAATGTGCTAACTCCTAAGTGTAGACAACATTTGCATAATTAGAGTGCAAACTCCTATGTTGTCAACATGACAACTCATGAGAGTTCACATACTCCTATGTGAATAAATATAATGCACATTAATTTATTTAATATTCACTTTACTCTTTCCAATTTTATTTATTAATTTTTATATCTTATGCACTCACTTTAATAACTCCACTTGTTTTATCTTAATATATTTATATTTTAATCACATGCACACATCATGCAACCTATAATCTTTTAATAATTTTAATATCTTTTTTCATTTTCGAAACTTAATTGCTAAAATATTTATTAACTTAAATAAATATTATCACATTCCAACTTTAAAATTATAACTTTTATCTTCAAATTTAATTATTTTTATTTAATTAATTTCTCAATTAATTAAATAAAAATAAATATTAAAATACCATATTAATTTTTTATTAAATTAAACTATTAATTTAATCTTTTAATTAGGCTTAATTAATAGAAAATACACTAAAGACTCATAAGGTAAAATACAAAAATCCATCATAGCAAAACACATACAAAATCAAACCAAAAGGGTTAATATCACGAATTATGTCATCTGACGCATTCAGAGGGTACTCAACTTAGATACTTGTCCTAATTTTCAATTAGGACAAATGGCTTAAAGGGTTGGGATTTGGACTTGATAATTTATCTCCCCTCTCTTACCATTGAGATAATACAATAGGGTACGCTCATCCTAGGAATTCAGGGAAGTCGATACCCGGTACCTGCAACCTGCATCAAATCCATGCATGTACATACAATATATATATATATATATATATATATATATATATATATATATATAGATATATATATGCTAAGCTAAACAGGCAATGGCAGGAAGTGGTGCATTATATAGATCCTGACTAGCAGGTGACTATGACTCCCTTCCTTAACCACATCAGAAACACCATCCAAAAAAACAAACACACACACCATACACATGCAAGTATGGGGTAAGTATCCATAAGAAAACACGTATGATAATAACCATCTAACTAATCATCATCAATAATTGAAAGTAATGTAATAATCATCATGCATACATGAAATGTAGAGTCTAATTAATCTCATCGCATATCAACTGAATCTGAAACAATATCTGATATATCTCAAAATAATGTTACTAATAATCATCAACATAAAACTAGCCCTAAAAGAGTTCGACAATGATAACAAAAATGCGAACTAGGGGCAGGCACTACAAGGAAAATACTCATGATATCAAACCTTATTGGGTACATGGTAAATATCGTGTGTTAATATTGTGCAAGTCATTAATCATAGTATTTGGTGAATATCATATGTCGATAGTTTGGTGATCAATACTCATGTATCAAATGTCATATTAAAATGGTGTAGATCTTCTGATCAAAGATATCCTTAAAAATTTTCATTCCTAATATTACCAATGGTGTAATAGTATCATGTGTCCATCCTCCCTAGCTAAGAGGGGATGCTAATGTTTTCTAGCTTTGGTTAGATAAACTCATGAGACTAAACTGAATTTGTGTGTGTAGTTAAATAATAATTTGTTATATTAATTAAATATTAATGAATAAACAAGGGACATGTCTATCCATATCCCATCCACAATATAAGAGAGGTCATTGCACTTGGACCACACATATTAAGAAGGCAATGCCACCACATCTGCAAGCAATCCATGAATGTTCACTAGTTTTTGTCTATTAATTGGCATATTTTTTGGTATGAAAACATGAAGATAAGTCAATATCACATAATACAAAGTACCACTCACCCATCCCAGTACTACTCCAACTTAAACGCACTTAACTACAAAGTTTCCTCCTACTTATCACTTGATGAGCTTAAGGGGATTTCTAATGAATGGTTTATAAGGCACAACACTTGGTGAAGGTTTTGCAAATGGGGTTGCAAGCAGAGTAGGTTTAACCATGGAGGAAACTCTGTAGTTAAGCATGCTCGAGCTAGAGTAGTACTGGGATGGGTGACTTCCCAGGGAGTCTTGGTGCTTCTCCTCTATGAGCATCGCCTAGATCCAATGAGTGCTAAGTGTTCCATTTATTCTCATGAGAGATAGATTCATGTATGAATCACTACTCATGAAACATGGATCAATGAGTTGGACTCAAAAACTACACAGTTAAATCTTGATAGCAATATCAAAATTTGGCTTACTGTGAAAATATCTCCTACTTATCACTCTTCTAAGAGGTTGTCATTTCATTCAAAGGGCAACATATTCCTATTTAATAGCGATCTTAAGACTTGGAGAGAGAAAATTTAGGGAAGTTTAAAGGATAACATCATTAGTTTTTCCATAGAATTAGAGATAGGGGCTAAAAGAGATTTAAATTTGGGTATATAATAGGACTCAAAATCCTTTAAACCCCAATTTTTTAAGAAATATTACTTCAATTCTAAATATTAAAGCATTTTTTCATCAATATCATAACTTTAAACATTCAAATTTTGAGCTTGAATTAGACATATTACCTTCAATTCAAGTTACTAATGAAATTTATTTAAAAATCATAGGATTGAAGATGAGGTTATATTTAATAAAGTTATAGTTTAAGTAGATAAATTGATAATAAATTCTAAATAAAGGTTTTCTTGAAGGTTTTTTTTTTTCAAAAGTAAAACAATACTTTCTATCCAATTTTACAATTTAAAGCTAATTGTAGATGTTGAGACTAGGGGAAAGGATGTTAGAAGCTAAGGTTTCAAATTCAAAAAAAAGATGGACAACATCAAACAAAGAATGATACAAAGGATATGATGCCATGATCAAATTTCAATTCAAAAGAACAAGAAGATTAGAGACGCCAATCTAGGACTTGTCAACATCTTGCAAGTGAGAGAAAGGATGCCTAGAGGAAATCCTTCAAGGATGGAAAGAAGAATGGACAATAATGGAATTGGGCAAGCAGTTGTCTTTCCTCCTACAATACAATGAATTGGACTTTTACTTGAGTGTGTTACACTCTACAACCAACAAAAGAAGGTAGTCCACTATGAGAAAGATTTAAAAAAAAGTGTTAACTCTCCTCACTAAACAAGTGATTGCAGAAACTTTTAATAAACCATATCATGAGTTAGGAATCTACATGGAAAAGCAACAAAATTTAAAACACTGTAGTGATCAATTGGATTATTATGCATACAAGATGAATAAAGAATAGCTATATGAACCAAGAAGCCATCATTTCAAGATATTGAAATTATCCAAGTTAACCAAGTGAAATTTTAAGGAGGATTGTGAAAACCTCATCATCATGTTAAGAAAGGTCATAGGAGAGTCACAAGGATCTATTTTTGATCCTTGTATGTTCTACTTCATGGAGAAGGTATCTACATGAGAAGTTATGTTTTAGTGAGATAAGATAATCAATGACAACCTTGATCTCCAATTGAGGATGATAAAGAACACAAAGGAATTTCATATGACATCTTTTTTGGTCTACATGTTGGACATCATATTTAAGTTTCCAAGATTGACAAGCTTGGAGCATTGTGGAGTTGTAACAAGAGAGTTCCTTGCATGTGAATGTTACCCAAAGTTGCATCTTCATAACAAGCACTTCAATATCTTCAACAATGCATTTCTATAAGAATTGTAAGAACATTAACAAAGACACCATCTAAAATATTTTTGAAGGAAGCTAAGAATTTAATCAAGAAGCATGAATCATGGTGAATCTAATATCCCAAGTTCACATACACTCGATTTTTTAGGGATTACTTTATTAGAAATTTGTTTAACGCTCCCCTCGAAATTCATGACAAGGGCTTAATCGCCTCCTATGTACTAGAAGTTGAGTGGTTGTATCGGGCATTGATAGATTGGTCTTTTGGTGCAATGGTAACCCCACTCTAACAAGTGGTACTAGAGCTTAATCATAGGTTTAAATCCTTAGACCCTGGTTAATGATGAGAGGGAGATTGTTAGAAATTTGTTCAACACTCCCCTCAAGATTCATGACAAGGGCTTAACCACCTCCTATGTACTATAAGTTGAGTGGTTGTATTAGGCATTGATAGATCGGTCTTTCGCTGCAATGACAACCCCACTCTAACATACTTGTTGTCCTAGGAGGCTCCCAAGATATCCTCCCAGCAAGTTGGAGATCATTGAAGTGGCAAGGCAACCAATTGCCTCTGTTAAGATTGAAAAACGAAAACACAAGCCTAGGGTTGGATTTTAATTAAATCATTAAAGAAAAAAAAAAATCATACATTGTAGTAGTTGAGGTCATAGAGAAAGAGTTTGAATTCTATAGTTTGTTGTATTGTGAAGAAAGAAAAAACTTTAACCTTGGAAAGAATATCAAGAGAGCATATGGAAGCAAATACCTTCACATTCAACACAAGATTATTGGGTAGATATAGATAATAAATTTGAAATCAGGATGAGAATATTCCAAAGGCTAATAGTGGATATGATCAAGAAATACGTATAGAAGAAAATTCAAATCCTCAATCAATTGGAGGAAGGTGCTAGAGTTATTAGGAATGATTTTGGAACAACTATAAATCAAGAATTTGAAGTTATAAGTTGGTATGATGATTAGGCAATCAATCTAGAAATCTTAATGATCCCAATTACTCTTTTCACTTATGAATGCCTAGATAGAAAGATGGCAAGTTTGGTAAGGAGAAGAATCTCATTGACACATGGAAATAAAAAGGAGGTAGAGGAAGTTGAAGAATAATAATAGTTGCAAGCATCAAGTGAAAGACAATAAAGGTGAGGTCGTAAAAAAGAGAATGAATTTAGAATGCTCCACAAAATGAAGACTCAAGGGATAAAGGGATAAAGATTGAGGAGCAAAAGCCAAGAAGCAAAACACTAATGATCATCCAAGGAAAGTGCTACTTCTAAACAAGAAAAAAATATTCCAACAAAGGGAAAAGAAGTAAATCAAGAGTTTGGAAAGAATAAATACAAGAAAAAAAGTTGAAGGTTCAAGCAATATCTAAAGAAAATCTTCGATCTTATCTAGTAGAGGGATAAAAAATTTGCATCGTCTCTCACCCTTGAGAGGGAGTTGATGGATGGTTTTGAGGACTTGAATATGTTAATCTAGAAGTCAAAGGATTGGATGGAAGTGGTTATATAAAAAGTTATTGCCTTTCTCCCTAAATTATTGAAACAATGTCATACAACCACATCAATCAAAGAAAGACCTCAAGCCATACATGCGATTTGGGAGGAATTCTAGCCCATAAGAGAGAAAACCATCTCCCAATTATGTAAGGATAGAAATTCAAAGACAACTCTTGGAGATGGGAAAGGTGATAAAAACGACTGGAATGAAAGATGCTAAAAAATGGTACTTGAGTTTTAGATAGGATAGTTTAGTGAACATAAGGAGTGATTGTTACCACCTCAATTCCACCACACAAGCTATTTGTGATAAGGCCAAAGAAGCAATAACATTACATGACTTGATGAAAAAAGAGAATACATCATGAATTTGGAAACGTTGACAGAAATATTAAGAGCCTTCAACTTTGAAGATTATGAAACCATCAAAAGGGAGTAACTTAGAAAATTTTCAGCTTTCATGGCTTTAGTACAAGACAACATGCCACATTAGGAGAAGATTATTTCCACAAGTACAATCGAGTTAGACATGGCTCTAATTGCAAGTTGCAAAGGATGCATATGCCTCTAGTGGATGAGCTTAATAATGTTTTGACTAGGTTAATTGAATTAGTAGAGAAAAAAAGGAACAAAGTTGTCTTCTAAAAGAAGATTTGATGTAAGCCTAAGTGGTAATTAATTTTCTGATTGGTAGATAGTTTAGGTGCTCTATTCTAACTAGCCCACAAGTTGGTGCCTCTTGATTAGTTGACAAAACTATATAATTTTCTTTTTGGATCACATGGTGGTTCGTTACTTTCATTGTATGGTAGGGTGGCAACCTTAATTAGGGTTTGTAGGGGATTGATCTAGGCCATTCATAATATTTAATCTTGGTCATTCATCATAACTAAGCCATTGTATAAGGCTTTCTCTCCTCAATAGTAAGGGAGATTTTTTGGAGAATCATTTCCAATATACAACTAAATTTGTTCTACTATTCATGGGTGTGTCTTACATGGTAAATTATTGTGATCAAATTGAAAGTGTTGCATGGTTATATGCATTCCTCACTTAGGATAGATTTGATTTGAAGTTGTTAAGTTAGAATTTACTTTGAGTAATTTAGTTGGATAAGAGTAATTGTGAATGCATATTTATTTGATTCAATCATAGACCAAACCGCTAGCTACTTGTTGATTGTAATTATTGTCTTGGGTGGTTAAGTGGAATTCAAATGCACTTAACTTCGATTTCTACTTGATCTTTAATTTGCATCAATTGACAAGATTGAACAAAGGGTATTGATTTGAAAATCACTTGGATACAGTTTAGAAGCTTGTGTTAGGTGAGTGGATCCAATTACAAGATTGCATCTAGTTGAGTCCAATTGCATTCACTCTTCCTTGCATCTTTAGGTAGAATAGAAAGCAACCTAGTGATCTAGCAAACCATATCATTTCAACTAAGTGGGTATCCACATTAAGTAAGGAACCTTGAGGTCACCTTATGGTCTTTCATCACAAAATTAATGTTTGTGTGTGTGTGTGTGTGTATGTGTGTGTGTGTGTGTGTGTGTGTGTGCGCGTGCATGCACATCAATAACAATAGCATCAACATCATCACATTCGCAAAAAATCATTCTTAGGTGAAAATGAATTAGGAAAAATTGTCTTATATAGAGTTCTTGAGGTATTTTATAGATTATTTTGACCTCTAATAATATGCGCGCGTGTGTGTGTGTGTGCGTGCATCAATAGCAATAGCATCAACATCATTACATTTGCAACAAATCATTCTTAGGTGAAAATGAATTAGGAAAAACTGTCTTATATAGAGTTCTCGAGGTATTTTATAGATTATTTTGACCTCTAATAATATTGGGATTAGATAACAAAAGGTGGGAAATAACATTCTAATAGGTTTGAATGTTGGCATGTTTTGGCAAGAATTATTGGGAAATGAATAGGTTCAATACCAAAGATTGTGAAAACCAATCTCTGTACGAAAAAACTAATTAATGGATTAGATTGAAGGCTTGGATAGAAACAACATGAAAATCTCAAACTTATATGAAGATATGAAATATAGGTTTTCTTAATTATGGATAACATATTATTAGACCCTTATTCAATATGATGCCCAAAAGTAGCATGGTAACCATGCTCAATAAACCTTGCAATACAATAAATAAAGATTAACATCGGCTTGAGATGGAAGTAATAAGGCATAAATCAAAACATAACATCCACACAACCCAAAATTTACATGGAGAAAATCTTGTGTGTGTGTGTGTGTGTGTGTGTGTGTGTGTGTGTGTGTGTGTGTGTGTGTGTGTCTGTGTCTGTGTCTATGTCTGTGTCCGTGTCTGTGTCCGTGCACGCGTATATTGGTCTAGATATCCATAATCTCGAAAAATAATATCAAATAATTTTGTTTATAACCCACTTTAACCATTGCTAGTGGAACACGCCACCACTTATGAATGTAGTAGAAATAATGGTGAGAATTAAATATTAAAAATTAATTTTACAATTTAGAGGAAGTACCTTAGGACACTTTCCAAGAATGTTGGAACAATATCATAAGATCTACAAGGTAGATGGAATCTTAATCCCAACATTTTCCCACATGGTGTCATATATAGTAAATACACTCATTAAGAATCATAAACAAGGGAAACTATCCCTTAGTCATCCATATATCATTTAAATCTTCAACATGCTCTTATGCTCTCAATTGCAAATCCAACATGTCACATATGGATGAAAAGGAACATGTTGAGGTGAACCATGTCAACTATTATTGAAACCTGCACTAGTCTCTTCATGGGCATAATCATCAAATTCAAATTGATATCTATGTCTTTGAATAACTGCCTTGCTCATACCACCTAGAAGAGAAACCACTAAAAAAAACAATTCATCCAAGCTAACCATAACTTAAAAGCAAAGCATACCAATATAGATGAACTTTATGTCATCAACCTATTAGTAGTACATCTACAATCAAAATGCAATATATCCATACTCCTATGTCAATGAAATTTACCAATATTTTATGACTACAAACAAGGCCAACAAACCAAGTCTTCATAATTACTAAAACAATCTTGTGGATATAGGCATTCCACATTTAAGTCATCCTACTACAAGAAAATGAGTATCTTACTACATCCACAATCAAAATGCAATATATCCATGCTCATATGTCAATGAAGTTTACCAATATTTTATGACTACAAACAAGGCCAACTAACCGAGTCTTCATAATTACTAAAACAATCTTGTGGATATAGACATTCCACATTTGAGTCATCCTACTACAAGAAAATGAGTATCTAATTCATAGCCTACATAACTTATAGATCCTTATCCAATGAAACATGCAAAGTCATCACCACATCAATAATTAGAAATCCAAGATATGTCATAGGACAATCAAACATATATCTAGAAACTCACCCCATGAGTAAAGTCAAATTTGAAGAATAAATCAAATTATTTTAAGTTTATCTATAGAACATCACATACATGATGTGTCTAACTTCTCTATTATATTGTTTCCAGGAAACATACATTGATCTACAGTTCCTATAACCAAAATGATACATTCTCTCTTATCATCAATCTCCATAGCTCTCCAAGTTTTTCAAACTCCATCATGTGAATGTAAACAAAAACGTGCAAGAAGAACAAATCATGTTACCAAGTTAATGTAGTGCAAGATCTCCTTCACCACTCCCAAACTGAAAGGATTCCATCTAAGATTGGAATTTAATAAAAAGTGGTAGATGAAAAAAATCATTTATACCCATAATAAAGGAAATAATGCCCAAAATCTACAAACCTTTCCTTGTACCTCTCCAAATAAATCATCAAAATCATATCCATATTTTAAGCAACAAGAAGAACAAAAATCCATAAATCAATGTTTCTTCTTCACAACAAGCCCTTCAAACTTCTATATTCCATATCAATTAATCATACGTTGTGTAAATTATCTTTGCCCTTGTCTTACATTGTAATAGTGCGGCCTTGAAGGATGTCCCTATAAAATGATAAGGTTTAAAGGAAAAATGCAACCTTACCCTAGAAGGAAAAAAGTGAGGTGGGGAGAATTGTCATTGCAGATTCACCACATTGTATCAAAGTTTTCTCTGTCTCAATTTTATTTACATTTCTAAATAGTTGTCCCCACCATCCCAAATTCTAGGGAAAAAAAAAACCCATCTTAAACCTCATTGTCATATCCCCACGCAAGAAACTTAAAGAAACGCTACTAGACAATTGATTTAGAGGCAACACAAAGTCTTCAATACTAAAAAAAACTACTATATACCTATTACTGTGCGTTGACATGAATCACAAATGAAGATACATGTAATGCAAACTAAATATGCCAACTATAATGATGCTTCCTATTGCACAAGAAAAAAAAGGGGATATCAAAACACTTCATTATTATCGGGAGTAATTGTTAAATACTTTAAAATAAAAAATTGGCAACTATTGTTAAACATGTTATTGTTGTTTTAAGAATATATGGCTTTATTGTAAATTCAAAGGTTTTTGTAATACATAGTATGTTTCAATGGTGTACTTGTGTTGTAATGAGAAAAGCAAATATTTTGATTTTTTAAGTAATCAAGATTACAAATTCTTATTTGGTACAAATTCATTTTGTAAGGAAAACAAGTAGATCATGTTATTGTTATAAACAGTGTAACACTAGCACTGGGGTACGTTAGGACACTAAGACTCTAGAACCATTTTTCAAGATAGGATGGCAATGGTCCTCAATTTTGGGACACTAGAGGGATGGTCATGGTCAAGGGATGGAGGGGATGGGGGGGTAGGGAGGGGTGTTGTGTATTATACATATAGAATTTGAAATGCTAGTTATGAAATGATGTTTCAGGACAACATACCAAACTGAAATACTTGAATATATAACAAAATTGCAACACGAACTAAAACCATTGAACATTCAACATACTAACATAGTAAATACCCAATAGTAACATTCACAAAACAAAATTCAAATACTCTTCCTAGTGACACTGTGGTTGCAGAATGGTGGACGTGGGGGTACTCGAGTACTCCAAGTACCCAATGCAGGGAAATGTCAACGACAGGTACTTCTAGGTTTGGAGGGGGGTATGAGTCCCCAACCTGAGTTTGACTGGTTATAAATGCTATTCCAATACATTGCTTTATATTTGTAGTTAGAAGCTCAATGCGGAAAATAATCTTCTTGTAATAAGAAAAAGAAATAATTTAATTTTTTAAGTAATCAAGATTATAATTTTTTTTTGGTTCAGTTTCATTTTGCAAGGGAAAAGAGTATAGATTAAGCTATTGTTATAAGTGCTATTCCAATATATTGCTTTCTAATTGTAGTTAGTTTAATAGCTCAATGAGGAAAATAATCTTCGTGTGAAAGCTTTGGCACCTTACATTCTCCTCTGTACTAGTTCATTTAGTTATCCTTTAGTCCAATCTGATTGCATAGACATCAGTTACTGTACATTATAGAAAAACAAGTAATACACTTATCATGAGGACATTGGTAGTGACATGATCTAAAACTGATTGAAATGAACCTACAAACTAAACCATGAAAAGCAATTGAAATTGAACAAAAAAGCATATTCTCTTAATAAGTATAATGATCTTACAAAGCAGAACTGAATGTATATAATAATTAATCAGCATGCATAAAACTGTGAAACAAATACAATGGAAACTGATGTAAACACTCCAACACTTCCTCACCAACTTTCCCATCAACATTGTTTGAATTTTGAGAGTGCTTCCAATTAGCTAAATACTGCCATTTTGCATTTGTGCATTTGCTATGGGTGAGATTTTTCAAAAATCCACTGATATGAACTAACAGCACTAGGGAAACCTTAATTTGGAATCAAATAAAAGCACATGTTATCTCATATAAGGCCAATATGGTTAAGGAATCAGTCCTCAGCTAATAAAATATAGGACTTCAGAGAAAAATCTGCCATGAATTAAACTTTTGGCATAACTAGAAGGCTGCAAAAGTGCCCTCCTATTGAATTTCCGAAGCTTGTATTCAATTTCAAGTTCAAAGAGAATTTCAATGCATCATGCAATAACATCCAATTGAAAACTTTTAAGCTGAGATATTTTGAGAGCTTACAAGTTTCAGTAAATAAAGGTTCTTTTATGAAGGCTAACTAGTTAGATACAAATGCTTGACAGTTTTGAAGTTGTCCTCAGTGTCGTATCTATTCCCTTAATAGACTAATGGTATCATTGAAGTCTACTACCCGATCTTGGAGTCCAAATCCTACTGTTCAGTTTGCATAAAACCCTCCTAGGTCAAAATTTACTTCAAGAGTAGGAGAGGTATACAAGTACAACCTAACTCTTATCTCTGACCACCAAGGGAAAAGGCCAAGTTGGTCTAAAGTACAATGAGATCCACTTCATAGATATTCAGAGCTAAATACAAGAGTGCACTGGTACTAGGCAAACTCCCCAAGTCCTCAGATGAGCCTGGTCTCCCAAGGCCACAAGACTAAGGAACAAGTCCTGTGCCTGGCCAGACTCACATGCCCCAATATCAAGTGTCACTCCACAGTTGTGCAATTGATGTACATCAAAGGATGATATCCATTTTAAAATTCCCAGTCCATTCTGACTTTCTTTCAATTTAACCTTCCAGATTTTATTTGCAATCACATAAAAGCCTAACAAACTTACACAATCAGACACATGCACTCAATAGCATTCATAACGAATATCTTCGGTCACTCTGTTGAATTCTGCCCAAACCCAAACCCACCCACACCCCCACCTCCCCTGCCAACCACACCCTTGCATCAAGTTTTTGTCATTTTTGTATGCCAGTCAGGCAGTGTTGTTTTGAGAACAGAAAGGCATTGTCCAACCGTCCAACAATAGCCAGTAAAAATTATGCAGAACCAGCCTCGTCTCTTAGCAATCCCAATACCTGCCTCATGTGTTTCCCTTCCAGACTAACTCCACAGTGCCACAGAAAAGTTTCTTTTAATTTTCTAGTACTTTGGTGCTTGTTGGTGATTTGTTCTAGCATCTGACTATCTCATTTCTTGAGCTTTCTATCTAGTCCGTTACACATATGCCAGTCCATTAACATTCATCACTCCAGCTATTGATTATTTGCAATCACTTCCATCTTGCACAACAATGCAATCACACTTTCTGCACTTGCTTTTAGTTGCTCCAATCTTTGCCAGGAAGCCTAATTAACCCAGACTTGAGATGCCGTCAACTTAAACAAATCCAATTTGCTTTGATTACTATGTGCACATTGATCCCACTAATGATCTTGCTGAAATCTGAATTTGTTTGATTTTCTTATTTATTTATCTTTATTTTTTATCATTACTTCAACCCATTATAATCAGTCTAGATCAACCTATATATTGGTCCAGGTCCACCTACTTGCTACAGACCATCTGTCCAGCTAGTGAGTAATCTGGCTGAATTATATCTAGCTTTACTCATTTGCTAGTTTCTCATCCATTTTGTTGCACTCTCAACTAACTTAAATGAACAAAAGTTTCTTTAGTCTTACAATCACTTGCTATCAACAAGTTGGCTCAATTTGTCCTAATTTTCAGGTTGATCATTTTGCTGTCACCAATTATTTTTAATTCGAAATGATTTACACTAGTTTTAGCCTTTGATTTTTTTCACAAAACCTATGATATTGGATTTATTTAACAAAAATCATGGTTTTGAAGTGGTCTCTCAAACTTTTGCTACCACCTTCTAATCTAGGTCACAAGGTTAATGTTCAAGTTTGTGTCCATTATCAGGAAATAAAGAAGTCACAATAGTTTGTCAGCTATGTAAACAAGAGTAAATCTTCAAGATAAAAAAGTTTGAGGTTTTATCTTGAGTATTAAAATGTAACAAATGATCATATTAACCAATAAATGAACAAAACAAAACTACAAACATTGATATGAATAATTACAAATTCATTATAACAACTAATTTTGTGGGGATGATCTATGAGTTTTATCTCCAAAATGATATCATATATAGTAGCATACCTATTTTGAACAAAGTCTATGTAAATGGCACCAATAGATATCATTCTTAAGGCACTCATTCTGCTTGAATGACAGATCCACTCAGAAAAAATGTGTCTTAAGTACAGTATCTCTTGCCATCTTCACATAAACTTATCTAAAATTAGGTAGGCTAGTACCCATTTCAAGTAAAAAGGTTATAAAATGTAACATGAATAAAATATAAAGCATAGATCTCAATATAATAAATAAAGACAGTTGGAAAAGACAATAGGTGAAAGAAATTTTTTTATCGGCAATCTTAATAACATTACCAATTGTCAAATATATAAACTACACTATATTAGGCTATTGGCAAAAATTTATAAATGTTAGATAATTAAGTCAAAGTTATTTACTTGTGTTACTACCAGTTTAAGATTAAAATTACATACTTATGTTACTACTAGCTTCAGAATAGTGGCAAACTTATGTTGTCGACACCTAAATGGTGCTGAATTCAAATCTTCCTCAATACAAAAAAAATTAAAAAATTAAGCTTTACATCCAGATCCACTTATGCAAGTAATGCTTCTCCCCAGAAAATTTCATCTGGAAAGTAAATTAGGAAGTCAAGACAGCACAGGCTCAGTCAAGGAGGGTAGTCCCCTAATTTACAGGTGCTCATTAGCAGATGGATGCCCAATAAAATCAAATGGTTCTTTTGCCTATGAATGCTAACTTGTAACATGGGATGAGGTGGACAAAAAAACAACCAACCAGCTAAAATCCTTTAAAAACATCAAAAAACTGTGATATAACTTCAGTTACGGCTTTTTACTTAGAAATTCACTTCAGAACACTAAAAGAACTTCAGAAGAAGAATTTTTGATAGACAAAATCTGAGGCCAAGACAGTAGATGTTTTTTAAATGTCCAAGAAAAAAATAATAATAAATTAAATAAAAATGCAAGTTCTCTGTGGATTTTCTCTGGGTGCACACTTTGGAGCACAAATTCATCTATGGATGTACCCACCCTACCCCAAGCTCCAAAGCCTGGACCCAAAGAAAATTGGACCACAAAACTGAACTGAGGATAAGCTAAACTCAAATCTAGGGTTTTACGTTTTTCTAAGCAAGTTGGACCACAAAACTGAACTGAGGATGAGTTAAACTCAAACCTAGGGTTTTAGGTTTTTCTAAGCAAATTGGGAACAAGGTAAAATTGCTCAAATTCACATTGTATTTGTTTGCTGAATGTATATTTTGTCTAGTGTGTGCCACGTCCAAGTCTCAAGCCCAAATTTCAGTGAAAAATAAACCTGCATAGTCTATGTCAAGTCCAAGTCTGATAACTGTGGTCCAAAGCTTGTTCAAGAAACTTCGGAAAAAAAAGGTTCCTAAAGAAAATCCTAACAAGCTAGGGAAAAGAAGTGTAATCGTCACAACACTGAGACCTTAAATGAATGCAAATGCCAAAGGCATCAAGGTGGATGGCATCAACCTCTATTTCAGCTATGTATTGTGCATTTATCCCTTACTTCACATCTTTTATTTACTTGTATCTCCAATCCTGTTGACCAATCCTAAGGAGATGGATGTAGATCTTTTTCTACTTTAAGCTAAAGCCTTTTAACCAAGCTTTTTTAGATAAGATTACTTTATGACCTTGGTGCTACCAAAGCATTAATCTTGTTCTTTTTAACTTGTAAATTCATCATAAAAGTATGTTCTTCTCTTCAAGCCCATTTTCCTTAGTGCCCATGCATCCATGTTTACCCTCTATTTATTAAATATCCTCTATTTCCATTTACTCTGCATGAATAATGTATGCACTGAAATATGCTCTCAAAGGAATTAATCTACGGAAAACAAAATTCAAAGTGACATCAAAATTGGACGAAAGGGATCCAAAACAAACAAGTGTTGGCCTCCTTAATGCAGTGGTGTGTCTTCTGGTTGTAAATTGTATGTGCGCTCACAATTTTGGCATTATGATTGTGCTGAAACTTGCTCAAAGATGGAGTTGTGTGGAGACAATGAAGTTGAGTTGTTGCATTCTTTTGTTGCATAATGAAAGAATGAGACAATGTTTTGGTTATGTGTTGGAGAGAATGAAATGGAGAACTATGATGAGGAGATGGAGATTGAGCGTGCAGAAAAGTTAGGCTTCTCACCCCATGAGAGGTTGAGAATGCCAAGTGTTGGGAAGAGGAATATGGTTGAGTGCAAGAAAGGTTTGTCTTAAAGGAACTTCTTGTCCTCACACTCCTAAGAACACAGGGAAGAGGAATAAGGAATTTAAAATTGCTTGAGAATGCCAAGTGTTGGGAAGAGGAATATGGTTGAGTGCAAGAAAGGTTTGTCTTAAAGGAACTTCTTGTCCTCACACTCCTAAGAACACAGGGAAGAGGAATAAGGAATTTAAAATTGCTTTGAAGTGAAAAGAGGGAAGTGTCCCCATATGGTACCATCCAAAAGTGGGTGGCTGAGAAGGCTAAGTGGGTTTCGGGAAGAATGTCATTTAAGGTGTGAGTTAACATTCTCCCTAATCTTCATAATTAGGGGTGTGCACATTAAAGGAGGGGATTAAATTAATAAAAGTAGGTCCGTAGGCAAGTGACAATGTAGGTGGATGGGACATTTGGAAAGAAAATGAGTAGAGGAATAAAAAATTCCTTTTAATTCAAAGTGCAGGGAAGGGATAAAATGAATTAAATCAAATAAATATGGGAATTTATTTAGTTTAATAAATGAAGTGGGAAAAGGAGGATTTAATTAAATTAAATAGCAGGAAGGAATATAGTTAGTGTACATATATTAGGTAAATTAATTTAATTTAGAGAAAAGGAAAATGCAAATTAATTAATTAAAATTTTAATTATTGAATTAATAATGGAATTCAAATTGAAGGATAAAAGACAACTTAATTTTGATCAAATGGAAATGATCACATTTAGGTGTCTACAAATTGCTAGCATTGATTTTCTTTTATAGTTTCCTTTACCCTTAGTCTTATGCTTAGGATGTAGTTCGGGATGACACTTAAATATTTTAAAATCTACATGCCAATCTATATGAAATGAGTACAATGACTCACTGTCCTCTTTTGGCACTATTGGATCAGCTTTCTTTTTTTTTTTCCATAATTCCTTATATTTCCCTTGGATTTGGAAGACTCTCCTTTGTATCTCTTTTTTCTTCTCTCTTACATAGTGTGCTTCGATGCAAGCCTTCTCCAAGCCCTTTGGGTTAGCAGCAGCCACTCTCCTTCATATGTGAATATGGGGTCAGCCAAGATATTTATCATCGTGTCCTCCTTATGATGTATACCAATCACAATAGGTTGCTGCCAATATTGCTTGCTTTGAAAATTTAAATTGTTTGTAATACATCCATCTTCTTATCAAACTTATGTCATCCTATAGGATTGAAAATCCTTCTTGTTGAGACTCTGATAAACTAATGGCTTTCTCCTTTTGATACAATTTCCAACATGTGCATCCCACTATACAAAGAGCATGATCAATCACCTCAAGGCAAACAAAATTGATCCTTTTAACTCTTATTTATTTTATGGAGGTTAAAAATAGACTTCCAATTACTTTGTGTATATAATATTTCATTTGTCCATTAAAAGGTTCAGTTTCTTATTTTGTTTCAACCTTGAATGGATTTACACTGTTTGCTTTTATGTTAGGTTTATTTATGCCATCCACAATAATACTGCATTTCTTTACCATAGCCTTAACCAACTCACCAATAGAAATTTGGCCTTCTTCAATTATACCCTTTTGCCTACTCAAGCTCTTGATGTTGCCTCAACTATTGTTGATTCTGTGATGCCTTTCATGAGGCCTTATAGTCCTATCAAATGTGCATTCAACTCCTCCATGGGTGTTTTGAGCTCTTGTTCATTTATGCAAATTCCCTTCACAAATCCACAAAAGATTAAGTTGTTTTGATGCCAAAACTGATATAAAAATTATACTTTGGGATTTAGAAATTGATAAAAATGTTTCTCCTACTTTCTTCGCCAATAAAAAGTTCAGATTTAAAAGATCAGGAATTAGTGTACTTAAACCATAAACAAATAAGGAACAACTCACAACAAGCTAATTTTATCTTGGAAAACCCTAAATATGAGGAAATGCTAGTTTATTCAATGCATGGTTGACTTTCCCAGGGCTCTTAGTTATAGTTGTTTCAAGGCTTGGTTGAGTTTCCTGCTCCCTGGGTGAAGATCAATAGTTACTGAATGTTAAACTGATGCCTGTACAGTCAATTGCCAATATAACTGTGGACACTGTAAATGTACTGGTAAACTTTAAATCAGACTGTGCTACTATTTGCAAATGAATGCAATTCAGAATTTATATATATCAAATAGATATTCAGAACTGAGAGATAATTGCTGATGATTTTATTGCACAAGTATAACATGCAGAGATAGAACTATTTATGATTTTGATTGTCCTTATCTCCTGCATTTTATCCATATGTATAGCCCTACCAAAGGGCGGTCATGTCTGATTGGTCTAAAGAGGCATGATGGTTCAATTAGAATTATTCCCAAAAGCCGATCCTAATCAGGTGTTTGTAATTAGCTAATTAAAACACTAATCTCATTAGTGTTGTTTGGATAACAAATCATAACTGATCTGCATAAGGCAATGATCATAGACTCTACCAATGCTTGATCGTTTTGGCAAGGTAATGCACAATTTCAAGAGATAATTACAGATTTCATAGTTAGCAAAATATGCAGAGTCAGATTGAGATTGTTGATGGTAAGGATAATAACTTCGATCATATATTTGTGTGTGTGTGTGAGCGCACAGGTGTATATCATCAGTTCACATGGTGAACTGGTATACATGCATGCACACACAGTTATTAGGTTCAGCTTTTCATAGTAACTGACGCTACCATAATTTAACACTCCCTCTTAGCGAGGGAAGATAACTAAGTATGAACTGATTTAGACATCACCTAACTCGTGATATCAAGGAGTATATAAAACATCAAGTCTACATGAAATTCATATATCCTTGTTATGGTATGTGCACGGACATCACATGATGTCTACCATAATATATCATGGCATATCCACATATATTACGTCACATTATATCTACCACGATTATCTCATAAAGAGCATATTGATACACAACCGATATCAAGTCAGGATGATATCTATCAATAAGTCCAAGAGATATTAACTCTAAAGACATTTCCATGAATATCAAGTCAACATGATATTCATCATGATAGTGAACATTGTAAAGTCACCATTTTACAATATGGTATACAAGTGTATATTATCAAAAAGATCGCCACCTTTTAGTAACGTACATAGGGGCCCATAAGGTCATAGAGTCACACATGACAAAGAGTTTAAACATTAAACATCTTTATATATATATATATATATATATATATATATATATATATATATATATATATATATATATATATATCAGTACAAATAGAACAAGTTTTGAGATTTAGTCTCAAAAAATTACATTTCAACCATACCAAGTTTCTTTCTGAAGTACTCCACTTTAACTCTAGAGAGAGGCTTGGTAAGATTCTCTGTTGTTTGATCATTTTTACAAATATATTACAACTGGATTGCTTTCCTTTCAACCATATCTCTCACATAGTGATAAGGGATCTCTATATGCTTGGATCGATCATGGAAAACAAGATTCACTGAGAGTTTGATGCACCTTTGATTGTCACAGTGGATATTAGTAGGTTTCAGGGGTTCTCTAAATAATCTCACAATCAACTTCTGAAGCCGTACTACTTCTCTAGCTCCCATCACGATTGCAATGTATTTTGCTTCAGTAGAACTTTGTGCTACGAAAGACTATTTCCTGCTTATCCAAGAGATCATGGCTGATCCCAAACTAAAACAACATCTAGCCGTGCTCATCAGTCACACTTTCGGCCCAATCTAAATTTGAGTATCCATGTAAGTCTAAACAACATTCTTATATTTGAGCCCATATCCAATAGTACCCTATAGGAACCCCAATATGTGTTTAGCATCAACAAGGTGTATCTCTCACAGTTCACACATAAACTAACTCAAGGCATTCACTGCATAGCAAATGTCAGGCTGTATGTTAACCAAGTACATTAGAGTTCTAATAATCTATCTATAAAGGGTAGGATATGCAAATTTGGAGTCAATTGTTACCTCTTTCAATGTATGCAAGTTAGTTTCCATGGGTCTGGACATAGGCCTACAGTTTAGCATTCCAAATCTTTTCAGAATATCAATGAAGTATTTTCCTTGATCCAGAGGCATACTGTCAAGTTTCTGCTAGACTTCCAATCCTAGGAAGTAGTGTAAATTAGCGAAATCCTTCATATCAAATGCTGAAGCCAAATCTTTCTTGCATTGAGCAATAAGGTGGTCTTCTCTTGTAATCACCAGGTCATCAACATATAGAATTAATATTAACATGTCACATTCAATAATTTTAAAGTAGAGATTTGGATCTGCATAATTCTTAGAGAAACCTAGTCCAATAAGGTAGCTATCAATTCTCTCGTAACAGGCTCTGGGAACCTGTTTGAGTCTATACGAGGCTTTCTTTACTTTGCATGCATGAGATGCCACATCATGAATCACAAAACTATCAGGTTGTTATAGGGGATTGTGTAACTAGTGTGCCTTATGTTTCTCTATACCATTATTTGTAGCATGTTTAATTTTGAAGAGTCATTTAGAGACAATAGATTTCCCTTTAGGTCTAGGTACTATATCCCACACATCATTTTTTTAGAATGGATTGATGCTCTTTTGTCATGGCATCTTTCCATAATTGGTGTTTAAGAGCTTTTGTTA
The DNA here is from genome assembly GCA_028749045.1 of Cupressus sempervirens. Lineage (NCBI taxonomy): Eukaryota > Viridiplantae > Streptophyta > Pinopsida > Cupressales > Cupressaceae > Cupressus > Cupressus sempervirens. Next base: position 255,624,928 of record CM053785.1, on the reverse strand, counting down.
TAATAGTAGGTTTTGAGTTTATAATCTCGTTCATTAGAGCCATGTATTTTGATAATATATTAGGCCTCTTACTCTCTCTAAAAGTGCCTTCGGGTGCGGCAAAGTTTTATGCTTCCTCAACAACCTTTCTAGCCCAAAGTGGTTATTTCCTTTCGTTAATGTTTTGATTTTTCTCTTCATGCTCCCTCTGAATCTCAGGATCAGCTTGGATTACACTAGAGGCTTCTTCTGGTTACTCCCTCTAAGGCTTGGAAGTAGGTTCTTCCTCCATGTTTTCAGGTGAGTCCTGAATTTCTAACTCATCTAAGCTCTTTGACCTTTTGAAGGCAATGCCTTCCTTGAAGGTGACATCTTTGCTCAGCTCTACTTGGCCTTGTTCAAGTAGGTATATCCTGTAGCCTTTGGAAGTTTCATTGTAACCTACAAAAATCCATTCTCTCCTCGAAGGTTCTAATTTTGTCCTTTTTCTCTTTAAATGCATGTATGTATACAAGACACCCAAATATCCTAAGATGGCTTATATCGAGTTTTATCTCGGTAAAGGCCTCTTCTGGTGTTTTATTATCAAGATGTGAATGGAGACATCTATTTTATATCTAGATAGTTGTTCTTGAAGCTTCTGCGCAAAATGAAGCATCAAGGTTTTGGTCACACATCATTGACTTTGCAGCCTCTACAATGGTTCTGGTTTTTCTCTCAAACACCCCATTTTGTTGAGGATTATAAGGTATAGTGAACTCTCTCTTAATCCCAACATCAATACAAAATTCTTTAAAGATTTCTTAAGTGAATTATTTCCCATTGTCAATTCTCAAGGTTTTAACTTTCTTTCCAAGTGAGTTCTCTATTAGGGCTTCGAATTCTTTGAATTTCTTAAGAATCTCTTCAGACTCTTTACATTTCAGGAAGTAGATCCAGGTATATCTGGAGAAATCATCCACAAAAATTATATAATATAGAGACCCTCCCATAATGGAGTTGACATGGGTCTACACAAATCTGAGTGGACTAATTCTAATATATTTATAGTCCTGCTTAAACTATTTTGGAAGGATCCTTTAGTGTTCTTCCCTAAAGCACATTGCTTACATGTACCACTGGGGACTGTGTTTAGTTTGGGAAGTCCTATCACTAATTTTTCCATAGATAATAAGGCTCAAAAGTGTATATGCCCTAATCTTCTATGCCAAATTTCATTGGAGTTATAGGTTTCATGAATGAGTGCTTGCTTTGACTCAATCCAGAGTTTGTATAGGTATCGATGTCTCATACCTATGGTTTTAGCCTTCTTAAAAGTAGCATTCTTTGGCCATGCCCTGATTTTTCCATCCATGAAAGTGGCTCTATATTCATTATCTTCCAGGGCAGATATAGATACTAAGGATCTTTTAATTCCTAGTACAAATAGTACACATCTTGTAGTTGAATAGTGATGCCCAAGTCTAATTTAATGTTATAGGTTCCCACCCCTTTTACAGAATGTGCGGAGTCATCTCTGATGATTATCTCTTCCTCAATTTCTTCCACCATAGTATCTAGATGTTCTTGTAATTTGGTTATATGTCTTGACGACCCACTATCAATCACCCAAGTGTTGAAATTGTTTGCTACATGATTTGATAGTGTTGAATAGAATAGAAACTTCTCAAAATCCTCTTTTTTGTTTGTTTTTCCAACTTTAGCATAGGATGCTTTTTTCTTAGTTTTGTCATGACAATTTGCAGCACAGTGACCATATTGATCACATCTAAAACACTGAATATGGGAGACATCTTTTCTTTGTCTGAATGAACCTTTTCCATTATGATTTTTCTTCCTTTTGAAGTTCTTCTTTCCTTGTTATGATGGTTGGTATTCAGAACATCAATGTCTTTATTTATGAATTTTTGTTTGATTCCTTTAGGTAACTGCCTAGCTTCTTCTTGTAGGCAGTTGGATTTTAGGCAGTCTAACTTTGGGAGTTTTGAGCTTGCACTTATGCCTTGTTTGAATGATTCCCATGAGTTGGGTAGGCCAACTAAAGCTATTAGGGATTATTCTTTGCTTTCAATTTTATACCCTACATTTGATAATTGATCCCTTAATTCTATTATTGTCATGAATAAGGCATTCAAAGATTCTCCTTTGTTCATACTTATGTGATTCAACTGTGCTTTGAGTGCAAGGGTTCTGCCGGTATTATTTATCTCAAAGGTGTTCTCTAGAGATTTGAACAGAAGCATGAAGTTGTCTGTTTTGCCAGTATAGGTACTATGTGATCTCTCACAGAATACACTATCAATTTCATAGCTTTCCTGTTATTTTCAATCCATTGGGATTTTTCTGGCTCATCCTCAGGTTCTGCCATTTTATCTTTTACATATGAATCTACTTTGTTCTCTTCTAATATCATCATGACTCTCAGTTTCCATACTATGAAGTTGTTGGCTCCTTCAAGGCGATCCTCAAACCTGATTGTGTTAGTCATTCTGATTGAAGTGTGACTGTACTTTATTAAAGTAGGTAGTCTGATTTCTCAAGTTTAACTTCGATCTTCTTAGCTTAGCTCTGATACCATGTAAATGTACTGGTAAACTTTAATCAGATTGTGTTATTATTTGCAAATGAATGCAATTCAGAATTGATATATATCAAATAGATATTCGGAACTGAGAGATGATCACTGATGATTTTATTGCAGAAGTATAACATGCAGAGATAGAACTATTTATGATTTTGATGGTCCTTATATCTAGTGTTTTATCCAAATGTATAGCCCTACCAAAGGTTGCTCATGTCTGATTGGTCTAAAGAAACATGATGATTCAATTAGAATTATTCCCAAAAGCCTGATCCTAATTGGGTTTTTGTAATTAACTAATTAAAACACCGATCTCATTAGTTTTGTTTGGATAACAAATCAGAACCAATCTGTATAAGGCAATGATCATAGACTCAATCAATGCTCGGTCGTTTTGGCAAGGTAATGCACGATTTCAAGAGACAATTACAGATTTCATACTTAGCAAACTATGCAGAGTCAATTGAGATTGCTGCTGACAAGGATAATAACTTTGATCACATATATATGTGTGTGTATGCATGTATATCAGTCCACATGGTGAACTGGTATGTGAACTGGTATACATGCATGCACACATAGTTATTAGATTCATCCTTTCATACTGACCAACGCTGCCATATTTTAACAGACACCAGTGCACCTGCACCATGGTCTAGACTCCAGTGCACTTATATTGTCATCTGCTCAGCCACACTGGCATCTATGGCTAGTATACATTGCAGCACTGTTCAAACATACATGCTTTTATCTGAAACTTAATCTCTAATTCTGTTTCATATGTTTTTCGAAATCCATTTGGATTGTTATTGGACTATCAGAAGAAAAAGAACTCAGTTAAGTCTTCCTTTGCTTGATGAGTTCTTAAATGTGTATTTGTTGTTCTCTCGAACCAATCTGTGATGGAATGTACTGTTTGGTAGTGGAAATCCAAGAACAAGATCAGTTTGATGATTGATTAAGCAATGTGGAGGGATGTCTTTCAGTAATTCAAAGATATATTTGTATCATTGTGGGAGACTGTTAAATTTTTGCTTATGCTTTGCAGACCAATTCAATTGAGTTGAAATTATACAATTTTTTCAATACTGATTAAATTCTAATCCTGAGAGAATTCACCTTCTAAAAACTAATTGACCAGAGACAGGACTGAGATTATCCTTCAAAAAGACAAAGAGAATCTATATATCTTATAATTATTGAGGTTATAGAAAGGCTAAAGCTAAAAGTTCACATAGCTTCCTAATGAGGAGAATTCTCTCCTAAGTACACAACTAGTCAATTGAAAAATTAAATCTAAGAGCTACTATATTGTAGTTCAGGTAGCAAAAGGTCAGTGACAGAACTCAGAAAAGCTACTCATATAGTCAATACTCTGAATATCCATTTTTTAGAACTTGCTAGAGTAAACATAAGCCAAATTGCCTAGCAGATGAAATGAATTTTGTTGAACTTTATAACACATCACAACTTCGTTGGCACTGTTAAAAATAAATAACAATAACAATCCAATGTTTTCTAAGTGGTCAATAAAACACCCAAGTCAAAGCAAGGTACACTTCAATAAGATCCTTAAGAAGGCATATCATCGTGGCTCAAAAAGTTCAAATACACCCCAGCATAGATCTCTTACAGAATATTTTATTTAATTTGCTGTATAGGCATCAAGATGTCCCAGAAAAAAAAGTAAATATCACTGAGTAATCGGCTATTCCTGCTACTGTGCACAAATCAAAGCAGAACACTCTGGGATAACGTAATTTAAAGATAAGGGTTATCATGACTCAAAAGATTCAGAGACACCATAGCATAGGCCTCTTGAACATATATTGTTAATTAGCTTTAAAGGCATAAAGATGTCCCAAAAAGTTAACGAGGACTCCAATCCGCTACTCCTGCTACTGTAAGGAGGCAAAATGCCCTAGAAAATCAAAATTCTTGGCATATTTCACTTTGATGAGGCTAAAATAATATTTCAATATTCTCCACAATGGATTGTAGCAAAGTAACAAAAAAATCTCCAAACAATTACATTTGTTTCTTCTAACCTGTTGATATAACTGTCTTATTGCAGGATACATGGGTCTGTCATCATCAACTACTTTTCAGTTTATTTGTTAAAATCCTTTGAAAATGGATTGAAAATAAGAACTTGCCAAGGATAGTCATTCTTTTTATTTCATACAGCTGATGCGCATCTTGTAACTTCTTTCCATATGCAATCTTATGCCTTGACAAATAGTGGCATATACAGAAAACTTTTCTCCAAACAATTTTTAAAAAGTCATTACTTCACATAAAAGGCCAATGTTTTTGTATACATTCAAAATTCACTTCACTCAAACAGCTATTGTATTTATTGGAGAAACGGGCAACACCCAAACCATAATGGTGAGTCTCCAAAGAGCCCCATTGACAAAGAGAATCAGTTGCCTGGTGGTAGGGCACAGACATTAGTTATACTAGATTCATGTCCTAGATGGTCCATGGAAACAAACACAGCATCAGAATCACAAAGAGCCTTGACCACAAAGCGCAAGGAAGGGTACTGGAAAAATCAGCCACACCTGAAGCCCAACAAAAAGCTGCAGCCACAAAGAAATCAATAGCTTAGTGATAGAGCACCTCAGCATGCACCTCAGCATGCACATAGAAAGTCCTGGCTGCCACATGGGAGCAAACACATTGATGCCAAACCGTATTACGAAACCAATTATTAGTTATTTATTGTATATTCTTTCACAGATCGTCATGGGATAAGTAGGAGATATTTTCCATGGCAGGTCAAATTATGATATTGCTATCAGGATTCAACTGTGTAGTTTTCATATCAAACTCAATGGCCCATGTTTGATGAGGAGTGGTTCACAAGAACTGATCTCTCTTGGGAATGAATGGTCCACTTAGCAACTATTATCATCTAGGTGATGCTCACAGAGGTGAAGCCTTGGGTCTTCCCGAGAGGTCACCTCTGTGAGCATCACCTATATGGAATGAGTGATGGGTTCTTGTGAACCATTGCTCTATGAAACATGGGTCAATGACAATACAAAGTTAAATCCTGATAGCAATATAGATTGTCAAAAATCCATCTACATATCAAAGACTTGGAAGATGATTTAATGCCCATGTCCCTAATTCAACTGGTAGAATAATTATAACCTGACTAGTTGATGATTAGGTCTCCTGTAAAATGAACATCCTTCATTACCATTAAATGGTTATGGCATCACCACAACCAATCATCAATTTATCAAGTTCTGTGTATGTTCATGTGTAATTACACACACCAATTTAAAGCTACTTGATATATCTATAGAAACAATCGATTTAGAACAGCAAGCTCAAAAGCTTCTTTGATAACAGTCTCAACGTCAGATTTTGGAATGTAAAATACTATACTATTGCCTCCTCTGTAAATACAAAGTAGAATTACTGGCATGAACTAAAAGATGAGCAGAACATGCAAATAAAAAAATGTGCAACAGAGTAAAAGCCAAAAAAGAAAAACAGAATACCTGCACTGTTTTTTTAAAGTGATAAACATGCTGCTTAATAGATATGCAAGCTATACAATGACAAAATAAAAGCAATTTAATCATTTTACCAGTCCCTATCAAACTCCAATCTCAGGATTTGACAGCCACAACCAGTGAGAAATATTCCCTTGATTAGATAGTAGAAGACAGAAACATTCACTTGCCTTCAAGCTATAACATCAAAGAATTGAAGCTGTTTGCCGTTCTTGAGTGGCCCCCTCTGAATTCTGAGCATTGAAGAAATCTTGCAACGGAATCATCTTTATTTCAGTCTTTTTCATGCTTTTAATAGCCTCGGCAGTAGCTAATGCCCCAGCAACTGTTGTTATGATGGGTATTTTGTATGACAATGCCATTCTCCTAATCTGTCGGCCATCAATTTGATCTAGTGCATCCCCTGAACTAGTAATAATAGCTAATTGGACCTGACCATTGGTGATCATGTCACCAGCATGAGGACGCCCTTCATGGAGTTTCAAAACTCGCTCCACAGGAATTCCTTGCATTTCCAAGAATTTTGCTGTGCCACTGGTTGACAGTATCTTGAATCCAAGATCAATAAAACCATTTGCAACTATTGGAAGACTTGATTTTGTTAGATCATTAAAACTTAGGAACACAGTCCCTGCAAGAGGCAAAATTTGATTGGAGGCAATTTGTGCCTTTGCAAATGCCATCGCAAATTCAAAGTCTATTCCCATCACTTCTCCTGTACTTCTCATTTCAGGGCCGAGAACTACATCACAGCCTTGAAACTTTTCAAATGGAATTACTGCTTCTTTAACAGACACATGACGTGTAATAATTTCCTGTGTAAAACCAATGTCCTGCAGAGACTTTCCTGACATTACAAGGGCAGCATACTTTGCTAAAGGATGACCAACAGACTTACTGACAAAAGGGACTGTTCGGGATGCCCTAGGATTTGCTTCAAGGAGGTAAACTTCACCAGTAGGAGTTATTGCATATTGACAATTCATTAATCCACAAACCTGAAGTTGCTTTGCCAGCTTAAAAGTCCATGATCTAATGGTTGATAAGCATGCAGGTGAGACTGTTTTTGTTGGAAGAGAACAGGCTGAATCTCCAGAGTGTATCCCCGCTTGTTCGATGTGCTCCATGATACCACCAACAACCACATTACCTTCAAAATCTGACAAAGAATCTATATCAATTTCACACGCATCTATGAGATACTTATCAATAAGTACCGGCCTTTCTGGGTCTACTTGAACAGCAGTCTCCAGATATTGCTTCAATTTTTCGTCACTGTAGACAATTTCCATTGCACGGCCACCTAAAACATATGATGGTCTGACAACCACAGGGTATCCAATATTTTCTGCTATTGCCAAAGCATCTTTATCACTTTTTGCTATACCTCCTTGAGGTTGCTTGATTTTCAGCTGATTCAACACTGCATTAAACCTTTCCCTATCTTCAGCAGCATCAATTGAATCAGGAGATGTCCCCCAAATACGCACAGGCCCTTCCCCAGTAGCAGACATGGGCTTAAATTCATCAAGGTAAAGCTGTAAGGGCAGAGCAAGTTTCAATGGAGTTTGTCCACCAAACTGTACAATTATACCATTGGGCCTTTCTAAATCAATAACATTCAAGACATCCTCTATTGTTAGCGGTTCAAAGTACAGCCTGTCACTGGTATCATAATCTGTAGACACAGTCTCGGGGTTTGAATTCATCATAATGGTTTCATATCCTGCATCCTGAAAAGGCATGAAAGGACAATGGGTCACAAATATGTTAGAAACACAATCTTCATTGCCACTTTTGTGTGAACATTAAACAATAGCTTTCTTAAAGAATACTTTGAGGGCTGATAATGTCATACAAACCTGTAGCGCATATGATGCATGACAACAACAATAATCAAATTCAATGCCCTGACCAATACGATTGGGTCCTCCTCCAAGAATCAAGACCTTCTTTTTTATGCTTGGTGCTGATTCGCATTCATCGTCATAGGATGAATACATATATGGTGTATTAGCCTCAAACTCAGCTGCACAAGTATCCACTCTTTTATAGGCTGGACGTACACCCAAAGATAAGCGGCGAAGCCGAACATCTTTTTCAGATGAATTAGTTGCATATGCTATCTGCTTATCACTAAATCCGCTCCTCTTCACTTCATAAAAGTCATGTTTACTAAGTTCTGCTACTTTTGTGTTAGAAAGGAATTCTTCAAAATCTAGAAGCTCCCGAAACTGTGAGAGGAACCATTTGTCCACATAGCATAGTGCATGAATTTCTTCAACATTCATACCCCTTTTCATGGCCGCATAGAGTGCATACATCCTCTCTGGACCAGGAACTCTTAGACTATACTTAAGTTGTTCCCAATCCCAGTCCAGCTCCTTCATCTGCTCACAACCCCATCCAGAATGACCAGTTTCCAATGACCGAAGAGCTTTCTGAAATGATTCCTGGAATGTGCGGCCCAAAGCCATAGCTTCTCCCACGGATTTCATTTGTGTTGTAAGAATTGGTTGTGAGCCTGGAAACTTCTCAAAGGCAAAGCGAGGAATCTGAACACAAGTTGTAAGAAAATAGCATCAATCAATATTATTATACTCTTCTTTCTTCTGAAAAAGGAAAGACCAACCAGTACAAAGCCAATAGTATCTATGGGTTGCTTGCAAATTTGCGTAAGGCCACTAATATCCATAGGAATGATATTCATGTGCATGAAACAAATCACAAATTATACATGTTTGTAAAACGAAACATGGGGGTAAAAATCAAATGAAATATGATGAACAATAGTTTAAAAAGGGCATAAAAACATTGGCTATATAAACAGCTCATAAAATAATCCCTGTTTTATATTGTAAATGTTCAAAGAAAATCAAGGAAATGTATACAGATGACAATTAGAGATTCAAATCTCTTAGATGGCTTGATCATTTGCAGCTTCATCATCCCCACACTATCCAGAAGACCTCATAATCGACCTTTACCTATTTCTCTTGAGTTGCGGTTGTCATCAAAACATATTCAGAAGTTTAGTACTTGGCAAAAGTTTAGGATGTTTACTGTATTAATGTAACATATAATGGATTTGACAAATCAGAATAAGTTAAAAGAAAATCATTAAAATTAATGAAGATTTGATGCTGAGCCTGTATAAAGAAAAAGTTCCAACTTAATTGGGAAGTAATTAAGAATTATGGTGAATCCCATTAAATGGCAAGGCTATGAAAGCATATGCAACCTATATTAGAAATGGCAAGGCCACGAAAGTGCATCCAAGGCTATGAAAGTATGCAATATGTTCAATTTCATTCTTACTAAAGATATTAAAGCTTTTAAAATAGTGATTTATCTTATTTAGCGCTAAGTATTTTGTTGTTTGATAGGCTGTACTAATTTTTTTACCCAAAGTCAAGGGATTATAATAAGTCCTATCACTCCCTCCCGAATGTAAATTCCTGCTCAATGCAAGCTTGTCGGACAGCAATAATTTCTTTACTGAGAAGCAAGAGAATTAAATGCATATTGCTGCCCCTCAACCGTGAATTTCTTGTCTTTACAAGTTCTACTTAATTGAACAAAATATTTAACAATGACTGAATCCAACAGTGACTTGTGATTACTGTACCTCCATACAATAGTTTGTAATCCAGGTGGGTACAGTGGGTTAGAATGGGAAACCAAACAATATAACAGAACAATGGATTCCTTGAAATTAGAAAGCAAAGATAATAACACTTCAGATTCTCACTAACACCAATTAAAAAAGTAGATTATGCATTCGAGTCTACCATATCGAAACCTTACCTTAGTGACCACATAGTCAATAGAGGGCTCAAAACTGGCAGGAGTTTTCTTAGTGATATCATTGGGAATCTGATCCAATGTATATCCTACAGACAACTTGGCCGCCATCTTAGCTATAGGAAACCCAGTTGCCTTTGATGCCAATGCAGATGACCTTGACACCCGCGGATTCATCTCTATAACCATAACTTCACCATCCTCTGGATTCACAGCAAACTGAACATTAGAACCTCCACATTCTACGCCAATTTCTCTGATTATTGCCACAGCATAATCTCTAAGACGTTGATATTCTTTATCTGTCAGAGTCTGTGCCGGGGCCACAGTGATTGAATCCCCTGTGTGAACACCCATGGGATCAATATTCTCTATTGAGCAAATGATCACAACATTGTCAGCCAAGTCCCTCATAACCTCAAGTTCGTATTCCTTCCAGCCCAGAAGAGACTTTTCCACCAAAACCTGAAAACAGTGAAAACTTAAGCAGCCAATGTTACCAAATCATTACTTTAGTTTCTTTTATCAAATTAAATGTGATTCAAAACGAAGATTAGTCTCATTTTTTTGGCAAAAATAACATTTTTCTTTAATAATTTGTCAAAAAATTGTATAAGATGTATATATCTACAAAAAATTGAACAATAAATCGACCTCAAGAAATCTGTATTACCTTGGAGAAGAGTTAGAGTTTTGATTATCCAAATTCAATGTAAAAGGATTAAGAAGTATACGTTGCAGAACACTTGCTCAAAATATGAGTATTCAAAAAAAATAATGTATCTACATTCAAAATAATAGGATTTAGAAATCTTCCCTTTTCAATAGCACCTATGAAAACTATTAACTTGAAACTTGATGCTCAAAAATGTTAACAATGAAATAAGTTTTGAGATTCCAAACTAAACATAATAGGACTGGGAAAGAGGCCTTCACAAAACACTGACACAAACTATCTTGTTATATTTGGATGCTCAAGGTGCTAGCACTCACAATTGAAGAATTGAAGAAGATTCACCAAAATATTAAATTCTAAAACCTTCCAGCTACTTAAAATTTGCCTTACTTGAGAAGTAATACTGGCAGCCAATCCAGCCTTACAGATTGTCTCAAACTCTTCCTTGTTGTAAGCAATGCCACCTCCGGTACCACCCAATGTGAAAGCAGGCCTGATTATTAGAGGGAATTCACCAACTTCTTCAGCAATCTTCAGGCACTCCTCCAGAGTTGTCCCGATCCCGGAGGGGGGAGACTTAACCCCGATTTTCTCCATTGCCTTCTTGAACAAATCCCTATCCTCGGACTTCTTAATAGCCTCCAACTTTGCCCCAATGAGTTCCACCCCGTATTTCTCCAGAGCTCCCCTCTCGGCCAAAGCAACCGCCAGATTTAGCGCTGTTTGGCCCCCCATAGTTGGCAGAATAGCATCAGGCCTCTCCTTCTCTAAAACCTGCTCGACTAATTCAGGAGTCATGGGAGTAATGTATGTTTTATCTGCCATATCAGGATCGGTCATGATGGTGGCAGGATTGGAATTAATCAATATAACTTCATAGCCTTCTTCCTTCAAGGCCTTGCATGCCTGTGTTCCAGAGTAATCAAATTCACAGGCTTGCCCTATGACAATAGGGCCTGCGCCCAAAATAAGTATTTTTTTCAAATCAGTGCGCTTACCACTTTTATGTTTGCCATTCTTCTCAGACCTCTCTATGGATCCATCCTGCTCCTTTGTTTTTGCAGAACAATTTACATCATTCCGGATTCTTCTCTTGCATTTGCTGTGACTGGAAAGCCCAACTGTGGGCTTCCTGCAGAGTGTGCGCACAGACGATCGAACGAGACGATGGGATTCGAAACGAAGCCCAGCTGGAAAAGCATCAAGCTTCTTTGATAGCTTCGAAGCTGAAGAAGAACCAAGCAATGAAGAAGCAGCCATGATTTCAGGCGGGAAATTTCAAGAGATCAGACTATTATTTTCCAAATGAGTTACTAAGGAGTTTCTTGGAAGCTTGAATTGCCCCTGCTAGAATTTCCTTTCGTATTTGTAAGGGCGTAAAGGGTTTCTGTCCTGTCAACATCTCAAAGCGGCTTATTCGGTTTCGAAAAGAGCTTGAAGGCTTTTTAATTGCTTAATTTTCGGGATTTTTTTGAGCCTGAAGCTAACATTATTTTTAAGGAGTCTGGAGTTTGAATATCCACTATAATTCTTGTTAAAACTGAATGAAAAACCCTAATTCGACTTTGTTTTTACATTAAACCTTGGCACTGAGTGAGTGCATTGTGCTCAACTTTGCACTAGGCAGCACTAAAAACTATTTTGTTGCTTTGAAAAGTTTATGATGCATTTGTCGCGTCGGATTTTCCATGAAAATGTTGGAATCTCAGTAGGAAAGCACTGGAATACCACTAAGGACAATTTCTGAATGGATTTTCATGTTTTATTTGGATCTTTGTAGGAAAGCACTAAATATAGAAGTGGGATCAGATAATATTGGATAGGAATATATGATTAAAGATTATAAAATTTGGGATATTTTGTGCGAATGTAAGCACTGGAATGGGTACTTTATTCATTTCAAATATAAAGTTCTTAGAGGATGTCTAATTGTCATCGATGTTATTTAACAGTTTCAGAGTATATTTTTATACCATTTTTGGATTTTATGAGTTATTTTAATTTTCAATTAACATATATATAATATAATTTTAATATGTTTATATATATATTGAAAAAGATATGTAAAAGTTGAGTTCATAATATTGTAATTATTGTTAAACAATATTAATTGCATATCATATTGTGATAAATATCATATTATGATTTATATTTTGTATTTGTATGTTATTCTTAGTATATTTGTATATTCCTTTTAAGTTATTAAGTCTAAATCATTAGTATATTATTACAACCTTTTATTTTTAGTTTATATTATTATTATGATCTTATCTTTCTCCTTTAAAAAAATATGTTTTATTTGCTCTCACTGTCATGTTCCTACTTTTAAATTTATTCATCCAAAAGAAATCCAAGCATATCCCTTGATGTGTCAAGACATCCTTTATCTGTAATTTTAATTAGTTTATGAATAGTTTTATATTTATTCTATAAAGTCTTTACAAAACCACACCAAAGTAAGCATCTACTAACAACATATAGTCATTTACTAAGATAGCTTAAAATGTCAAAAGGACAAAGTTTTACACAACCAAAAACAACCATAAAAAAAGACATAGTCAACCCATTTATCTCTTTAGTCATTTATGATGAACTTGAAGAGTTTCTTATAATTTCGGTTCAAAAAAAATTAGTTTTCATTTCACTAACCTTGAGATTCAATTTGTTCATCTTATTTGTGACATTATCTATATTGAAACTTTATATGTTATTAGTCTAAGGTCAATACTTGACGAGGGCACAACCCAAGACAAAATGAACACAACAAGAAAAGGAGAATCTTATTTTTAGAAATGATATGCTATTGCAGTCAATACAGAGAAAATAGACTCAACTACATGCCCTATGGGCTTACAATGTTATCAGATTCTAGAGAAAAACCCTTCTCACAGTACCTTCTCCCAAACTCCGTAAAGATTGCCTTAACAATGTAAGAAATGACCTTAAGTAAACTAAATTAGGTTTAGGACTAGGAATACATTTTAGAATATGTCATTTGGCATTCACCGCCAAAGCAGAAGGTTCTAGAAGACATGTCAAAAGTCAGTGCAAAATTAGAAGAATCTAGAAATGGTAGTCCACTTCCAAGAGGCATAACTTTTGATCAAGGACTCTGATTGACGAACAGTTTACATTTCTAGCAAGCTCTCCAAGCGCTCTCCAACATTATGGACAAGCTATGCTAGTTCCCCATTTTTTAGGCTCGTGTGAGGTCGTTTAGTGCCTCAAATTTGACTTTGAAGCACTCTTAAGGGGTCTCCTAGCAACTTAAAACTGTAATAACTTTCAAACCATAAAACCTTTTGACCTGATTCTCTTTAAGGAATTCTTTACATTAAGTACAATCATCCCTCCAACTTACACCCTCTAACTCATCATAATTATGGCTCAATTACAAAATAATCTATTTTTTTACACTGGCACATATCCCAAGGTGCTCAAAAACACTAACCTAGAAAACCAATAGTAGAACTATGAGAGTTGGAATCTCTATTTGGCCCAAATGGGTATCCAAAAATATAAATAGATTAAACATAAGCTAACACTAAGCATATTTTTGGGTGATACAGGATTGCCCTTACACCATTAGATGCTCCTACATTAGGCACCCATGGTAAATTGAAAAGTGACCTTGTCACTTTATAACAGGTAGAGGAAAACCCAAACAAAAAACCTCCATCTTTGGTAACCAGGTCAAGTCTTACAATGGTTGTCCCTTCCACTTCACTAGGTACTCCTTATACTACATGTTTATGGTGCTCCAACCTACATGACTATCCAAAATTTCTTCAATCTCCTCCCTCTCAAAAGTAAGAATGGGAAACATGGCTCCAGCATCAACTTCTCCTCTACACCATCATCATGATATTATGTTAAGTCTACAATATTGAAAATAGGGGAAATATGGATCCCATCTGGCAACTCCATTTCATAAGCATTTCTTGAATCATATTTCTTCAAAATCTTACAGGGACCAATTTTCTTCATCTTCAGCTTGTTGTAGGTGCCCACTGGAAATCATTCCTTCCTTAAGTACACCATAACCAGATCTCAAACTTGGAACTCCTTATATCTCCTCTTTTGATCCGCTTCGACCTTATACTATAGGTTCATCTTGGTAATATGAGCACATACCTCCTCTTGCAAGTTCTTGACATGTTCGGCAAAGTGTTCTACCTCAACACTAGTCCTCTCTCCTTGCTCCATCTTTCTCAACTCTGGTGCAGTCCTTGGACTACTCCCATACATAATTTGGAATGGTGATCTACCATTATTCCTATTCACATAATTATTGTAAGCAATTTTCTCTTGTGGTATAATCAAATCCCATCCCTTGGGCTTATCTCCTACTAAACACCTCAACAAATTTCCCAGACTTTTATTCACCACTTTTGTTTGTCCATCAATCTACAGATGATGTGCATAATTGAACTTCAATTTTGTCTTTAACTTCTTCCACAAAGTCCTCTAGAAAAACCCAATAAATTTAGTGACTCTGTCAGAAATAATACTTTTTGGGAGACCATGTAGTCTCACCACCTCTTTGAAAAAAAAATCTGCAATATGCACTGTATCGCGAGTCTTATGGCATGTAATTAAATGTGTCATCTTGGAGAACCTATCAACCACCACAAATACTGAGTCATTACCCCTTTATGTCATTGGCAAGCCAATAATGAAATCCATACTCATTCCCTCCCAAGGCTTTGATAGAACAAGCAATATTTGATAAAGTCTAGTATTCTAACTGACTCCTTTGGTTGTCTAACATACTCGACAACTCTGCACAAAATTCTTCACATCTTGTGACAATTGAGGCAAAAAATAATGTTCACTAACAATGGCAATGGTCTTATCTCGACCAAAGTGTCCAGTCATCCCTCCACTATGTTTCTCCTTGATCAAGTTCTCCCTTGTGGAACTCCTTGGAATACATAGTTGATTGCCTTTGAACAAAATACCATCTTGGATCATGTAATCTAACCATATGGTCCTATCTAGAGTAATAAGCTCTTTACAAGCCTTCCAAGCCTCTACAAAGTTAGGATCCTCAGGGTACAGATTCTTGAGTTCATCAAACCAAACCACTTCAACCTACATTTCTATCAGAAACAATTATCTCCTACTTAATGCATATGCAACCCTATTAGATCTTTCACTTATATGTTTCAATGCAAATGTATAGCTCTGCAAGAACTCTACCCATTTCAAGTGTCTCTAATTCGATTTACCTTGGCTATTTACGTACTTCAATGCTTGATGATTAGTATACAAGAAAAATTCTTTTGGCAACAAATAATGCCTCCATTTCTTTAAGGCCTAAACTATTTCATAGAACTCCTTATCATAAACGTAATACTTCTCCTTTGCATCATTCAATTTTTCACTAAAATAGGGAATAGGCTTACCTTCTTGGCTCAACACAACCCCAATAGCACTATCGCTAGCATTACAATCCACCTGGGACACTTTGTTAAAATCAAGAAGTGCCAATATAGGTTGCTCTATGACCTTCTTCTTCAACAACTCAAAACTCCTTGCAGCTCTTGTAGTCCACTTGAACTCTTTTTTATCCCCTCTCATTGTTTTAGTTAGGGGTGCACATTTACTATTGAAATTCCTAATGAACTTCTTGTAAAAACTAGACAAAACATGGAATGACCTCACCTCAGTGGCAAACCTTGGAGTAGGCCATTCCAGGATGACCTTCACCTTCTCTGGGTTCATTTTAAGACCTTCAATTGATACAACAAACCCCAAATAGACTAATTCATTTTTTACAGAGCTATACTTCTTCATAATTATCAACAATTTCTCTTCCCTCAACCTTTCAAGGACACCATGAATGTGCAATAAATGTTCCTCTAGAGACTTACTAAAAATCAAACTATCATCCAAATAGACAATAACAAATTTTCCCAACAATTTCTTTAATACCTCATTCATAAGTCACATGAAGGTGCTTGATGCATTGGTTAGCCCAAAGGGCATGACTAACCACTCATATAGACCCTCCTTGGTCTTAAATGCAATCTTCCACTCATCTCCCTCTCTTATCCATATATGGTGATAACCACTCTTGAGATCTATCTTTGTGAAGTACTAAACTTCACTCAATCAGTCCATAAGATCATCCATCCTTGGCAAAGGAAACTAGTACTTGATGGTTATCTTGTTTATAGCCCAAGAGTTTGTACACATCCTCCACTCTCCATCCTTCTTTGGTGCCAGTACTGTAGGTACTACACATGGGCTCGGGCTCTCTCGAATTAGACCTTTCCTCAACAACTCCTGAACTTGTATGTTTAGCTCCTCAATCTCAATAGGAGTCATCCTATAGAAGCCTTGTTAGGCAAACTAGCTATAGGGACTAAATCTATTTGATGACTAATTTTCCTTATTAGTGGCAATCCTTCTAGAACATTATCAGATATGATATCTCCATACTCACTTAATAGACTTGAAACTTCAACTAGAACTTCACTACTACCTTCCTTATTCTTTCTAGGAATTAAAGAATAACACATATGCTGATGTTTCATGCTATCCAGAAATTTTTTTCCATCAACAAGACATACTCTAGCACTATTGTATACCTTTTCACCCTCCTTTATCAAGGGCTTCAACTTGTGATGAACTCCATCCTTCACCAGAGAATATGTATTTACATGACCATCGTGTATAGTACACCTATCATACTGCCATGACCTTCCCAACAACAAATGGCATACATCCATCGAGATGATGTCACAGAGAACCTTGCCATGGTAACTCCCAATCTTGAACTTTACCAAACATTGTTCGCTAACCAGGACCTTATGATCATCCTACACCTAGCCAATCATATATGGATGGGGATGTTTCTCCATCTTTAGATTTAGCTTTGAGACCATCTCCTCTGACACCAAGTTGTTAGTGTTCCCATCATCAATTATCACATCACAACATTTACCCTCACACTTGCACCTAGTACGAAACAAACTCCTCCTTTGTCCAGGTTTAGTCTCACCACTCAACAAGACCCTTTCATTAACCAAAACCTCCCATCTTTTTGCATCATCTGAATGCAATGACTTAGCATCATCATCCACATGAGCAACCCCTGCTTGACCATCAACTCTCATATCTATCCTTCCTTAGCATTAAGAGCACCCATAGGCGCAATGGCCTTCTTCGTTGCAGTGAAAACATGTATTGTGAAATCCTAATCTTCCCAAACCTTGTCCATATCCTCTACCTCTTCTTATTTGCTCTCCAAAGTTTTGGCTATGTGAGCAATTGAAACCCTCATTCCTCTGGTTTCAACTAGTACCCACATCTTTATTTCTCTTGTAGTCCTCATTCTGGCATCCAAATGACCTACCACTGCCCCTTCCTCCTTGATCATGCCTCATTTTCTTTCCATCAAAGTTTTTGTTTAGCTTCTCCTCAACTTGCAAGCCAAACTAGTATGCCTCTTCAATGTTGGTCATTCTAACAAGACTTAGCTCCTCCTAAATGCTAGGTCTTAACCCATTAAGTTAATGAGAAATATTCTCCTTGTTTTATTTTGCATGCCTCATCCCAATAAGGACTCAGTAAAACTCCTTTGTATATTCCTGGACATATTTTCCCTCTTGCTTTAACCCTTGCATCTTCTTGAAAAAATCAATCGCGCAGTCAATATGAATGAATTGCTTCTTTAGTTTGTCCACCATGTGATCTCATCTTGTGATTTTCTCCTTCCCTCTTCTATTCCTTTTTAATTGAATCTCTTGCCACTAGATTTTGGCATGGCCCTTCAGTTTGGCCTTCGCAAACTTAACTTTATCTGGGTCCTCAATATCCTCAAACTCAAAATATTCCTCCAACTCATTGATCCAATCAATGAACTCATCCAGGTTTAGATTTCCCAAAAACATGTTGACCTCAAGTTTAGGTCTTTTTCCTATCTTGGAAATGGCCCTAAAAATATTCTCCTCTGCTTGGTTCAAAACTTCTCCTTCTTCTTCCCCTTCCTACACAACATTTCCTTCTTCATTTTCCTCCTCACTTTCATCCCTTGCGACAAGATTCATCCCTCTATGGATCTCGTCTTACAATGCTTGAACTTGTCTCTGGAGGGATCTAACCTCTAGGAAAACCCATAACCACACAATCCTGGTGCAAACTACCTCACAGTTGACACTCTGTCTACACACTCAAGAACTCTCGCTCTAATACCAATTGATGAGGGCACAACCCAAGACAAAATGAACAAAACAAGAAAAGGAGAATCTTATTATAAAAAATGATATGCTATTACATTCAATATAGAGAAAATAGACTCAACTACATGCCCTATGGGCTTACAATGTTATTAGATTCTAGAGACAAACCCTTCTCATGGTACCTTCTCCCAAACCCTGCTAAAAATATCTTTACAATGCAAGAAATGACCTTAAGTAAATTGAATTAGATTTAGGGTTAGGAATATATTTTAGAATATGTAATTTTCCATCCACCTTCAAAGTAGAAGGTTCAAGAAGACATGTCAGAAGTCAGTGCAAAATTAGAAGAATCCAGAAATGGTAGTCCAACTTCCAAGAGGCATAACTTTTGATCTGGGACTCTGATTGATGAATCGTTTACATTTTTAGAAAGCTCTCCAAGTGCTCTATAGCCCTATGGAAAAAATTTATTCATTCCCAATTTTTTGGGCCTATATGAGACCATTTAGTGCCTCAAATTTGACTTTGAAGCATTCTTAGGGGGTCTCCTAACAACTTAGAATTGCAATAACTTCCAAACTGTAAAACCTTTTGACCTGATTCTTTTTCTAGAATGCTTTAAATTATAAGTACAATCATCCTCCAACTTACACCCTCTAACTTATCATAATTATGGCTCAATTACAAAATAACCTATTTTCTACACTTGCACATATCCCAAGGTGCTCAAAACACTAACCCAGAGAACCAATTGTGGAACTATGAGAATTGGAATCTCTATTTGGCCCAAATGGATATCCAAAAATATGAACAAATTAAATAGGAACTGACACTAAACATATTTTTGGGTGATACAAAATTGCCCTTACACGACTAGATGCTTCTACATCAATACTTATGTTTAGGTGAATGATCCATTAAAGAGTTTTTCTAATGCTCAATATTTTTTTATTTTTATGTTTTTTTTAAAAATTATTTCTTTTTTCTAATTGATTCTTTACATTTTTGCTAGCCGTTTTTGTATTTTTCTATTGAGAAATTTTTAAAATTGTGTGGCCAATAAAAATAAGCATTAGTATTAGTTGTTTTCATCTCACTCTCTTTTATTAATTTCACCAAACATTTTTTTCAATCTTGCAGTTCATATATTTTCACTTTTTTAATTTTTAGAGTATTATTTTATCATTTATTTAGCCACTATTATTATTACTAGTGATTTTATTATTTTCATATTAAAAAAATATATATTTGGATTGAGAAGGAACTTCTCTAGTCAGCGCCTGTGCTCTAACGCAACATCGCCCAAACCCTCAACGACTTTTCCATCAGTCATAGAAAGGTAGAATAATCGGTAGATGAAGGCAAATTAAGAGTAGTGAATGAATTGAATGAAATCATTAAAGTGGATTGTGAAATTGAATGGTTATTTTCTATTTTTTGAAAGTTTGTTGTTGCCTCATCTAAACAGAAGGGTATCTTCAAATGACTTCTTACTTCTTCCATTTGACAATCACACCAAATATTTGAGAAAGTCCAATGAGAACAACAATCAATCAATATACTACATTTCACTTGGAAAATATTAGAAGCAGATATCAAAGGAAGTCAAAGTAGAAAATAGAAGCGATTAATATCCAAATAAAATAATGTGATTGGTTATAGAAGGTTTTATCATCATCAAGAGTTTAGAGCACAATCAAATAGGAGATCTAAAGAAAAGCCACATCGAAGGGACAAGTACGAGCTTAAGTGGAGAAAAAGTAGCAATTGGGTCTTAAATAATTAAGCAGTGAATTCTTCAAGGCAATGATCGAGTTAGAAATGCACCAAGCAACATATCTAATTAAAAGGTAGCAAAAATTGTGATAAACCTATGATCTATAGTCAAAACCAAGGCTAAAAATTATAACTCCTTGACAAAAAATTTAAATTCAATATCTATGACTACAACATAAGCGATTTCCTACAACATATGCAGTGAATTTCTCTGCCTCATTAGGCAATAATTTCTCAAACACAAGATAGGAATTTTATGATTTCAAAGGCTTTTTACCTACAAATTACATTCTTATTCAATATCAGATTACACCCAAATCTGGGTAGCAAAATCTATATCACTAGGTGGCAGGAAATAATTTCCAAACCTAGCAGGGACTTTTACATCAATAGATTGAGATTGGGAGAAATGATAAAAAATGTTGAATATTAGACACCAATAACATCAAATTCAAAAGAACATTATTCAATGAACAATATTAATTGAGCTATAATTGGACCTAAGCATCAACAAATAATATTAAGGCAACAATGAATAAGAAGCAACAAATTTTCCAGTATGTGGTTTGTTCAATCATTGCATACTACATACTTTCTCCAATTTGGCATTGACACCTCCATCACAACAACTTCATCATTTGGAAATTGACTAAGCATGAAGAAACCTAGATCTACAACCTTGGAAGTCAATTTGTCAATTTATATTAGTGTCAGGTGCATGCGGCCACATTTGGATTTCAATTTGATGAATATCGGTAAAAATGTGCTTTGCTCTTGCTTTAGCGAATCACAGTAACTCTTGCAAGAAGAAGCAAATGATGGATGGACTATAGTCCAATCCTGGAGGTTAAGAAAGAGACAGAGTAGATCCATGGTAGATCATAAACATTATGTCCCCATGAAACATAAGTATCAACATAGGAAACATTAGTCTTCAAACCCCTTTAGCCCTCTTCAGGAGAAAATGGAGGAAGTAAGAAAAAACAATTCCATAGAGCCACGACAATTTGAAAATAGGGAGGATGCCATATCTCAGGGAACTTTAGATAATCTCAAATGCCAAAAGTATCAATCTAATTGGTAGGATAGGTTCAGAGGAGATGTCAAGACCAAGGCCTTTCTGCTCGCTGGACATATCCAAGGATGGAGGCTGATCATGTGGCAAATTAGCTAAAAAGTATTTTGGGTAAGCACGTTAACTTCACAGTAATGGAAAATGAATTTATTTATTTATCATGCGATAAAATAGATCTCAAGGATGAAATTTTGTATGGTAATAATTTAGTTTTTAAAGGTTATCCTATTAAATTCCTAGATTGGAGTCCCTATTTTTACCCAAAAAAATTGGCGGACTTCGAGGTAGAAAAAGCTATCTTATTACCCAATTACCAATTGAATTTTTGCATGAGGAAATTCTCAAAATAATTGGATCTAGTTTTGGAACTTATGTAGGTTTGGTAGGATTAAATTTGGCTATGTCTAGTCCAATTATTATAGTAAAAACATATGTTAACACTATTGAATTTAAAAACCTAGATATTAATATTGATGATAAAATAATTTATGTTAAACCATAATTAATTGAAGGCCTCTTCAGTACTTATTAGGATTTAGCTTCATCTCAATCCTATCTTGGGGTTAATCTAAGGAAGGTAGAAAACACTCAAACTATAAATAGTGATGAAGAGGAGAAACTATCGATCTACCAAGAGGATGGGGAAGAAGGGGAAATTAAAGACTTTCATCCACACCTCAACTTAGTTATCATTGTTTCAAATCTAGATAAGGTAGTTAACCCTTTGGAGACTCCACCCTAATTACCAGTAAGCTAAAGTAACCAAACTGATATGGAAAGTAGAGATTTATTAAGTTAGGCAACTAACTCTTAGGGAGATAGAAGTGAAACCCCAGAAAGAAAGGAAGCATAAGTTAATATCTTGATAGAAGCCTTGAATAATATGGTTGTTGATGATATTATGAATTAATCCATTGAAGATATTTGTGATGAGGAGGAACTCAAGTTGTAAAAATCTATTTTGATCTCTAAAATCCAAGAAGTAGAGGGCATGGAAAGGGAGACAAGCCCCATTGTAATCAAATAAAGGTTAACAGAGTTGGATGAGGATTCAATAGGTCCTTTAGGAATAGGGGTCATTCTCCCAAGTAGGGGAGGTCCTGATTGTGTGAAAGTATTGAGAAAGTGAGGATGGAAAACCTTGAGAGAACTGTGTCTAAAAGATGGGGAGCTAAGGGCTAGATTAAATTAACTAATATTCTTAATGCTAGGAAGGGGAAGTTCCTTCCCAAGCACCACAAATATCTTAACTTGGAATGTTAGGGGCCTCAATGCTTCTAACAAGCAATGACTCCTAAAACGTTGCATTACTAACACTAAAGCTGACATAATTATTCTTCAAGAAATGAAACTTAATAGTGAAGAAATGAATAAGTTCAGAAGATCATTAGGTTGGAGGGAGATGAAATATTCCCCTGCTGAAGGGACTTTAGGAGGTCTTGACATAATATGGGATCCTAGAAATGTATCAATTTTATCTATAGAAATTCATAAAAATTAGATGAATGGTATGGTGAAAGGAATCAGATTTGAATTTCACTATAGGTTGTTTAATGTCTATGGTCCAATTCACAATGAAGATAAAGTTGGGTTACAAAAAGAGTTGGAAGAAAAACTAATGTTAGAACAGGAAGGCCTATCTATTCTAGGAGGAGATTTTAATATTATTCTTCGATCTTCATAAAAAAGAGGAGGCAACAACACCCTCTCACTAGCATCAAAAGAATTTTTTAATTGGGTAAATAGGTTAAGTCTTCTGGAGTTGGGTAGATCAGACACCACCTTCACTTGGAACAATAGAAGGAAGGGACCCAATAATATTGTTGAAAGATAAGACAATTTTTTATGTCATGGAGATTTGTCATCGATATTAGTTTCATGTCAATCTGAAGTTAATAAAACTGATATTTGGATTGGATCTCTATCATGTTAAGCTTAAAATTCTAGAAAATAAAGGGCCTAGCAATTATCCTTTCAAATTTGAGAAAATGTGGCCCGAAAATGATAATTGTATTAATCTTGTTGGGAGATGGTGGGATGAAATAGAAGTCTCAGGATCCAAGATGTTCTAAGTAGTTAGTAAATTAAAAGCAATATCAAATGCAAGTTAAAAGAGTTGAACTCATAATTCTTTGGAAATATCTGAGGATAAGATAACTCTAGAAGACAAGCTGGAAACATTAAACAAGGAATTTATGGAAAATAGAATGGGAGAGGCTCAATTTTTCCAAGAAAGAAAGCTTATGTAACAATAAGGAGAATTTTTGGTTAAAGAACTTTTCTAGAGACAAAATTTGAGAGAAACATGGTTAGTCAGGGATAATAACACCAAATATTTTCATAATATCTCTAAGTAGAGAAGAGTTATTAATCGAATTACTTCTATTAAATGAATGGAGGTCATCAATGTGTCCAACAAAATCCAGCCTGAAGAACAAGGATAACCCTAACTTCAAACATGTCTGTTCAAAGACAGATCAACTATAATAAAGTCGTCACTTTAAATAGGGTCAAAACACAAGAAAGGTCATCACCTTTCATAAGACAAGTTGTCACTTTTCACAACACAAGCTTGCAAGGCGCAATTTTATATTCATGAATATATTAGTTAGTGAATGTATTTACGAAAATGTCATACCAAGTTTACCTCTGAAGTACACAATTTTCAACTTTGCAAGAGGCTTGGTAAAAATATCAGCATTTTGCTCATTTGTACTGATATAACTTAATTTGATAACATCTCTACCAACCATATCTCTTATATAGTGATAAGGAGTCTCGATATGCTTCACATGCTGCCATGGAGGCAACTACATACTCAGCTTCAGTAGAACTCAAGGCAACAACTAGTGGTTTTCTACTAAACCAAGATATCATAGCTTGACCCAAGACCAAAGCAACAATAAACATGAGTGCATTACTTAGAACTTCTTCTCATAGAGAGGATATCATCCATGAAGGATTTCATCTTAGAATTTCTCCCTCTGAATATCGATCCTGGGAGGTCAAGTCCTCTAGTTACTTCCACAAGAATTTCTTCCCCTAGGGATGCTTGTCAAACTCCCTTTGAATTTGATATCAGTTTTCTAATTTCTTGGTGATAAGTCATCACTTTGTCATGATGTACATAGGGGTAGGCCCAAGAGGTAGTTACCCACATTTATTTTTAGACTCCCTCTGATTATTAATCTTCTAAGCTCCAATGTTGCCTTAGATGAAGTGAAAGACTCCCTCTTATTATAGAAGGATACTCATAATCTCAATCATCAAAAGATTTTTTTTTCAAGAGCATCACTTTATCCATCTTGATCATGAGGGTCTTTGGATCTACTATCATTAGATTGAGTCTATACAATATTTGGTAGCATGTGTAAAGTACCAACCTTCTTTTCCTATAAGAACATCCTCAAACATAAAGGAAAAGATCAAGACAACTCTTATAGTATGTATAGAATTATAAATAAGAGAGACTACAATGAGTAAAAAAAAATGTAAACGATAAGAATACTTATCTACACATGAAGATTTAGAAATTGTCTTCTTAGATTATTTGAGAATGGAACATCTCCCCTCTAAAGAAGGTTCAAGTGGGAATGAAACATTGACTATTATTTCCCCCACAATGTAAAATTCCCACTCATATTTGTTGAACAATTTTGTATTGACCTTCTTTCTACTTAATAGATCTCAAATTCTTAGTCTATTTGATCAATATCTCATATGATAATCGATATTTTGAAACATAATCATTATTGCTTGGAAAATTGGTAGATTCAGTTTATTATATCACTAGCGCATGTTGTAGATTTTATGTGCAATAAGACCTTAAAGTACTACCATCACTTTCATTGTGCTTTTGTGATCTACAACTTCTCCAAACAACACACCTTCAAATTCCTTATATCATTCTCTTACTTCAACATATGCCTATTAATGTCTTCAAGGATCTTCTATTGTACCATACAAAGTTGTAAATTCTCCCAATATTAGAGTGTTGAACTGATTAATATAAGAGCATCAAATATATTATATTGATCACCAACTACACACAAGTAGATCCCTTCATCTCTAATACTTGAAAACTATAGGCAGCCCCATTATATTTATGTTTTCATACTCAACAAAATATCGTCAACCCTAAATCCAACATCTTCAAACTCGCTGCAATATTTTCAATAGAATTAATCCTCATTCATTAAATGTAGATTGCCTCTTATTGTTTCTTGAATTTAATAGCCTCTATAATTATAAAGTCTCAGTCTCCTTATTTACTTTCATAATCAATATTCCTTTCATATTAACATTCCACTTAGACTACTTCTAATCGGGACTGCTAATAATCCATTTGACGAATCCAAGTGATCAATAAAGACTTGATGCATTGACAAAAATTTCTTGCAATGTCTTGTCCAACAAACATCGCTAATACTCAGTTTTTAAAAAAATGTCTCTGGGACCTTTGTCTTATGTAATATTACTAGATCTCTTCATCTCTGTTCATATGATTAAATAAGAGGATGTTTTATGGCTGAAATCGTGGGTGTGATAATGGTGTGTTGCTTAATCTATTTGGGCAGTGAGTGGACACAGAGTTTCCAACATCATGGTAACATACATGACACCAAACATTAATCTCTAATGTACTAGTGATAGTCGAGAAAATCCAATAGTGTTACCTTTAATTTCCCATGAGGGGATAGATGCAAAGTCTTATAGCATGAACTCCTAACTAATGGTTGAAGCATGATGAAGCTATAGAATGAATGAAAAAATAATGATTCTAATAAACTCTTGCGTGACTCTTCAACATGCCAATGGATTGTTTAGTTCTTTGGTAGCTTGTACAGATGACTCATTTGAGTGTTGACCAATCCTGTGATTATTTATGCTTATTTTCTTCCCGTATAACACTATCTAAAATTATACTCCCAATACATATTTTTGCTGCTACCTCCTTATTCAATATTGGATTTCTATGCTTGCTTATATCTTTCCTACTTTGCTACTAGATTTTCTGATTTCTATTGGAACGCTGTAGATTGGTAAATAATGACTATCTTTATTAATTATTGGATTGACTGCATTTTGAAAGTGAAGTATTGATTCCTATCCATGGATAATCAGGTGTTACCATCAATATTCTACTCCATCGATACTGACATGACTGCTATCATGAATCTATTAATTCCATGGACAATCATTGTTCTCCATTAACTGGATATCTATAGGATGAATGAACTAGTTTATCCAATCAATTGATGTCATCCTAGATGTCCCATTACTGGTTGTTCAATAATATTTGTATTTTGTTTTCTTAGACTAGAGGATGCTTGAGAGCATGAAGAACCACACAAAATGTTGAACATATATCTGGTGTGTAGAATTGAATTGTTGGATGCTGAATGGAATGACATCTCCACTTTAATGATGACTATGCTATCAAGTTTTGTGTTGATTGCAATGTTTGGTAATCCATTTGCGGTGATATTCTTTATTTATCTGCCCACAATTGACGCTAGAAATTAGTTTGTCTTCCTTTAGGCCCCGTTTGGTTACGGGAATACCGGGCGCGGAATAGGGTTTTCAGCGCCAAAATCGGGTTATGGAAGAAAATGGTGGCGTTTGGTTCATCAAACGCATAACCCGGTTTCGGGTTTCGTCTGCCAATTTCGCTCGAAAATTGGAAGAAATTTCTTCCAAGAAATAGGTGGAAGTTGAAATGAAAACCAGGTTTTGGGTTTTTATGAATGCGTTTGAATAAATCGTCGGGTCCGCCGAATCCGCCTTAGGTTTTTGGAAGAACAAATTGGGTTTTTTGGAAGACGACGGTTGTATTGTTTTCGTGCTCTGTTGTGCGAAGGCGAGGGTTTTTGGTTTGTTGCGTTTGTTGGGCTTGTGGGTTTTCTGTGGCCGTGGTTTGCGAGGGTTTCTGGTTTGTGGGTTTTCTGTGGCCGTGGTTTCCTGTGGCCGTGGCGTGTGGCTGTGGCATTTTCTATGATTTCTCTTCTCCACTTTGAACAGCGGCGGCGGTAAACGGTTCTCCTCTCACACCCACCTTTGCATACTGGATTTTTTAAAGTTTTTTTGGTTCATTCAAACGTAACTGTTTGTTTCAAATCTATTTTTAAAATAGTCAATATATGTGATAACTGTTTGTTTCAAATCTGTTTTTAAAATAGTCAATATGTGCTCACTAATAAATTCGAGTATAGTGCTGTGAGAGATCAATACCAGTGAAATGAAAAATTAAACTTTGTAACAATTTCTGGGTGTTTGTTTTAAATCTGTTTAGCAAAATAGTCAATATGTGCTCACTAATAAATTCCACTATAGTGCTGTGAGAGATCAATACCAGTGAAATCAACAACCAAACTTTGTAACAATTTCTTGCCAGTAATGAGTTCTAGTATGTTGTTCTGAGAGATGAATGAAATACCATTAAATAGAGCCAAGTCATAAACTTGTGCTCACTAATAAATTCCAGTATAGTGCTGTGAGAGATCAATACCAGTGAAATGAATAACTAAACTTTCTAACTGTTTCTTGCCAATAATGAGTTCTAGTATACTGCTGTGAGAGATGAATGCAATACCATTAAATAGAGTCAAGTCATAAACTATGTATGAATCAACTATGTATAGATCAATGTCAATCATGGCTTTTATCTATACATAATCAATATGTGCTCAATATGTGCTTAATAATGAATTCTAGTGTGTGCTCATGTGATTACCTGTATATATCATAGTGCCAATCAAGCAAAACATGGCAATCATGGCTTTTATCTATACATAGTTGACCTATACGTAGTTTATCATGGTTCAAATCTGTTTAGCAAAACAATCCAATATATGCTGTAACAGTTTGTTTAGAATCTGTTTGACAAAATAGTCAATATATGCTCACTAATGACTTTCAGTATAGTGTTGTGAGAGATCAATACCAGTGAAATGAACAACTAAACTTTGTAACAGTTTCTTGCCAGTAATGAGTTTTAGTGTACTGCTGTGAGAGATGAATGCAATACCATTAAATAGAGCCAAATCATAAACTATGTATAGATCAATGGCAATCATGGCTTTTATCTATACATAATCAATATGTGCTCAATATGTGCTCAATAATGAATTCCAGTATGTGATCATGTGATTACCTGTATATATTATAGTGCCAATCATAATAGCAAAACATGGCAATCATGCTTTTATCTATACATAGTTGACCTATACATAGATTATCATGGTTCAAATCTGTTTAGCAAAATAGTCCAATGAGTTCCAGTATAGTGATGTGAGAGATCAATGCAATACCATTAATCAAAGTGAATCATGCCAATGAAATGAACAACTAAACTATGGATATATCAAGTATGTATTGATCCATGCAAAATCATTCAACATACTTATGAGGTCATAAACTATGTATAGATAAAAGCCATGATTTCAAACTATGTATAGATCAATGCAGAAAGAAACTCTATTCCTATTGCCAACTATGTTACTTTTCATCTTCTAAAAGACGGGCCTCAATTTCAGCGGACCCGACGATTTATTAAAACACATTCATAGAAGCCCAAATTCAAGTTATAGTTTGTACATGTGTATGTGTACATACATACATGTGTGTGTATGTACGTACACACATACATACTTGTGTGTGTACGTACATGCATGCATACATACATGTGTGTGTCTACGTACATGCATGCATATATGTGTGTGTGTGTGTGTACGTACATACATCCATACATACATACATACATTCATGTGTGTGTGTGTACATACACACATACATACATGTGTGTGTACGTACGTACATGCATACATACATGTGTGTGTGTACGTACATACATGCATACATACATGTGTGTGCACATACATATATACATACATGTGTGTATACATATAGACAAATGGAATCAATATTATGCTTTCATTGGTATAGATAGATTACATGGAGTATAATGACACATTGTAATTTGTTCTTTATGGGCTTATGATCCTCGGTAGTTGGTACTCCTTGTTGTATTTGAATAAATAATTGACTTCTTAATGCAATGAGGCTAGCAAATAATCATGTTGTATCTCGATAGGTGATAGTTGATATTTCATAACTGATAGTGTTTAAATTGTCCACATTTCAGGTCACTAATGGATCCTATGGAGAGTATAGAGGTCCAAGGAAGCATAGTTAGGAAGACCACATACACCCGCATTCTCACAATTCTTTTTTCTTTTGTTGGCATAGCCAAAGTACTGGTAGCCCGAGAAGGTAGTCAAATGGGTAAACGAATAAGAAAAGGAAATTTCTTTTGTAGAGACATTATTCATTCGAATGAGGTGGATTGTCATGATCAGATTCGGATGAGTAGGGCAGCCTTCTTTTCTCTAGCTCGTATTCTGAGGCTGAAAGGAAGCTTGAGAGATACGATCCACTTGAAGTTAGAGGAACAACTAGTGATGTTCCTCCACACCCTTGGGCACAATCTAAGGAACCGCAAGATTGCCCATAACTTTGGGCACTCAGGAGAGACAGTCAGTCGGTACTTCCACAAGGTTTTGATGGCTATCTTAGCCCTTCACAGAGATTACTTCATACCACCTAGTCCAGGCACTCCTCCTGAAATTAGTGGGAAGGATCGTTTTGAACCATTCTTCAAGGTAAATCACACATTATTACAAGTTTATTGTCTAGAATGTTGTCCTTATCTTATTATTACTTGAGCATGCATTTGATCAGTGTATCATATCCCACAGGATTGCATTGGAGCCATCGACGGTACCCATATTCCAGTGCGAGTTGATGTCGACATACAGGGTAAATATCGTGATAGAAAAGGGAACCTATCGCAAAATGTTATGGGTGTCTGCTCCTTTGATTGTAAGTTTCAGTATTGCCTTGCTGGTTGGGAAGGCTCTGCTGCAGATAGCCGTGTTCTAGCCTCAGCTCTATCCAGATCAGATCCACTTGTAGTTCCCCCTGGTAAGCCAAATCACATTTTAATATACTCAAGGTTATGCTAAATGGTTCAAGTATTGACAATATACTTTCTTTATATAGGAAAATATTATCTCGTGGATGCTGGATATCCAAATGCACCTGGATTTCTCGCTCCTTATCGGTGTACACGCTACCACTTGAAAGAGTGATCAAGAGAAAACCCAATAAACTCTGCACATGAGTTGTTCAACCATCGACACTCCTCTCTTAGAAATGCAGTAGAACGTACATTTGGTATTCTGAAGCAGCGTTTTCCAATCTTAAGACATGCAACATCTTATGATATCATGACACAATCCTATATTGTTTTAGCATGTTGCATACTTCACAATTTCATTACGATAGAGGATGGCCTTCCATCGGAAGAAGCTATTGAAGAGGAAGATGATCGTGATGGGATAGAGGTGCCACTACTTGAGACATATGGGTTGTCTCAGGAGGATAGAAATGAGTGGGCCCAATTTTGAGAAGATATAGCAAATAGGATGTGGGAAGATTATAGATCTCGAGAATAAATGATTTATTAGAAGGCAATGTGCTTTATATGATTAAATTGATGTATGCATATACAATGATGGTGTTTGATTTCGTTATTCTGATATCAGTCTTTGCTACATTCTAATTAAATAAAAAGAACATTAACTTTCAATTTCACACCTACATTATGTACAAAAATTGTTGATCATATCTGCAATACAAAATTCAACTTGAAATATAGATTACATTGATTTAAATGCAAGAAAGCACAATTATTATACATCTTTGCATTGAGAAAGTACAATAACATGCTTCATAATGGGGCTCATGACTATTTACTTACCATTGATATCACCATTTTGTCTTACTGGTAGTTTTTTTGATGTTGATGTGTTATCATCAATTATTGCTTAAAATGTGTATCATCTTCAGTTAAATTCTTTCAAGTTTATTAAATGTTAGCCTCATTGCATTAGGATGTATTAAAAAATGATATTTAAAGTTTATCATCTTCAATTTTAAATGAAATACAGCAAGGAGTACCAAATGATGAAGATCATAAGCCCACTAGTAAGAAGAGAACAACGAATTCGTTGAAAATCCTATTTTTCTGATGTTACTGCTTGCTGCATTCTATTTAAATTTAAAGAGCAATAACTTTCAATTTCAGTCATATGATTACTTTAAATCGTAATACGTTTACCTATTCAATATGTTAGCCTTGTTCCATTATGACGTATTACAAATTGATAGTTAAAGATTTTCTATTTCAAATTTAAATGAAATACAGGAAGGAGTACACAATGGCATATACCGAGCTCATGATGAGTATGGATGGATCTGATCATGTGAAACAGATGTGTTCTCCCATTACTTTGAGTGATATAGATGGATCCCTCGCTGTGAGCAACAAATCTTCTTCTTCAAAGAAGAAAATGTGGACAAAATCGATGGAACGCAAGTTTTTAGACTTGCTCCTTGAACAAGTCCATCTCGGACGGAAAGGTGAAGGTGGGTTTAAAAAAGAGGCATGGACTGCGATAGAGAGGACATTCAATTCAGCGATGAACTCGAATCTGTCACGAGATCATTTTAAGAATAAGCTAAAAACATGGAAAGTAGGATATAAAGTAATGAAGGACTTGAAAAATACAAGTGGGTTAGCTTGGAATGAAGAAACTCAAACTGTGGATGCTGAGGATTCAGTGTGGGATGACCTTTTGAAGGTAGGATCATCTTTGTACTCTTTTCATTGAAGAAATTTTTCCTTCTTATTTTAATAATGAAAAACTTACAACCTAATCCATCTATTAATGCTTATATGTAGAGGAGAGAATTCAAAAATGCAAAAATGTATAAGAGGTCACCTTTCCAATATTTCAATGAATTGGCTGTAATTGTTGGTAATGACATTGCTGAAGGGTTCGCATCTACAACACCCCTTGATGCTGAAGAAGGGCACCCTATGAACGATGCATTTAATGTGCTTGATGAGGATGATACCAATTGTGGTACACCTCTTGACAGCCAACCAGATATTGATGAAGAGTTATATCATTCCAATCAGTCGAGTGCAAGTGCTAGAGGGACTCCTCCACCATCATCATCAAGGAGGGGAAAGAGGAAGAAGAAATCTTTGGCTGCATCATTGGATGTGATATGCGAAACTATGAAGGAACTGAAAGATGGCCTCATTAAGCCTCAGATTGTAAAAGTGGATAAATCTGAAGATGATAATATTTTGACTGCTGCATATATTGCTCTCAAAGCTATCCCTGAACTGAGTCGAGCAATTTTCGTGAAAGCACATGATACCTTCGTGCTTCAACGTGAAAGAGCCAAAGGGTTCTTGATGATGGCTGAGGTGGAGAGAGTGGAGTGGATTGCAATGACATTTGGTACCATTTAGCTATTTCAGCTACTGACTGGATTGCAATGACTTATGCTGCATGATTACTATATTCAATGGTTTTGCATTAATCTCTAATAGCACTAAACTAAAACTATATTAATCTCACATCACTATATTGGAACTCATTATTGAGCACATTTTGACTATTTAATTAGTGATCTCTCAGAGCACTATACTGGAAGTCATTAGTGAGCATATATTTACTATTTTGTTAAACAAATTCTAAACAAACTGTTACAGCATGTATTGGACTGTTTTGCTAAACAGATTTGAACCATGATAAATTATGTATATGTCAACTATGTATAGATAAAAGCCATGATTGTCATTGATCTTCCATGTATCCATACATAGTTTATGAGTTGGCTACGTTTAATGGTATTGCATTGATTTGTACATAGTTTATGACGTCATAAGTATGTTGAGTGATTTTGCATTGATCTATACATACTTGATATATCCATAGTTTAGTTGTTCATTTCATTGGCATGATTCACTTTGATTAATGGTATTGCATTGATCTCTCACAGCACTATACTGGAAGTCATTAGTGAGCATATATTTACTATTTTGTTAAACAAATTCTAAACAAACTGTTACAGCATGTATTGGACTGTTTTGCTAAATAGATTTGAACCATGATAAATTATGTATATGTCAACTATGTATAGATAAAAGCCATGATTGTCATTGATCTTCCATGTATCCATACATAGTTTATGAGTTGGCTGCGTTTAATGGTATTGCATTGATTTGTACATAGTTTATGACGTCATAAGTATGTTGAGTGATTTTGCATGGATCTATACATACTTGATATATCCATAGTTTAGTTGTTCATTTCATTGGCATGATTCACTTTGATTAATGGTATTGCATTGATCTCTCACAATACTATACTGGGAGTCATTAGTGAGCATATATTTACTATTTTGTTAAATAGATTCTAAACAAACTGTTACAACATGTATTGGATTGTTTTGCTAAACAGATTTGAACCATGATAAACTATGTATATGTCAACTATGTATAGATAAAAGCCATGATTGCCATTGATCTTCCATGTATCCATACATAGTTTATGAGTTGACTGCATTTAATGGTATTGCATTGATCTGTACATAGTTTATGACATCATAAGTATGTTGAATGATTTTACATGGATCTATACATACTTGATATATCCATAGTTTAGTTGTTCATTTCATTGGCATGATTCACTTTGATTAATGGTATTGCATTGATCTCTCACAACACTATACTGGAAGTCATTAGTGAGCATATATTTACTATTTTGTTAAACAAATTCTAAACAAACTGTTACAGCATATATTGGACTGTTTTGCTAAACAGATTTGAACCATGATAAACTATGTATAGGTCAACTATGTATAGATAAAAGCATAATTGCCATGTTTTGCTATTATGATTGGCATTATGATATATACAAGTAATCACGTGAGCACATATTGGAATTCATTATTGAGTACATATTGACTATTTTGCTAAACAGATTTGACACAAACAGCCAGACACTGTTACAAAGTTTAATTGTTCATTTCACTGGTATTGATCTCTCATAGCACCATACTAGAATTTATTAGTGAGCACATATTGACTATTTTGCTAAATAGATTTGAAACAAATAGTTACCACATCTATTGACTATGCTAAGCAAATAGCAGATAGAAATAGAACTATGATAAACTATGTATAGGTCAGCTATGTATAGATAAAAGCTAGTGATATACTTGTAAATTTCATTATTGAGCACATATTGAGCACATATTGATTATGTCTAGATAAAAGCCATGATTGCCATTGATCTATACATAGCTTATGAATTGGCTCTATTTATATGGTATTGCATTCATCTCTCACAGCACTATACTAGAACTCATTACTGGCAAGAAACTGTTACAAAGTTTAGTTGTCCATTTCAGTGGTATTGATCTGTCACAGCACTATATTGGAATTCATTAGTGAGCACATATTGACTATTTTGCTAAACAGATTTGAAACAAACAATATGTATGTACACACATGTATGTATGTACATACATATGTATGTATTATGTGCATATGTATGTACACACATGTATGTACACATGTATACATACTTGATCTATGCATTGCATTGATCTCTCACAACACTATACTGGAACTCATTACTGAGCACATTTTTACTATTTTGCTAAGCATGTATGTATGTATATGCGTATGTATGTATGTAAACACATGTATGTACGTATGCATGTATGTATGTGCATATGTATGTACACACATGTATGTACATATGTATACAAACTTGATCTATGCATAGTTTAGTCATCCATTTTATTGACATGATTGGCATTGGTCAATATGCAGGATAGTTGTTCATTTCATTGGCATTCGCACGATTGGCATGTGAAGTCATTCCAGATGGTTAATTGGCTTTGTGTAATGGTATTGCATTGATCTGTCACAACACTATATTGGAAATCATTACTGAGCACTTTTTTTCTATTTTGCTAAGCATGTATGTATGTATGTGTGTATGTATGTGCGTATGTATGTATGTAGGTGCGTATGTATGTACACATGTATGTACATGTGTATGTATGTATGTATGTGTGTATATATGTATGTCTGTGCATATGTATGTTCACGCATGTATGTACGTATGTATACATACTTGATATATGCATAGTTTAGTCATTCATTTCATTGACATGATTGGCATTGGTCAGTACATAGTTTAGTTGTTCATTTCATTGGCATTCACACGATTGGCATGTGAAATAATTTCAGAGGGTTAGTTGGATTTGTTTAATGGTATTGCATTGATCTCTCACAACACGTAGTTTATGATCTCATAAATGTTTGGTATAGTTGTTCATTGCATTGTTAATTAGAGTTATATTTGAACCATACATACGTGGAATACACAAGGAGTGGCAAATGATGAATGCTCAATTGTAGAACTTGAAAGCATATAGAAATGTGATTTGCTAGATGATTGTATAGTTCATGATTCTGTCCTATGTTATATCTATAGTCCTAATTTTCTTGCATATGTTTTTATTTTTTTGTCTTTTTGTCCCTATTTGATTTCTTATGTATGTTTTCGTTGACAAGATTATCAAAAGTATTGAGGATTTTTGGTAGATGATTGTACAGTCATGATTATGTCCCATGTTATATGTATATTCCTAATTTGCTTGGATATTTTTTAAATTTCTTATTTTTTTTTCCACAGTTTGGTTTCCTATGTACGTGCTTCTTGACAAGATTGTCAACGGTATTGATAAAGTGTCTTTCTCTTGTATTTTTTATTGCTCTTGATTTGCTAATATTGCAAGACCACACATGCTGATAAAAAATGAGCTATCAGATGATTGTTTACTGTGTTTGTAAACGATCAATATTTCTGATGCCACTCCTTGGTGTATTCCATTAAAAAATAAATCAGGTTTTAATTTTTCAAGCATGTTTAGTTCATATATGCAGGATTGACCATCTAACAACACAAACAGTAATGGGAAGATTGAGCAGCATGAGAGGGTTGTCGTCGAATGTGGGGCATAAGGGCATACATCGTGGATTTCTCAGTGTTTTCGTATGTAATGGTGTGTCGTCGAATGTGGGGCATAAAGGCATACATCGTGGATTTCTCAGTGTTTTCGTGTTTAACGGTGTGTTTTCACACCACCATCAAATCATGGATATTGTTCTATCAAGTTAGCAAGTTTTCATATTGTAGTAATTATGTGAAATTCATTATTAGAATTTCATGATGTTAAAATATGATTTATATGATTAATGATTTTCATGATCTTTTTTTTTAAATTGCATGTAAAATCTATGTTGCCAAAATTCCACATTTTTTAAGAGCAATTATTAACAAAGCATCATTTTTCTTGTTAAAGTTCTCCTCAAATGTTTAATGTATGTGAATGTAAAATGGTATATTTTTTCCTATATAATATTTCACGTAAAATTTAGTTGCATATTTTGTTGAATAATTAACTAACTTAATAAATTTATTAAAAGGGAGAGATACATAGAGGGGCAGAGAGTGCGGGATAAGAAGGGGGGACGGAGGGACAGAGGGAGAGAGTGAGAGAGAGAGAGAGGAGCTTGTGTGTTCCTGCATCTGTAGAAAGGTGTCTGTTGATGTGTGTTTTATGACTCACCAAACAGTAGAACGAAACACTGAAATATCTTATCCTCTCTTGAATATATATCTGTCTATGACCTCATCAAGATCTTCAAATGTCTCCTCCCCAATTGAAAGTATTTTCCAAGTCGAAGATAGCTAGCAAAATCCTTTTGGTCTTTTCCTCCCTCCACAATATCCTTGTGTGCATAAACTCCATTGAAAATGTTCAGTGTTAGAATCAAGTGAGTAGGCCCTTTCAAGCATGGACGGATAATACTCTCCCCTGGCTCTTTATCTGTTAGGAACTTAATGGTTTCATTCTCTTGTTCACTTCGTGAAATGGAATCCTCTTCCGCAAAATATGGATCCTTAACGTCCTTATCCTTATCCTATGCACCCTGATAGTTATCATTCTTTAGTGAACTCTCTTTGCAAGTTAACTCAACTAGGTACTTCACTTTTGTCATAGTTTTCACCCAACAGGTAAGGATGCTGCCTTCTGCAATTTTTTCTAAAGGATCTATATCTAGATCATCAGAAAGCTCCTCTTTCAATATTATTCATGTCAAGCTTGATTCTAGATCACAAATTATACGATGATTTTGGACTCTGCGGGGACAATTTTTTCCATTAACAGGGTCTCTTCATTTTCTCCAGTCAGCAGATAAAATTTCTCATCCTGGGATGGCTCTTTATATGGCGATCTCAAATCCTGAAATCCATGTAACAATTCACTCTTTATGTCAGCAAGGGTTTCCTGCTTTTTATTGGATGTCCATTGCTCCACACTTCTAGCATATTCATCAATATCAAGGGCATTTAACAGATCAGGATATTTTTGACATGCTCAACAACCATTTCTTGTGTTTCCTCATCCATATCATCTATATCATGTCCAGCTTCTTCACAATATATGTCCTTAGCCATTTTCTTGGCAAATTCATATGACTTTGGATGAATTCTAGTATCATCCAATGGATCCATAACATGGTTTTCGGATGCTGCTTGTCCATTCCCTCTAACCCATAAAAAAACCAATAGCATTTATAAAGACAAGTGGCTTCATAGCCTCTATAGTTGGTTGTTGTAACTATTACTTGCTCAACAGCTTCATACTTTTCATCTGGAGTAAGGAAATGTTCCAGTGAATGAAGCTTCAATGATAATATTTCTTTGCCAAGACTATATAATGTTGCAACCATGGCCAATGGATTCTGAAGATACCGACCAAGAGCCACAACACGCCTCACAATCCCTCTCTGTGTCGGCAACTAGTCTTAAGAGATGCGAGAATTCTCATATAGTGTAGGCAATAATTCATCTGCATAAACAACATTTATTGTGTCCAATCCTTCTGCCAAATCACGTGGATGAACACAAACATAGGGAGGGATAGAGAGAGGACACAAACACACATATTTAGCGGCTAAGTCACAAGGTTCAAGTTTCAATTCGAGTTCGACAATTATGAAGTTCGGATGAACTTGACAATAAATTCAATTCGACGATAAATTTGTCTTACACAATTTTTCAAAAATATATAATATATATGATCACAATTTCCAACAATGGGACAAAAAATAACTTCGTACAAATGATTGCATGTATGATTATTTTTAACTTTTCTTTGCTAATAAATAGAATTAAAATAAAAAATAATAATCATTTTATTTATTATTGACTAACAAAATAAAACTGTGAATATTCAAGAATAAATAATAATAATAATGTAGTCTAATTATAAATATATTAAATCATAAATATTAATACTTTACTCATTCTAATCCTTGTGTTTCACTAATTAAATAAGATTAAAAAAATTTACATCAAATTCCAATTCCAATTAGAAAATGAACAACCAAACGCAACAAAAAGATATTCCTAGTCATATTCTGTTCCAATTCCAATTTCTAAATTGGCAACCAAACGCAGAATATGGATTTGAAAATTCATCTTCCGTGTCAACCAAACGGTCCAACTATCTTCCTAAAATACATAACCAGGTTTTCGAAAACCTGGTTATCAGATAACCTGGTTATGAGGAAAATTCATCTTCCCCAACCAAACGGGGCCTTATATACCATCCTCCATGCTCTGCGTTAATAGTCTTCTCACACCTCTACCCACCTCTTGATTGAAATGATCTTTGTTTTTCTTTTTATTTCACACAGTCTAATCATTTTCCAATTCTGAGTATGCTTTTTTATTGTCCAGTACTGCACAATATTATAATCGCCTTTGTCTTTTCTTCACCATAACAGGAGTCAAGACTGTTGCATTCATATTTTAATCATCCTTAATATGTAAGGTGATTGCTTATTCATATGTATCTTGTAATGGTGTGTAATATTATTGTGCCCAATCTGCTCTGGACATTAAATACCGATCCTCATCCATCTTTAACGATCGTTGTCTATACCGAGTTTGCTATGTATAATTTTGCAAGTATTCAATTGTAATAAATTATGATTCTCCTTATATGGTGTGATTGGGTTATACCAAGATTCCCTTTCTTGAAATGTATATTGCATGTACACTAGTGTGCTTTAATTGGTATTCAATCTTCCTTGCTTTCGTTGGTTTGTATTCCTCACCACCAATAACATTCACTTTAACTAGTCTGTTGATTTTTACTCTTAATAACATTCATGTTTATTATTATCAACATTTTCTCTAGTCTTCTTTTTGTTTTATTTTATTCATTTGCAGTCTAGCTTTCTTTTTGTTTTATTTTATTCATTTGTAGTCTAGCTTTGATACCATGTTGAGTAACATGGATCGAATTTTGCAAATGTAATTTTCATTGCCATTGTAATTGATGATTTTCAAATGCAGATTTGGATCTCATATAAATATGAGGAGAACGAAATAGGTCTCATGAAGAGACATGTCTCTATAGCTAATCATCATTGGTTAGTATATTTTAATATAACTAACAATATGTGTGTGTGTGTGTGTGTGTGTGTGTGTGTGTGTGTGTGTATAAAGAATATTTATCTAATGATGATTTACCATTTAATGAAACTTATGAATATCAATCTGATTGAACTACAATTTAACATAATAGAGATAAATCGAAGATCTTTTTCTTCAACACTTCCACCAATTTGGAGGCTCAAATTTGTGCCATTTTAAACTATAACAAATGTGTCTTGCCTTGTAGATAATTGGGTCTCCCTCTAAATTTGGGTAAACTATGGGATCCCTTAGTAAAGAAATTAAAAGTAAACATGGTTGGTTGGAAAGGTAAGTGGCTTTCCTCAGCAGGTAAGAAGACTATGTTTTTTGTTGTTTTGTCGACGCAACCTATTTACCAGCTTTCTTATTTGGATCTCCCAAATAGAAAAGTGCTTGAAATTGAAGGTCTTCTTAGAACCTTTTTCTGGTATGGTAATGCATATCGACATAAGTTTTCCCTTCTTTTGTGACACCAAATCTGAATGTCTAAAAGTCAGGTGGTGTCGGTATCAAAAAATTTAGTTGTTAAGGAATGACCTTAGGAGAAAGGTTATTGTGGAGGATGGTTAGGTTCCCTAACCTCAAATGGGTTAGGATTCTTTCCCACAAATACCTTTAATCCCCTAATCTAGTAAATATCTTTA
The DNA here is from genome assembly GCA_028749045.1 of Cupressus sempervirens. NCBI lineage: Eukaryota > Viridiplantae > Streptophyta > Pinopsida > Cupressales > Cupressaceae > Cupressus > Cupressus sempervirens. The sequence continues at coordinate 255,584,180 of CM053785.1, read as the reverse complement.
GGGAAACCAACCCTCCCAAAGGCTCAAAATTCTAGAATTTCCTCTTGAAATGCAAAAATATTATTCAAAATAAGCTCTCATGGAATTTAGGGGATGGAAAAAATGCTTTGTTTTTGGAAGACTCTTGGGGTGTCTATAAGCCCCTTGTTCATTATCCTTCCCTTCTGAAAGTCAAATCTTATTTGGTAGAGAGATGGGGAACTAAGGTGAAGGACTATGTGATTTTTGGACAAGATGGATTGCTTTGAAATTGGAGAAATATTGATGATGAAGACATTCCCTTAGAAGATAAATTTCTTCTTAGTCTATTCTAAGATCTAGAGTGATCTCTTTAAGGGAGGGGATGATAAACTCATCTGGGATGGGAGGAAAAATGGAGAGTACAACTCAAAAATGGGCTATTTATATTTTAAATATTTTCAAGGAATCTCCATGTCTCCCTTCGCTCTCTATCTATGTTGGGATAAGTTTTGTCTTTCGAAGGTAGGATTTTTCTTATTGATTGTCCTTGATTACAGGGCCCTAACAATAGAAAGGCTTACAAAGTTTGGGATTTAGGGGCCTAGCAAATGCCCAATATGCAAACTTGATGAGGAATCTATTGACCACCTCTTTCTTAACCACCCTTACTCTAGCTCATGTTGGCATTGGCTATGTCCACAACTGGGTGTTAGGATGGCTTTTCCAAATTCAGTCAAAAGTATATCGACTTCTTGGCCTATGTTGAGAACATATAGTATATATCACAGCCTTTGGATTACGTCTCCTTCGATAATTCTTTGGGAACTATGGAAGGAGAGGAATTGTATAATCTTCCAGGACAAGTGGATGCTTGTTAATCAATTAAAGTAAGAGATTGAAGTCTCTATCATTGGATTAACTAACAATAGATTACTTAGTTCTCTCCCCAAACACACTAAGATGACTTATTGGGATGAAATAATGAGAGCTAGATGGATTGGTATGAAAATCCCTCCCTTTTTGGGATGATGGTGGGACTTTGGGTAAATTAAAGATATTAGATTGTCTTTGGTAGGCTCCGTAGGATGGTTGGTTCAAGCTCAATTTCGATGGAGAACTCTTGAGGAAATTTGGATCAAGGAGGTATAGGGTGTTGCATTTACAATGATCAAGGGATTGAAGTAACTAACTTGTCCAAATATATAGATAAACCTACAAACAACTTGGTAGAGGTTTCTACTCTACTGGAGGGCCTTTAATTGTGTAAATGCTTAAATATTAAATTTTTAGAAGACGAGGAGGATTCTGCCATCATAATTAATGCCCTTAGAAAAGGTTCCTTTCCTAATTGGTGAATGGATGTAAAATTATCTATAGCTTTAGAGCTTTGCAATTTTTTTGATAAAATTATTTTCAATCACATCTATTGGGAAGCTAATAAGTGGACAGATGAGTTAGCTAATATAATGCCTTTCTACCATTGAATGTTTAATTATGCCCCATCTTCTTTATTTATTATTAGTTACTAGGATCAAAAGAGCTAGTAAGTACATGTATTTTAAGTAGGAAATGAGAGATATCATTAGTTTTGGTGCTCTTCCCCTTACTAAATCATGATTGCATTAAAAAGGTCTTAATCTAGTCAAGTTGGTAATTTGAGGTGGTAAGGAGGCTTTTATTACTCCCTTTAAGTAATTGGGATAAGCTTCCCCTCTTTCAAGCTTCTAGGCTGTCTTACTCTATGTTTAATCAGATTTTGAGAGATACAGTCTGATTGGTATGTAGAAGTATTTTAAAAAGGTATTTTGTGATGTTATTAATCAACTCTGGGTGTGTTGATGTTTATTCAATTTGATGTCTTTCTTTTCTATTTAAATATTTCTTTAAGACTTCATGAGTTTTTTCTCATCAATCTCTAATTGAAGGCCTCCCACAGTTTCTTGTTTTATCATTTTAATAGTATCTTTATATAAGCTTTCTAATCCCTAACAAAGAAATTGGAGTTGTCTATTTTGGTTAGTGTTTCTATGATATTTTAGGTAATTTAAGACACAAGAGTGGATCTCTTTGGAGAAGATGAAAAATTATAACCATTAGATGTGGAATAAAGGATATATTTTCAAAAATTAGGCTAAATTGAGGGACCATCACCCAACTTTGTCCTTTCAGTTCCTCAAGAGTTGGGTTTTATTCTTGTTATAGTTAATATATGGCTCTAGCCTCTTGCTTATCAAATTAAAATATAGTACATCAAATCGAAATACCTCTAATGGAAAAAATAAGGAACATTGCAATGTCAATAATTGCAAGTGAATGAAAGGAATAGTCAACCAACAATAAGTTTGTAAGGAATGCAAAAATAGTGAACATTATAGTGTGAAGAATTGCAAGTGAAGGGAAGGCATATTCAATCAACAATAAGTTTGTAAGGAATGTGAATGCTCTAGATGCCCAAACCCTAGCACAAAATAGACCAAATCATAGAAAAATGTAGACTTCGAAGGAGAAATCGACACTCCATTACAATAATAGTTTTTAAGTATTGGTTGAATTGCACATAAGAAGAGATAGATGCTTCATAGATGCCCTTAAAGTAGATAGTAAAATCTATGGATTCAACAAGACCCACCGTGGAATAGGAAACAATTTGAAGGAAAAATTTGAGCTGCAAAACCCCTAGAAAAATACTATGGAATTACAAAATGAACAATGAAGGATGACAGGAAGTTCAAAGGAAGAAAAAGAAAAAAATAGGAAACCCTATCCAAGCATAGGGAGGCAATCTCAACACGCAAACAAAGATAGGAAAAAACTTCTAACACATCATCAAAAAAAGGTATGCAAAGTCACCCAACAATATGGGTAGGGCATCTGTTAGAATGATTAGAATAGCTGAGAGGGGAGTGAATCAATTATCCTTGAGTCTTGATGTACAAAATGAAATTTTAATCACTTTAAATAATTTAGATATAAACATTTAATAGCTCGATCTCTATAGCAGATAATAAATAAAATAAACTTGCAGTCCACTGTCCTAATAGTAACAAACTTGTAGAATTTAAAACATTAACAATAAAACATCTCAAATGATATCCACACAAGTGTGACACTAGGATTTGACGTGGACACTCAATTTTGAAAAAACCACTAGTAACATGTCACTATTTTTTCCCTCTTCTAAAGTGATCTCTATTAGGAGTCTACCTTATTAAAGATTGCAAAACACACTATTAAAAGTGACCTTGTTAAAGAATTTAATCACCCTATTAGGAGTGGCCTTGTTAGAAGGCTTAAGAACATTCCATTAGAATGCCACTTTGATTAAAAGATTTACATATGACTATTAGGTCAACCTTAATTAAAGGATTTCAATGCTGATACAATGGTTACAAAGTAATAATAGGTTGATCTGACAAATACAACTCACTTTGCAAATACAGATCACAATTTGACTCTTGAACTAATCCACTAACTGGCCTCCATTGTCATCTATGTCTTTGATCCGCTTGGAAACCCTTCAAGCAATCACACTTCACCTCTTCACAACTCTTCTTAGCCTCCTACTTAAGTTCACCAATCAATAGCATCAATAGTAGCTCCAACCTTGTTAGGTTAGCCCTTACACCACCTTAAATAGGTAATTCTAATCTTATGTTGCTTAAACATCACCCTAGATCTTAGGGTTAGGTTAGGTTCATCGAATCCTTCCATCATTTTGTCTCCTCTTTTCTCTTCTAGAAACTTCTCCTTGAATTCTTGCATAGAAACACTCAAACATGATTTCCCTTGAATTAAATGTTCTAGATCATCCATCCTTATCTTCAACACACTTTACATATTTCAAGAAATCAACTGTGTCTGTTGGAAATTGTGATTCCCTCATTATCTGTCAAATGTTGTCCCTCGACCAACACTATATTTGCTCTGCTTATATTGGTGCTCAATCAACACTAGCATTACTTGACATAAACTTCAAGTTCTTTAATCTTCTACTCTTTAGCTCAGTCAAGCCTATGCATTTGGTCATTCTTTGATCACTTCTACTAGGCTTTAGTACACCTATCTTCTTCACTTAGGTTATAATTAGACAATCGCATTATCTTGTCAAAGTATAACTAATCAAGTGCCCTTTATAGTTCCTCATAACTCAACTTTTCCTATAGGTCCTTTTGTTATTTCATTCTTCTCAAATCCTCTTCATCAATCATCTTAATATGGCACTCAAATTAGATAGAAAACTATCTCACCAATAAGGTCTGACATCAATGACAAGATAACAATGATCTCAATTGTAGTTTCTAACAATCTCTCTCTTTGGCATTGATAGTAACACCTCTAGTTACCATCCAATCCAAAATATGTACTACTTTGAGCATCTCCCTTTGTGTTTAGTATCAAATATTCATTAATATCCTTGGTTTCATTATGATTCTCATCTCTGTTTCTAACATCTCACCATTTTTAGTTTCATTTTGATTCTCATCCTTGTGTCCAACAATCTCACCTTTGTCATGGATAACTTCTCTTCATCTTTCATGGTAACTAACATACTGTCCCTTACTTACATTCTCTCCCCTTTTTCATGGTAACTTCCATACTCTCCATCTTTGACAACAATGTCAAAGACACTTCATCTTTCTCATACATCTCCACCATGTAGATATCTTCATGTCAATACATCTAAATCTTATTCACCATTTGTCATCTACTCTTATGACTGATACGACATTTTGTTCTTCTCACTTTACTACTTTAGGCAACTCCTAAAGTATGACTTTTTGTATCAACTTGTAAGATATTTTGATTAGGTTATTTGATGCAAAGCTTCATCTCAATTTAAGTAGCCTTGGCTAGGGGAATCACCCATAATTTACCTCTTAGATACTCATGAGCATCCTTAGGAAAAGCATTGGTAAAAATATAATCTATTTTCTCCTCAATGTTCACATACTCCAATCTCACTTCCTTATCTTGAACTAGCTCTCATAAGTAATGATAATCGATAGCAATATGGTTGGTCTTTGTGTGCATTACAGGCTTCTTTGATATATCTATAGCACTTATGTTTTCACAATAGATAACAACAATATCAGTGATCTCTTCTTTCATACCTATCAATAATTGCTTGATCCACACAATGTTTGAGCAATTTACTATTGTTACATAACATATTAAACTTCAAATGTTGATTGTGAAATAGAGTTCTATTGCTTTCTTGTCCATGAGACTAGTCTTTTTCCTAGAAAGAAAGCTCCATCATCTATACTCTTTCTATCATCAACATTTCCTACCCAATCAACATCAATGTACACTTTTAGTTCAAACTTGTCATTCTTCTTGTAATATAAGCCATGGCCTTTTGTTCCTTTCAAATATCTTAGTATCCTTTTCACTATTAGTATGTGATTCTCCTTAGGGTTTTAGAAAATCTTATGACAATCCCAACTACTAGGGCAATATTAGGTCTCTTGTGAACAACATATTGTAGTTTCCTAATCATTGATCTATATAATGTCTGGTTCACATCAGTTTAATCATCATTCTTAGATTAGCTTATGTCTTGTAGCCATAGGTGTGTTGACTGGTCTTGAGTCTTCCATCCCAAAAGTTTTTAGTATCTCCTTGATGTATTTTGATTGATTAATGTAGATACCTTACTTCATCTAATATACTTTAAACCAATGAAGAATTTGATCTCACTAAACATAGACATTTCAAATTCGTTCTTCATTGCATCTGCAAATGATTTGCATAATGCATCTTGTCCTCCAAATATGATATCATCAAGAAATATTTTAGCTAATAATAGTGGTTTATCACCATAAATCTTCAAGTATTGATTGATGTTATCATTAGTTCTAACAAATCCAATCTTGATCAAATAAGTATGCAACCTTTCATACCATGCTCTAGGGGCTTGTTTCAATCCATATAGTGCTTTGTGCAATTTACATACCATGTTCTTCTTGTTGGGATACACAAATCCTTTTGGTTGTTCAATTTAAACCTCTTCTTCAAGTATTCCATTGAAAAATGTAGATTTGACATCCATTTGATATACTTTAAATCTTTTATAACCAAAATATGCAAGTAGTGTTCTAACTCCTTCCAATCTTGTAACTCGAGAAAATGTTTCCCCATAGTCAATACCTTCTTCTTGTGCACATCCTTTACATACCAATATAGACTTGTTCCTTGTGACTTCTTTTTCATTTAGCTTGTTCCTAAATACCCACTTGGTACCAATAACATTCTTGTCCTTTGGTTTGGGTACCAGTGTCTAGTTTTTGTTCTTCTCTATTTGTTCAATTTCTTCATTCATTGCTTGAATATAATCTTCATTATCCAAAAAACCCTTCACAGATTTAGGCTCAATCTTAGACAATAAACATGTATCACTTCTAAGTCTTTTCCTTTTCATAAATCCAAAGTCTTTGTCTCTAATTATTTGTTCAAGTGCATGGTGTCTTCTTACGTATTTTGCTAATGTAGGTTCTTTTCTTCTTTCTTCTTGCACAGGTTCCTCTTGAAAATTGACTTCAAGTTTATTTTGTGTCTCTTGTTTTGGTTCCAGTTTAGGTTCTTCTTGCTTGAAATTGTCTTCCTGATGTTTGACATCTTGTGCATGTATCTCAACATCATTTTGTTGATGCTCGATACCTATAGTTTGTTGCTCAATAGCTTGCTATTGTAGCTCGACATTCATTCTTTGTTGTTGCTCTATAGCTTTATTCTCTTGCTTAGGTAGGGTGTAGGGAATACCTTCATTAACATATATTAATGTGTTTTAATCTTTAAGTTTTTCCTTGCATTCATCTTTATTTCTTTCTACATATTCATCAACTTTACATTTGCACTTTCCACAACTTTTTTAATGTTAGAGTTCAAACACTTATAAACTTTGCTCTTAGTGGAATATCCTAGGAATATGCCTTTGTCACTTTTAGCATCAAGTTTTCCATTTCTATTATTCTTTAGTATATACCATTTTCTTCTAATGACTTAAAAATAATTTACATTAGGTGCATACCCATACTACAATTCAAAAGGTGTAACATTTGTACCTTTCTTGACATGTACTCTATTCAAAGTATAGACTGTTGAACTTATAACTCATCTCTAGTATTTCTTTGACACATTCTTCTCCATCAATAGTGTTCTAGCACAGCCCATGATTGATTTGTTTATCCTTTTAGCTATTCCATTTTGGGGAGGGGTCCTAGGTGCTGACATCTACCTTTTTATCCTCTATCATTGCATAATATGTTGAATTCATTAGAGACAAAATATCCTCCTCTATTAAACCTCAAGCTCTAGACTCTTACCTATTTCCTTTTCAAATCTAGCCCAATACCACTTAAACAACTAAAAAGCATCAAATTTTTATTTAAGAAACATTACAGTCATCATTTTAGAATACTCATCAACAAACATAATGAAAATTTTGTCTCCACAGTAGCTTTTCACTCCAATAGGTCCAAAAAGGTTAGTATGAACCAATTCCAAAATATCATTAGATAAGTATGTTTTTCTCTTGAAACTAGACTTTGTCATTTTTCCTAATTGACATTGTTTACACATAGCATTATCAAGTTTCTTCAATCTTGGTAATCCTGTTACTCTTTTCATTTTACTAATGCTTACCAAATTATTAAAGTTCACACGACATAACCTCTTATGCCATAACCATATATATTCATTTTGTGAAAAAAAACATGTCTCATCAAATAAATCTAGATAGAATAAGTTACCTCTTGTTTGATCTCTAGTTCTAATTAGTTTACTAGTAGCATCAAATATTTTGTCCTTCGTGTGATGGAATTCAACTTGGTATCTTGATTTGTTCAACAATGAAACACTCAACAAATTATAGTTAAGTCCTTCAACCTAATAAACATTGTCACACTTGATCTTGTCAGGCAATTGTATTGATCATTTACCTTTCAAAAGACATGGTGCATCATTACTAAACTTAACTACCTTTGTATGATTCCATAGTTTCAAGCTTACTTTTATCACCAGTTATGTGATGTGAACAAACACTATCAATTATCCATCTATCACCTTTACTCACAAATGAAAGTAATACAGTTTTATCATCTTCATCAGAATTTTCTTTCATAGCAATAGAGACAACTTCTTCATCATTGCAATCAGATTCATTATCAATTTCTTCTTCAATAATATAACAAGATTTCTTACTTTTGTATTTGAAGTCCTTGTTTCTCCCATTGTCTTGGTTATCTCTTACACCTTTGTACTTACTTTCCCCTTTCTCATCCTTGTCTTCTCTATTAGGACATCTTGCATCAATATGACAAATTTTGTTACATGAAAAATAAATTATAGGAAGTTTACCTTTGTATTTTCCTTTGCTTCTTGGAAGTCTTATAGCCATTAGTTTTTCAAGCTCATTAAGTTCATCATCATGAGTATCACTATCACTATTCACACATTTTTCTTTTCCTTTCTTACTAATAACAAATTGTGATTTGAAAGCATATTCAATAGAAGTAGGAATGAAATTATTAAAGTTTGACAATTCAAAAGTAGTAAGCCTACCAACTACACCTTCCAAAGTTAGATTGCTACCAGGGGTATATCTCAATTCTTACATTGTAGAAACTCTAATAGCATAAATAGAAATTATGGTTATTAGTACTTTGTTGATTATTGTCTCATCATTAATTTTTCCATTTGATCCTCTTATAACATTTACCACCTCTTTGATTCTTCCATAGTATTGCACAATATTTTCACCTTCTACTAATCTCATTTCATCAATTTTTCCTCTCAAGCTTTTTGATTTTTTTCTCAAAACATTTATGTAGTGCAATCCTTTATGTCATCAAAATTAACATAGCTTAGGGCTGATGCAATCTCCAACATAACCCTATTGTGTTCTTTCTTCTCTTTCATTTATTGGGTTGTCAGAGGAATTGTTATAGTCACATATTCATGTTTTGTATAGTGTATTTCACTATCTCTAATTTCTATTGGATGTAACTTCATCAAACGCTGCCATGTAGGGAAGTTCTCTATGTTCAACTTTGGCACCTCCTTTTTGTACATCTTGATCTTTAGCTCCAAGTACCTTCAAACTTTTCTCTACAAGCACCAAGGATCTGATACTAATTATTCAAATGATTTAGAATAGCTAAGAGGGTAAGCAAGGGGGTGGGGGGGGGGGGGGGGGGGGGGTGAATTAGTTACCCTCAGGTCTTGATGTACCAATTGAAATTTTAATCACTTTAAATCATTTAGATATAAACATTCAATAGCTCCATCTCTATAGCAGATAATCAATAAAGTAAACTTGCAGTCCATTGTCATAATGTAAAAAACTTGCACAATGTAAAACATTAACACTAAAACATCTCAAATGACATCCACACAAGTGTGACGCTAAGATTTGACGTGGAAACTCAATTTGGGAAAAACCACCAGTAACATGTAACTAATTTTCTCCTCTTCTGAAGTGAGCTTTGTTAGGAGCTAGCCTTATTAAAGGTTACAAAGCACACTGTTAAATGTGACCTTGTTTAAAGGATTTAATCACCATATTAGGAGTGGCCTTGTTAGAAGGATTAAGAACATTCCTTTAGAATTCCACCTTGATTAAAGGATTTACATATGATTGCTAGGTTAACCTTGATTAAAGGATTTCAATACTGATACAATGGTTACAAAGTAACAATAGGTTGATTTGACAAATACAACTCACTTTGCAAATATAGATCACAATTTGACTCATATGTTGATCCATTAACTGGTCTACATTGTCATCTATATCTTTGATATACTTGGAAACCCTTCAAGAAATCACACTTCACCTCTTCATAACTCTTCTCAACCTCTTGCTCAAGTTCACCAATCAATGACATCAACAATAGCTCCAACCCCATTAGATTAGCCCTTACACCTCCTTAAATAGGTAATTTTTATCTTCTTAAACATCATCGTAGATCTTAGGGTTAGGTCAGATTTATCAAATCCTTATATCATTTCGTCTCCTCTTTTATCTTCTAGAAACTTCTTCAAACTTCTCCTTGAATTCTTGAATAGAAATGCTCAAACAAGGTTTCCCTTGAATTAAATGCTCTAGGTTATCCATCCTTATCTTCAACACAATTTACATATTCCAAGAAATTAATTATGTCGGTTGGAAATCATGATTTCCTCATAATATATTAAATGTTGTCCCTCGACCAACATGATATTTGCTTGGCTTATACTGGCACTTGATCAACACTAGCATCACCAAGCATAAACTTTAAATTCCTTAATCTTCTACTCTTTTTCTCGGTTAAACCTATGCATTTGGTCATTCTTTGATCACTTCTACTGGGCTTTAATACACATATCTTCTTCACTTAGGTTATGATTAGACAATCATATTATCTTGCTAAAGTCTAACTAATTAAGTAGTCATTATAGTTCCTTGTAACTCAACCTTTCCTCTAGGTCCTTTTGTTATGTCACTCTTCTCAAATCCTCTTCATCAATCATCTTGATATGGCACTCAAATTAGATAGCAAACTATCTCACCAATAAGGTTTGACATCAATGACAACATAACAATGGTCTCAATTGTAATTTTCAATAGTAGCCCCATCCCAGTCCAATCCAAAGAACCATACTCCAAAGCTAGATCCATAACTTAAAGGAAACACCAAATATCATAGTTGTTATATCTCCCACCCTAAAATGGACAATCAAGCAAAGAACCAATAAAAATTTCTTTCAATGACAAAGTATGCCCAAGCAGATTGGAAAAAGCAAGTTAGACTAGGAATAACACAAACTTCATAGTCAAAAAAAAGGATTTAGAACAACAACCTCAAGGTACAAAATCAAATCAAACCTAGAGCTCCCACTAAAAAATAAAAATTAGAAGGCCAGATCCAACCCTATTTTTCCCTCATTAATATCCCCAACTCTTTAGGCCCCAAAAAATCTCTGAAGCCAATAGAGTACCAATAAGAAAAAATCTTCAAACCCCAAAATCCAAGAGAGCATCGAGCCCCAATTTCACCACTAATTTCCTAAAAAGAATGTTTACATTCCCTCCACTGACAAGCTCAAATTGCATCCATCACTATCTCATATGGATCCCAAAGAAAGTAGGAATGGTATCTTCCTCAATGCTAGAAAACTAATCACAAGACCCAGATAATTTTTTGACACAAGATAGTCCAATCCATGTGAACAAAGTCTCACCAACATATACAACACTATGATAATTGTTGAAAGAAGGAATTTATTGAGAATAGATTAATACTGTTTCAATCATTATTTTTTCACTGATGTCAAACTTGCAATTTTTTGGTAAGACAACTGCTTATACGATTTAAGTACTATCACTTATTTGATTGATGAAGAGGATTTGATCAAAAGATGTAATAGTAGCACCTAGAGGAAACATTGCGTTATGTTATCTAAAGGAATACAAGAATTAGTTAAGACAATGATAACATGATGTATTGGTAATTTACTTAAGGTTACAAAGGCTGGTTACACTAAGCAAGTTTAGAAGAATAAGGTAAACAAAGTTTCTCTGGCAAGCTTGACCGAGTGGATAGTAGGTGCCGACAAAATTCAATGCAAGCCAAGTAGAAAATTAGTTGGAGCCAAGTAAAATTCTATTCTAGTGTATGTCGAGCAAAATAGTGGATGCCAAGTAAAGTTTAGTTGATACCAAGAACTAGTAAACTTTAGTTTGTGTCGAGTGATTTTACAAAGGATGTTGAGCAAAGCAGTATGCATCGAGCATCAGAAGCAAGTTAATGCCGAATGGTTGCATTATTAGAAAGATCGTGGATTCAATGGATTGGGGCCAACAAGTTTGTTTTCTTGGACCATGTGAACAAATGGAAGATAAGGTTGATGAGCTGGTGGCACAAAATTCAAGGCAAACTATTTTGAGGTGAATTCAAAGAGGATTGACGGAGAAGTTTCTAGAAGAGATAAGGAATGAGGGGTAGATTCATTGAATCCTACCTAATCTTTCCTAACCCTAAATTGGACAATGGAGAATGAATGGCAAAAGATCTTAATTTCCTATTTATAGGGATGGCTAGTCAAGAAGCAAGGGTTGTTGTCATGTGCGAGAACCCAAGGAAGAGAAGGAGTCAAGGTTTTGCTTCATCAAGTGACCTAAGAAAAGAGTCTTCATTGGCATATTAAGTAAGAAGTCTTAAGGGTATGAAGCTTGAAGGGTGAACACGCTATCAAAGCTGAAATGTGTGAAGACCAAGCAGAATGGAGGATTGAAACAAAGATCTATAACTACAAATGAAGTTGTAAGTTGTTATTAGATGAAGCCTTACTGTTACACTCTAATAATTGTATTAGTCTAGGGTAAATCCTTTGGACTAAGGTTGACCTAATAGTCATTTGTAAATCCTTTAACTAGGTGACATTCCAAGTGAATGGTCTAAAGTCCTCTAACAAGGCTCACTCCTAATAGAGTGATTGAAATTCTTTAATAGGGTCACATTTAATAGTGTGTGTTGTAGCCTTTAATAGGGTTGGCCTTTCACAGGGCATCACTTCAGAAGAGTGAAAAGAGTAGCATGTTACTAGTGTTTTTCCCAAATTGGTTTCCATGTAAATCATTGTTCCAAATGTGTTGTTGAATCTGTTATGTTTCATGTTTACATTTTTGCAAATTGATTTGATAGTAACCTACAAATTTTAAGTGATTGCATAATCTTATGGATGCATGCATGATGATAAATGTTTTATGCGTTCATTAAGGTGTGAAAAGTTTTATTTATACATTTGGACCTTTGATAACTGATTCACCCCCCTCTTAGTTATTCTAAAGAATTCCAATAATAGTCAGCCACAAATATAGTGAGAATAGATGGATGGAGTGCCAAGAACTAGGGATTTACACCTATTAGACTAGTCCAGGTTACAAAAGCTCAAATATCTTTAACTAGCTAAGGGACTTTTGTGGAAGACAAGTAAGTATCTTAACCATTTCTAAAGAGTTATTTTATATTCATTGTATAAACAAACATATCAGGGATGACTTTCTTTATGTTTCTCATTGTTATTACAAAGGTTTCTTAGTACATTTCTTTAAATGGGAATCAAACTTTAACGAATTAATGGTTAAAAAATTTAATCTAGTTTATTAGTAAAGCTTTGCCTCCAAAACTTAATCACATTCAAATACTTAAAAAAATTGGAGAAAATATAGGAGATCTAATAGGTCTAGAGTCAGACTTAATTAAATTAAATGATATCAAATTACTCTTAAATATGGATATAGGTCAAAATGAACTAAAACAAAGAAAAATTATAACCAATAGATCAATATGCAACCTCTCTTTTACCAAATATGAAGAAAAAATAAAAGAAATTATTAAGGTAGATTCTGTTGAAGCCCAAAAATTCATAAACATAAAAAGGACTTCAAAGCTAAAGGAAACATTAAGAATTATTTATATTAGATACAAGAACACAAAGACCCTAAGATCAGATTCACAACTAGAAGGAAGATACAAGGGCATTAAGATCAACAGTAGGATAGAAATAAAGGAAGAAAGGAAGGAAGTTTTAAAAGAAGGATAGATAAGGGAAGAAACTGAGAAAAAACATTAGTAGCATAAACACATGACAATAGATCACTTGAGAACAATATAATAGATACGGAAAAGATGACATCCATAAGCAACTTTAGTGATATTGAAATCAACATATCTAGATTGCTACAATGTAAGAAGTGTAGTGAATAAACCCAATTTAAAGAATATATTAGGAGTAGCATAAATACCTACAACAAGCTGGCTCATGACCTTTTATTGACCCAAAATGACACTAAAGATCAAATACTCATATGGGATCAAACACATGAGGGGCACACCTAAGAGCTCATCCTGACAAAGTCAATAGAGGATAGAGATGAGAAAAATAACAAGAAGGGTAGAGAACATAGTCCTGAAGGGATAGGAAACCAAACCACTCCACCTCTCTATGAGAGCAACAAAGTAACATTAGAACCATTCACACAAAGTCTAGTAGGGATGGAGAAACAAAAGGTTAGAGCTGGAATTAACAAAAAGACCACTAGGGAGGTGGAAAGAGGCACAACAAGAGTTAATAACACCCATTATGATTTAAAAATAAGAGGTAGTGCACAAAAAGAAACTAAATATGGATACTATACAAAAGACAAAGTGTAATGCCCACCCATAGTTTGCTTTTCTGTTATATTTACCAAACTCATGTATGCCTATTTAATGCATGTGTTAGTTCAAGGAGATTGGATTTATAATTATGACATTATTTCATGACTTGGATTACATGTATAACAACAAAGAACTACTTAGTTTATTATATTTCACATGTTGATTGTTGATTATGATTACCAGTGCATTAATAATGCTTTAACGGTTCTTAGTTAATAAATGTGGTTGCTTTCAAGATGATGTCAAATGATGAGTTTTCATGTTTGAATATGTGATGATTTATACCCAAGATTTATTATAGTGCTTACCCCATACTTGCATGTGTATGGTGTGCATGTTTGTTTTACTTTTTTATTTGTCGTGTTTGGTGTGGTTGAGAGAGGGAATTGTAGTTACCTATTAGTCAGGATCTACACGATGTATCACTCCCCGCCATTGCTTGTTTAGTTTAGATATATATGCATATGTACATGTTCAAATTTTATGTAGGATTGCAAGTACCGAGCATTGACTTCCTTGAATTGCCAGGGTGAGCATGCCCTATCACAATAACTCAATGGTAAGAATGAGGAGATAGTGTTCAGGTCCAATCCCAAACATAGCCTAAATACTTGTCTTGCAAGGAGGACTTGTAACTGACTTTTCACCCTTTTTAAACCTGTGAGTTTATCTTTGTCTCTGTTGTTTGATATTGAGTTTTGGTCTATTTTGGTAATGTTGCTTTTATGTGGATTTCATGATGTAATTTATTTGATAAAGAATTTAATTATAATATTTGGGTTAATCGTACAATATTGAGAATTATTAAATATTATTTGATTAAAAAGAAAATATTAAAATATGAGAATATTTAATTAATTAAAAATGTGTTTTAATCTAAAAGTCTTAATTTAGAAAATTGGTTAAAGAGAAATTAGAATATGATGATATTTAATTAATTATAAATTAATTAAAAATGTGCTTCGATTTAAAAGATTTAATTTAAAAGTTTCATTTAAGAAGTTGGACTAAAAGAAAATTAAAATATTAAAGATTTAATGTTGCTTTATTATAATTATTTATTTAATAATAATTAAATTAGAGTTGCGTTTAAACAACGATTTTTGATTGTTATTATTAATTTAAATAATAAACTATGCTTTAATAAGTGCTTGCACTAATTAATAAACTGGAGGAAAATAAAATATAAAAGAATAAAATTTAAAGATAAAGTTATAATTCTAATTATGGCATAGTTATATTTATTTAATTTAATGATAATTATTTAAGAGTTTTATTTTAATAATAAACTCTAAATAATGTTATTAATTAAATTAATAAATATATTATTAAAAATGCTTCAAAAATTAATTAAAGAGAGAAAGCCAATTATTTAAATTAAGATATTTAATAATTATATATCTAAAAGAGTTGTACATGAAAAGGTAAAAGGTAATAAAGTAATAAACAATAATTGATCAATGAGTTCCCTCTCGTGATTGCACAATCAGAGCCCCAATTTATGGGATAACTCTTTATCAGAGATCTAGAGCTCATTTTGCAATTACACAGGTTTTAGAGAGTTGTAATGCCTTGCCAAGGGATCCAAAAGAACTAACCTAAAGTTTTACTAAGTTTTTCAAACATTTTTTTAAAGATAAAGATGTAACAACAATCATAAGTAGTGGAATCAATAACATACAATCATACATAAGCAAACATAACAAATTAAATTCCTTAAGGATCTCAAGATGTTGAGTCACATTTAAATTTAAAGAATAATTACAAGTCCAAGTCCATTTAAATAATATACATTTGTTCCAAATGCCATTTGGCAATAAAATTTGGAATGCACAATCACCCATTGTACATGTCATAGGGTATGAAAGGTTGAAAGAATATACATTTATAAAAATAGATTACATCATCCCTTTTGGATCTGTGAAGCAAGTACAATACCATAAGTGAAATTAATCATAAAGATATAACCATCCATCATAATACAGAAGATAGAATGAAATGAAATGCATAACAAGAAACTCCAACCACGACATCAATGAACGAATCTCAAAGGTAAGAGTAAAAAACACTACCACCCAACTGCATGGTAACCCAAAAAGGTCCACTTTGACCATGCTGAGGAGATAGTCTCAAGTCCCAAACAGTATATCACTCCCAAAATCAAAAGTAATATCTAGGCCAAGGAAAATCCTAAAAGTAATCTAACTCAAAGGTTCCAAGATAAGTCGACATTTAAACCCAGAGACAAACAAAGACATGTAGGAAATCTATATTGCTAGTGGGCAAGTGTCATCGCATGAACCAACTCTAGGGTAACTTGGCTAGTCTTTTAATCCTCCAGCCCCCTAGTGACTCTATGCGGCACTAGTATCCTTTCGTACTGACAAGGCATACTAACGATGCATAGTTGTAACCAAGTGTACTCTCTACTCCCATCCTAGTCTATACTAGCACTCAAGGCATGGGCAAGGAAAGACAAAGACTCTTATTAGGTTCATTTTACTCTCATTTAGTGTAGAGTTTCCACTTATTAACTACTTACAATGGGTTACCCTAACAACCACTTTGGGCCTTGACCTCCATTGCAAGCCACTTCCCAACTTAACATACATATTACCTACCCTAAGCTCATAAAAGTACAAACCAAAGAATCACAATTTTCACTTCAGTCTTATACAAGTGATTGGAAAGCATCAAAAGACAATTCACAATATCACTGCAGTCCTTCACAAGCAACTATAAAACATCCCAAAAATAACTGATCGAAGACTCAAAGGTTAAGTCAAAAAGGTCATTACATTCATCTTAGTTTCACACAAGAACACTAAAAAGCAATAACAAACAATAAATCCAAACTCATCATAGAGTATACCAAACACATTACCATAGTTGAGTTTAAAAGATCAAGATCAAATCATCATAATATCACAAACATAGAACTCTCAAGCCTCTAGTAGACATCCTAGAACTGGTCAACACTTTAGTCAACCCAAACCTAAAACATAGACAACATATAGATAATAATGTAGTTTCATAGTTTAGTTTCATTTTGAAAACACATAGTTGAGTTAACATTAAGGTTTCAGTATTTGTTTCAATGTATGTTTCAAGTAGATGAGATTCATAATTTACCCTTACAAATTACCCCATTTCTTATATTTGAACAAAATGCATAATTACCCTTATTCAAAAATATTTTAAAGGTAATAATTTATTAAATTATTAAAATAATAATTATTGATTATTAAATAAAATACTCGCAATCCCATTAATAATCAATTTATTAAATAATAATAACAATAAATATAAGTAAATATTATTAATTGATATTTATCATTAATTCGAATTAACTTCAATAATAATCTAAATTACTAAATTAATAATTAAAATTAAAATTCTTTAATATTTAATATTTAATATTTAATAATTATTAATTAATTTAATAAGTATTAATAAAAACTATTAATATATTTTATTAATAAATAATAATTTAAAATTATTAATAAATAATAATTAAAATTTTAAATAAAATAAAATAAAATAAAAAACATATTAATTTACCCACTTTTATTAAAAAGCCAGTGGGCTTTAAGCTACTACAACAGCTTTGTTGTCGTGACAGCAGAGTACTGACGTAGCAGTCCTCTGTGTCACAACAACATGTTTACCATGCGGCCTTTAAAAAAACACACCGACAACCCTTTGACCACCGTGGCATAGGGTGAATTTGGGTGGGGGTGTGGTGGCCTAGCCCCCATTAAATTTCATATATAATTTTTTAAAAATATTTTAAATACAATTTATTTAAAAAAAACTAAACCCCCTCCATTCAATTTTTATATATAAATATATTTTTTATAAAAGTTGTAGCAATACCCTGATAGGGAAAATATGACAAACTAGTCAAATTATCAATCTAAAATTTCCATTTCTTTCAAAACCCTTCCTAGTTCAATTAACCATTTTTAAATCTAAAGAATGAGGGTCTTACTGATACTTTAAATCCTCACGCATACAAAAGAAATCGACATGCATACTAGTAATCTCAAAATACAATAATGAAAGATTTGTCACAATGAAATTTGGATAAACAATTCACAATCATGAAGAATACATGAATATTAAATTACATAATTAATTGGGTAAACAAAACACAAGAATCTACTTGGTTCTGATGCTAAATTCACAAACACCCAAAGAATGTGATGAAATTTTCTCTCTTAAAACCTTCTCTTTGAAAATTCCCTTCTCCATAACTCTCAGTCCTCCAAAACTTCCATTTTGAAAAATGAACTCTAAATTGCTGATAAGGAGTTGTCTCCTAAATTCGGGACAGTGATTGTGTGATCATCTGAGGGAACTCCTTGATCACCACCATTTAACTATTTATTATCTTTTCTTTTATGTTTTCATGCATGCATTTTGCAATATAAAATATCTTTATTAAATTTAGTTTCTTTCTCTTTTTTATTAACTTATTATATTTTAATCTCATGCATAAACTTTATGCAATTTAATTAAAATAAACTTTATTAAATAATTGCTTACTCTCTCTTATTAATTTTTGAAGCATTTTTTTAATATAATATTTATTAACTTAAGTAATAATAATATTTAGCATTTATTTAAAAATGATCTCCTAAATATATTATTATTAAATTAAATAAATATTATTACGCTCTAAAATTAGAACTATAATTTTTTTTTAAAATTAATTTTTTTTATATAATTAATTTCTCAATTAATTAAATATAATAAAATATTGAAATTATTTTAATAAATTTCTATTAAATTATATCATTAATAATCTATTAATTTGACTTAATTAATAAAAAATTCATCAGAGACACACAAGACGAAATATGAAAACCCATTATAAAAATACCACATACAAGATCAAAATCAAGGGTTATAATCATGAATTTACATCATATGATGAATTCGAAAGGGTAATCATCATAAATATTTATGTTAGTTTTTTCTAAGACAATTAGTTTAAACGTTAGAATTTGGACTTAAGAATTTATCTCCCCTCTCTTACCATTGAGATATTGCGATAAGGTACGCTCATCCTAACAATTTAAGAAAGTCGATACCCGACACCTGCAATTTGAATAAAATTCACACATGTACAAATACAATATTCTAAACTAAATAGGTAATGACAAGAAGTGGTTCATTGTGTAAATCTCGACTAGCAGGTGACTACGACTACCTTCCTTAACCACATCAAAAATGTTATATATAAAGAAAACATACAAGCACACCATACACATATAGTATGGGGTAAGTATCCATAAAAAATATGTATAAATAATCCATCTAACTAATCATCATCAAATAACCGAAATCACTCTAAATAATCATCATCAATGTATAAGCATGCATACATGGAGTAACTGGTACCAAGTAGTCTCATCATATAATCAACTGAGTATGAAAATAATATCTGATAATCTGAAAGATAATGCTACTAACCATCAAGCATAAACTATCTTAAAAGAGTTCAACAAATAATAACAAAATGTAAACTAGTAGGCACTATAGGAGCAAAATTCAGAATTGGATCAAAAGAATTGTTGAGAGTTTTGGAGGGTTTGAATTTGCATGCATTCATAGATTGTCTTAGATTTTAGCTATGGTTTTGAAGTTTTAGGAGTGAAAATTGAGAATTGGATCAAAAGAACTGTTGAAAGTTTCAAAGAGTTTGGATTTGCATGCATTCACAGATTGTCTTAGATTTTAGTTGTGGTTTTGAAGTAGGGTTTGAAAATCAATTGTAGAATTTTATTGAAAGATCTGTCTACTTCGTGTCTTCTCGTGTATTTGCATATTGCTTATTAATTTACTATATTGATTTATGAATAAAGAATTATGTTGTAGATTTTGAAAAAGGAAAACTTATTAATCGAAAAAATTTGACTAAGAAAAATTAGAGAAAAACTATAGAAAATTATTGTGACTATATTCTTATAAACCCCTTTCTAATATAACAAAATTTTGATTATTAAAAATTGGAAGAAAATAATAAATTGAATAGTTAGGGTCTCAACTTTAAATTTGTCATTAAAACTTTGTGATTATCATAATTTTTCTAAATATAGATGAATATTCTTCTTACATCTGAAATAATTTAATTGCAATATTTATTTGAAAAACAAAAGATTAATTGAAAGGAAATCACGTTGTAACTAAACGTATACATGCATGTGAAAACAAATATGCTAAAAATAGAAAAACTAAGTATAGTGTGGCTACATGCATGTGATAATAAATAAGCTAAAAATAGAAAACTAAGTATAGTATGGCTACATGCATGTGAAAACAAATAAGTTAAAAATAAAAAACTAAGTATAGTATGGTTACATGCATGTGAAAACAAATATGCTAAAAATAGAAAGCTAAGTATAGTATGGTTATATGCATGTGAAAACAAATATGTCAAAAATAGAAAGCTAAGTATAGTATAATTACATGCATGTGAAAACAAATACACTAAAAATAGAAAGTAAGTATAGTATGCTTGCATGATTTGAGAGATCAAAGACATGTGAAAATACTAATTGCATGTTTATTTTTATTTTATAAAAATATAATATAATTTTCAGATTTATTTATTCAAAAAATAATAATAATTTATTAATTTCTAAATGAAATGAATTTTATCCATTTAGTTATAAAGTGAATGTTACTATTAGTGATTATTTAAGTTTAATTAAACTCTTAGTTGCATATAAATGATTTTATAATTATTAATGCAAGAAGGAGGTTAATAAATAAATATTTAAAATTTTATAATATTTTAAGAGAATTTTTGTGGTAGAATTCACTTTGTAATCATTTAGTTAATAACTATTTGACTTTATGAGAGAAATTATAAATAATTAAATTAAATTTATAATTTTATCTCTAATTGCATTATGAATTAAATGAAAAGTAAATATTAATATTAGACTTAAATAGAAGTCATATTAATATTTTAGAAATTGAAATTGATACCAATATTTCAATCTATTAATATACATTTATGTTAGTAATTAAATCATTTATGATTTAAGATTATTTAAATTAATAATATGATAATATTGCATGATATTTTATATGCACAAAAAGATTGAATATTTAGATACTTATTGTTTTAAATAAATAAATTAGCATAACAATTTATATTAACATGTATATTCTTACTTTATTTCTAAACACATCCTTATGACCCAAACTAAACAAGAGAAATTGGTGGAATTAAATCATGTGGCTGAAAACTATGTATTTTCTAATATTTTATTTATAGTTTTGTTGTTAGAGTAATTATTTGTTTGCACTTATTAATTAAATCACTTTGATTTAATTAATTAAGTTGCCTATTACTCTATTTTGCTTAAGCTATCTTGTAGGTGCATTATTAATTAATTATTAATTAATAATGTGCAACCTAGCTTTTTAGTTTAGGGTTTCTATCTCACCTTTATAAGGATGAGCATTGTACTTTCTTCATTATCTCTTATGCATTTTTCATTTGAGAGCAACTTTTCTTCTATCTCCATTTTTTAGCAAACCCTTGCCTCTTCTCGTCTTTTTCTTCTGTGATAGGTTTTTGCATGCAGGGATTCGAAGGCTTTGTGGATTTGATTGGCTTATTTGCTCAAATCCTACAAATAGAAGGAGAGTGCAAGCAAGGATGATGACACACCGTTGACGTCAGCATTTGGGAGGAAAAAATTTGACGGCCCGTCAGCCGTCACAGCAAAAAAAGAGGCCACATGGCAGTGCCACGTGGACGCCACATGGCGAGCAGATGACGTGGCAGGTACGAAAGATGACGTGGCAGGGGCCACGTGGCAAAGTGCCACGTGGCACGCCTGCCACGTGTCACGCGCAGACTGGTGCTGACGTGGCACCTGCTGACTGTGCCCGGCGGAGCAGCGGGCGCTGAGCTGTCATGGGCGGAGCTGGAGCTGAGCGGAGGCGGTCGCAGGGCGGCGGAAGGAGGTTGAACCACCGGCGGAGGTGGCAGTCGGGCGGCGGCTGGGCCGTGGCGGAGACCGGGCGGCGCTGCTTGCTGCGGCCGTTGCGGGCTGCGCGCGGGTGGTACGGCGGCGACGCTCCGATTTTATATTTTTTTAAAATTTTTTCTTCGTCCCTGCATCTATACGATCCGTACGACAGACCCTAGAGGCTTCAAAAAATCTCAAAAATTGCCCTGTGTTCAAAAATGACAAGCTTTATATGAATCCTGACTGTAAACGGCCTTCCGGATCCAATGGTGATGTTCGTTCGGGCCCAAAGTGCTCTGAAAATTTTCTTGCACTCTCCTTCTATTTGGTTTTGGACCTACTTGTGGTTTTTTGGCCATAACTTTTGCATACGGAGGTATTTTTCCGATTCGAAAGAAGCGCCGGAAAGCTGGTTCCGAGATGGAGATGTTGGTACAGGTGTTTTTGAGTTTTGATTCAGTTTGGTTGCCTATTTTGGCAGTCAAAGCCGAATGTTCTATTTTGCACTCCGAGAGGCGTATCTTGAGCATCCGATCTCTGATTTTGGACTTCTTTATATCGCTGGAAAGCTCTTTCTGTGCTCTTTCCAGTGATGCTGGTTGTTGTTCCAGATTATGTTCCATGAACATCCTATTCAGTCTTTTGCGTTTTAGCATTCTGGTGGATATCCTGTTTGTTTCAGGTCCGGGGATCGATTTTGTTGCTTCAGTTGCTTCGTTTTGGGCTCTACCTTCTATTGTTTCAGCCTTATGTTTTTTCTGATCATTGTTGATATTCATTGTAAGCATCTTTATGCAACGCACTGAGATAAAGTGCCACTCTTGCGTTTTGGGATCCTTTTCATCATTGTGATTCGTTGTACTCACACTATTTTATAAAGTGCCATGGGGGGGATAGTTGTTTGCCACTTATAGGCCCTCTCTCTCTTTTGCCTCATGCAGTGTCGATGACACGTTCCTTTATTGGTGTCTGTACCTCACTCTCGATGTGTCTGGTTCCTGTGTTGTAGGAGATTTTTTGGCCCACCTTTTCAGTTGCCTGTCACCTCACCTGCCTTAAAGGGAGGTTATATTGTTGTTCTATGCTTCTTTGGTTGATGGTTTGTTGGTGTGAGCTACGTATTTAGTACCTGATCCTACATACTAGGCGATTGCAGTGGCTGGCTACCTATGCATTTCGGTGAGATGGATCATCTACCATATAGACACGCTCGGTTTGTGCCTTCTATTTCCATGGAGGTTCTACAGATCAACATTTTGACAGAGTTTTGCGGTTCTTCATGCTTCAGTGATTCTCTTCTGATCTCTTTGTTCCTTCTTCTGGAACATTCTTTGCTATCTCTTTTTGGAGTAAGGTTTTTCCCATGTGGTTTTCTCTATTTCTCCTCTTTATAGAGATTATGTTGTGATTGGGTACCTGATCAGGCCTTGTTGCCGGGACCCAATTTTTCTGCTTTCATAGCTGTGCTAGGTTAGCTTACCTCCTGAGCTTCGCTTAAGGGGGGGTGTTAGAGTAATTATTTGTTTGCACTTATTAATTAAATCAATTTGATTTAATTAATTAAGTTGCCTATTACTCTATTTTGCTTAAGCTATCTTGTAGGTGCATTATTAATTAATTATTAATTAATAATGTGCAACCTAGCTTTTTAGTTTAGGGTTTCTATCTCACCTTTATAAGGATGAGCATTGTACTTTCTTCATTATCTCTTATGCATTTTTCATTTGAGAGCAACTTTTCTTCTATCTCCATTTTTTAGCAAACCCTTGCCTCTTCTCGTCTTTTTCTTCTGTGACAGGTTTTTGCATGCAGGGATTCGAAGACTTTGTAGATTTGATTGGCTTATTTGCTCAAATCCTACATTTGTGATGTTTATTTTCTTGATAGTTTTTCTTTGTGAGTTGTTTAGCTGGCCAAGTTAGGATGTGCACTAGAGGCATTTTTTGAGATTTCTTTTATGATTATTTGACTAGATGTCATGATGAACTTTATGATTTGAATTGAGATTTATGTTTTATGAGCTTTAGGCTATTGAGCATTTATGAGAACTTAAGTTTCGAGAACCAATGTTATTTTTTGGGTTGCCTGTTGAGGAACCAAATTCGATCAATATTACTCTTGTGGTATGGGACACTAATGTGGTTTGTGATTTTTGGGAAGGTAGTCTAGGTGCATGTCTATGGGAGTGGCTTGCAATGGGGGCTAGGGCCCAAAGTGGCTGCTAAGATAATTCATTGTAAGTTGTATAACAAATGATAATATAGTAACTTAAATATCTTGCCGAGCCCTTTCCTTAAGCTACATTAAAACTATAAGTTAGAGATTTTTCTTCATCCATACCTTGAGTGCTTGTATAGACTAAGGATGAAATGGAGATGATACCTTAAGAAGTATCACTAGTTTTCTTATCTTCATGAGAGGGTATCCTAGTTCTGCATAGAGTCTCTAAGGGGTAGGGTCTTGAGAGAATGGTAGGGTAACCTTAGAGTTGGCTCATGTGATAACACTCATAGTATGTAGCTTGAGTATCCTTCATGGTTTTTTTAAAATATATTTGCCTCTAGTGGTGTACTTGTTGGATATTACTTTTGATGGTGTACTTATTATGAGTTGTTATTCATTGATTGAATGTCATTTATTATTGACAATTGATTTTTATTAATGAATGACCAATTATTCATTGGTGGTGTTTTTATGTTATTTAGTGTGGAGTTTGATCAGTCCCCAAGTGGGAGATTGTTAGATTATGGTGACTGATTAGGAAAGTACTGTACATACTCCATAATTCCTCAGTTGGGCACTATTTTATCAAGATTTTGGGCCGACATGTAATTATTAATTATAACCCTAAAGTAGTAAAAATATTTGTATAAAGGGCTTAGGGTTAGGGATTGTTTCATTGTTGTGATGTGAAAATTGGTTCTTATGGCGATATTGAGTTGTAAGATATTACAGATTGTAATCAAGTTTTAATCACTGGATTGTAATATTATCGAACTTGCTATTTGGTGGACGTAGCCTAGGGATTGGGTGAACCACATTAAATCTTTGTGTCTTCTATTCATTTATGTGTGATCTATTATTTTCTGACATTGTTTATATTTGCATGTAATTGTTATTTCTATCTGTGGTTTAATCCTAACAAGTGATATTAGAGCGAGGTTGTTCTTTCAGTTATCCTTTGTAGGAAAGTCTCATGGTTGAGTGAGAGTGATGGCAGATGAGGGTAAGTTGAGGGTTGAAAGGTTTAATGGGTAGAACTTTTAGCTATGGAAGATGTAAATGGAAGACTATCTTTATCAGAAGGATTTATGGAAGCCGTTGGAAGGTAAAACCAAGAATCAAGGATCTATGTCAAATGACAACTGGGATATTTTGGACAAAAAGACACTTGGAAGCATTTGATTATTCCTGGCACCATCGGTGGCTTTTAATATTACAAAAGAAAAGACAACAAAATAGTCGATGAAAACCCTAGCGAAACTGTATGAAAAGCCCTCCACTTCAAACAAGGTATTTCTCATGAAGCATTTATTTAATATGAAAATGGCAGAAGATGGATCTGTTGCAAATCATTTAAATGAGTTTAATACTATTACTAGTCAGTTATCTTCTGTGGGTATCAATTTTGATGAAGAAATTAAGGCTCTCTTGATTTTGTGTTTTTTGTTTGAAAGCTAGAATGACTTGGTAATGACTGTGAGTAATTATGTTCCTAGATCTAGTACCCTAAAATATGATGATGTGATTAGTGTTATTTTGAGTGAAAAAACTCGTAGGAAAACCTTAGGTGGATTTATATTAGGGAAGTGCTTTGAATGCACAAAGTCCAAGTAGAATGATAGAAAGAGGAAGTAATTTCAAAAATCATGGGAAATCAAGAGGAAAGTCAAAGGTGAGGAGGTCTTAATTGAGAGGACCGAATGACTACTGGCATTGTGGAAAATCAGGATATAAAAAGAAAGATTTTTGGACTTGAAAGAAAAATGAAGGAGATAAACTAGATGGAGAAAAGGAGAAAAATATGGTAAGTAAAAAATTCAAAGAGGATGCTTTGCTTCTGTCTTTAGAAAGTGTTGACAATTCATGGGTTTTAGATTATGGTGCTTCATTTCATGCTACACCTCATAGAGGTTATTTCATTGATTATGTTCAAGGGGATTTTGGACTTGTTTATTTACGGGATAATGAACCCTGTCAAATTGTTGGAAAGGAAAAAGTTAAGATTAAGTTGCAGAATGAGAATCATTGGCTACTACATGAGGTAAGACATGTTCTAAAACTGAGTAGGAATTTAATTTCAGGAAGACAACTTGGTGATGAGGGTTGTGTAGTTACTTTTAATGATAAAAATTGGAAGGTTTCAAAAGGTTCTCTTGTAGTAGCAAAAGGTGTGAAAGTAGGCACTTTATATCTTTGTATAGGTCATATTGTTCCTTCTACTTTAATTGTTTTAGAGAAAAATGAATGTTCAGGAACAATTGCTGCAATTGAGCAGGGAGAACAAATAGCTATTGTAGTTTCTGATACAATGCTATGACATAATAGACTTGGGCATATGAATGAGAAAGGTATGAAAGTACTTCATTCAAAGAAAGTTTTACCAAGTCTGAAATGTGTTAATATAGATTTCTATGAAAGTTGTGTATGGAAAATGAAAGAGAGTGAGTTTTGTGAAGACTGAGAACTAAAATAAAAAGGAGAAATTAGAGCTTGTGCATATTGATGTATGGGGACTAGCTTAGGTATCTTCTCT
Organism: Cupressus sempervirens; assembly: GCA_028749045.1. Classification (NCBI taxonomy): domain Eukaryota; kingdom Viridiplantae; phylum Streptophyta; class Pinopsida; order Cupressales; family Cupressaceae; genus Cupressus; species Cupressus sempervirens. Next base: position 255,557,268 of record CM053785.1, on the reverse strand, counting down.
TGGTGGCTCTCATTATTATGTTACATTTATTGATGATGCAACTAAAAAAGTATGAGTTTATTTTCTTAGACAAAAATATGATATATTTGAAACTTTTAAGAAATAGAAATGCTTGGTTGAAAATGAGATTGGTAAGAAATTAAAATGTCTTAAATTTGATAATGGTGGTGAGTATTGCAGTCATGGATTTGAAGATTATTGCTCCACTAATGGTATTCCTAAACAACAAACTATTCCAAGGACTCTACAGGAAAATGACATGGTTGAACACATGAACAAGACTATAATAGAGCATGCAAGAAGTATGAGGTTGCATGTTGGGTTGCCCTTACACATGTGGGTGAAGGCTGTCAATACTATTGTATATTTGATTAATAGAGGTCCCTCTACTTCTTTGGGTTGTGGTATTCTAAAGGAAGCATGGACTGGTAAGAAGGTGAGTTATTCTTTTCTCAAAACCTTCAACTGTGAAACATTTTTTCATATAGATTCTAAAAATAGAACCAAGCTAGATGCTATGTCAGAGAAATATGTATTTGTTGGATATGACATTAATGAATTTGGTTATAGGCTTTAGGATTTTAGAAATCATAAAATTGTAAGAAGCAAAGATGTCATATTCAATGAGAAAGTGTTGTACAAAGATCTGTTGTATCAACATGAGAAGAAAGAAGATGATTATATAGTGTTAAATGATACTCCAATAGATGATGTTCCAACCATTCCTCATGATGTGCAACAACTGTAACAACAAATACCACACACACTAGTGAATGTTAGATGATCAACAAGACAAATTAAACCTCTAGAAAGATTTTCTCCCTCTTTGTATTTTATTTTACTAACAGATGGTGGTGAACCTAAATGGTATGATGAAGAAAGTAGGTGGAAACTAAGATTCAGTGGGAGTTTGCAATGAATGATGAAATGGACTCTTTGCTGAAAAATAAGACATGAGATTTATGCAAGTTGCCTATAGGTAAAAGGGCTTTATAGAATAAGTGGGTTTACATGTTAAAATAAGAGGATGGAGGTAAGAAAAGATTTAAAGCCAGGTTAGTTGTAAAAGGATTTGCACAAAAAAGGGCATTAATTTTGATGAGATATTTTCTCCTATTGTTAAGATGACTTCTATCTGTATTGTTTTAAGTATTGTGGCTACTGAAGATTCGAATTTAGAACAACTTGATGTTAAAACAACCTTCCTTCATAGTGATTTGGATGAAGAGATATATATGACTCGACCACAGGGATTTGAGGTTAAAGGTAAGGAGAACTTAGTGTGCAAATTGAAAAAAAGTTTATATGGCTTGAAGCAAGCACCTTGGCAATGATATCTAAAATTTGATAGTTTTATGCATGAGCATGGATATAGTAGGTGTCATTTAGATCATTGTGTTTACTTTAAGAGGTTGGATGATGATAGCTACATTATTTTATGTTTATATGTTGATGATATGCTTGTAGCCATGTCTAACATGGATTAGATTAAGGGGCTGAAATGTTAGTTAGGACATGCATTTGCTATAAAAGATTTGGGGGTAGCAAAAAAAATCCTTGGTATGAAAATTTGTAGAGATAGGAAGAACATAAAATTGATGCTATCTTAGGCTGATTATGTTAAGAAGGTGTTGCAACATTTCTCTATGTAGAATACTAAAGCTGTCAGCACACCTTTACCTAGTCATTTGAAGTTGACTAAGGAGATGTGTCCCAAGAAATAAGAAGAGGAGGAGAATATATGAAAGGTACCCTATGCTTCAGCTATAGGAAGCTTGATGTATGCTATGGTATGTACAAGGCTAAATATTGCACATGTAGTGGGAGTCGTTAGCAGTTATATGAGTCATCCAGGAATTGAGCATTGGAATGCAGTCAAATGAATTCTCAAATATTTGAGAGGAATATCTAATAAGTGTTTACACTCTGGGGGCTCTAATACTGATTTATAGGGCTATCTTGACTCAATTTGGTAGGAGACATTGATATTAGGTGGAGTACTATAGGTTATGTCCTTACTGTTAGTGGGGCAGCCATGAGTTGGGTTTCTATGTTACAGAAAGTTAATGCTTTATCCACTATAGAGGCAGAGTATTTTGCTGCTATAGAGGTGGCTAAGGAGATGATATGGCTTTAGTTCTTCTTGGAATAATTGGGACACTAACCAAAGGATAATTATTTGTTTACAAATAGTTAGAGTGCCATTCATCTTGCAAAGAATTCAGCTCTGCACTCAAAGACCAAACACATACAGTTGTGGTACCATTTTATTTGATCAGTTTTGGATAATGGATAGTTAAAGCTGAACAAGATACATACAAATGAAAATTTAGCAGAAATGCTTACAAAAGTAGTCACCAAGGAGAAGTTGAACTCCTCTTCAGCTTTGGTTGGTCTTCTAGACCGAACATAAATAAAAAGAACAATAGAGTCTAGGGTGGTTTGATCCAGTGGGAGCCTCATAGAGTAGTGATATAGCTACAGGATCAGTTTCCAAGAGGGAGATTGTTGTTTAGTGTGGAGCCTGATCAGTCCCCAAATGGGAGATTGTTAAATTATGGTGACTGATTAGGGAAGTACTATACATACTCCATAATTCTTTGGTTGGGCCCTATTTTATCAATATTTTGGGCCGACATGTAATTATTAATTATAACTCGAAAGCAGTAAAAATACTTGTATAAAAGGGCTTAGGGTTAGGGATTGTTTCATTGTTGTGATGCAAAAATTGGTTCTTGCGACAGTATTGAGCTGTACAGGATTATGGATAGTAATCAAGTTGTAATCATTGGATCGTAATAATATTGAACTTGCTATTTGGTGGATGTAGCCTAGGGATTGGGTGAACCACATTAAATCTTGGTGTCTTGTGTTCTTTTCTATTAAATCTATTATTTTTTGATATTTTTTATATTTGCATTTAATTGTTATTTTTGTCCGTGGTTTAATCCTAACATTTTATTGTTGGAGTTAGTGATTAGTAGTTTACTTTTATTGATGACAGTTATTATTCGTTAGTCATTGTGCTTGTGACACTTGACATTGATTTCGAGGTGGTTGTATATTTTTGGCTTGTTATTTGTATGTTGACTTGGTATGAGATGTTAGCATTGGAATGCGTGTCCTTTCAAATTTGATTATCTCTTCTTCTTGAGTAGTTTGTGTTACCCTTGAAGTAGTTTTGGCTACTAGGATTCCTCACCTAGGATTATTTTATGATTTGATTATCTATGTGTGGATCGTACATTATCTCTCCTGCACAATGGGAGTGGGAGCCTAATTAGGTGACCACATGGTTGGGAGGTAGTGTATTCTTACCATTTGGGTCCCCCTCAGATTGACAAATGTTGGATGCTCCTTAATATAGTGGTACCATTATCATTCTTCCTCTTATCTTGAAGATTTCTATTCATTTGATGTATCTTGTATCAGTGTTTTGAGATCCTATGAGATATTGTATTGTATATTGATGTACTTGTATCTATTTTCACATACCCTATGACATGTGCAGTGGATGTTATTCATTAGATGTACTTTCATATTATTAATTATACTTATGCATTTGCTTATATGATTATGTATATGTTTATTCATTTTATGATTATGGGCATTGTAATTGAGACTTAAAATTATTAATACAACTTTCTTAAATGTGACTCAATATGAAGAAACCCTTGAGGAATTGAAATTGTATTTGTAATTGATAATGTGTTCTTCATGTGTATGTATATATTGCTTCTGAATTATTGTTACTTTGATGTTGTTTAAATTTTTTTAAAAATAGTTTAGTAAACTTTGTAACACATTAGGTTTATTTCTTTTGGGTTCCCAAGTGAGGCATTACACAAAGCAAGATCAAAAAATGACATATTATAATCAGATCCTCAATAGAAGGGAGAGATGATAGACACCTATGCTACAGAAAACCACAAAGATCTAGCACCATCCAAAGATTAATCACTTACAAAAGTTAATGGCAAAGAGAGCACCAAGGAGGATGTCAATAGCCTAGCAATAAAAAGAGACCAACATAGTGAAAAAAGAAGAAGGAAGATTAGATAGAAAACACTAAAGAAAACTCATCTATTCAGATAGCAACATGTAATGAAAATAAGGTATAATGGAGTAACATACCCCCACCAAAATTAGAACTATGGGAACATATAATAGTAAGAAAGACGTCAAAAGAAACCAAAAGGAAAATGTATACATTTTGGCAAACACCCGCCAATGGGAAAGATCCTTTTGAATCACCCAAAATAGTTTAGATTCATAAGGAAGATGGGAATAAGGAAAACCAAAGCAATAATTTCATGCCAATTGAGGCTAAAACCTTCCTAAGTAGGCTAAATCAAGCCAGCCACAAAGATACAAAGACTAACAATGACAGATATAAATAAATTGAGAGAGAATCAAACAACAATCTAAGATGGGAAATATTTGTAGTACACAAGCTCCAAGATCTCACAGAGGAAATTTTAAAGGAGAATATAAACAAAGAACAAGGAGAGCATTTCTAGGAAATAGAAATGGACAAAATAGACTTAAAAGTGACAAACTACTTAAGAAGCTCAAAGATTATGAAGAGGTCATTACAAATGAGACAATCATAGACAACACTAAAAATATAATTGAACACATAGAAAAATTAGGGATAGAGGAAATGTTAGAAGGTATAACAACATAAAGATGTGGCAAACAGATAAAAAATGAGGTAGGAAATCATGAGCTGAGCTCAAAGCAACAACTGGTAGAGAAGGGAACCAAAAAAATTAGAGATATTTTAAATGCGGGGAAGGGGAAGTACCTTCCCACTACACAATAAGGATAACCACATGGAATATTAGGGTATTAAATGATCCTAGCAAGAAGCGTTTGTTCAAGTGCAACCTAACATCTTTGAATCAAAATTAATACTACTACAAGAAACTAAATTAAATAAAGAGGAAGGATAAAAGCTAAGTAAAAAACTAGGAATAGGGAAGTCAGATATAATAGAATCAATAGGAGCTTCAAGGGTCATAGGAGTTATGTGAGACCTAAGGAATATAAACAACCAAAGAATTACAACCACAAATAACTGGATGGGAGAAAGAATCCAAAGCTACAAAAATGACATACAATTTACTAATTAGTGTTTATAGACTAATCCCTACAACAAATAAAAATGAAATTTGGGAAGAAATCAACACTTTTGTGGGGCAATACAAAACAACCAACATATGCATAGGAGAGGCAATGCCCTCTTAAACTTAGAAGAAAAATTTGGGGGAGCACAAATAATCTCACTAACTATGTCTAACTTTAGAGAATGGTTCACAAAGGATAACTTAATTGACATACCCCTAACTAATGGGCTATTCACATGGAACAATAGAAGGTCAAGTTTCAGCCACATAGTAGAAATATTGGACAAGTTCATATTTAAGGGAGATCTCAACAGCTTTAAGTATGTTATTCATTCCTCAATACTTCCTAGGGCTGGTTCAGAGCATTTCCTAGTAAGATTAGAAATTGAAGAGTGATCAAAGCCCACAAGAAATCTATTTAAATGCGAGAAAATGTGGTTCTTAGATGACTCCTTTGTAAAAAACACAAACCAATGGTGGGGAGAAAGCATCTTTGAAGGATCCAAAATGTTCTATTTTGTATAAAAAGTTAATGACTTAAAAGGAAAAATACTAAAATGGAATAAAGACCACTTCAATAACATTTTCAAAGAAAAACTAGAAAACAAAGAAGATCTGAAAAAACTTAATGAAGAAGTAATAAAAAAAGGAATGGATAATGAAAAATTTAACAAAGAAAATGAGCTACTAGCTAGGCAAGAAAACATATTAGGCAAATAAGAAGTATTTTGGAAATAAAAGTCACAAGAGAACTGGTTAACAAAAGGAGACTGCAACACAAAAAAAATTCCACAATAGCACCTTAAATAACATAAATATAAATAGAATCTAAAGAATCAAGAATAATATAGGTGATATAACAAAATCCAGAACTAATAGCTGATATCTTTGTTAAGTATTATGCATTCACATTTAATAGTCATGAAAGCTCTCACCTCATAGCCAAAAACTAATTAGGATCAATTATCATGAAATTGATCACTAAATAAGATAACAAACAACTAAACATACTATTCTCGATTGATGAAATTAAATCTACACTTTTCAACATGAGCTCAGACAAGTCACTTGGTCTTGACAATTTTGAAGCATTCTTCTTTCAAAAATGGTGGAGCATACTAGGGTTTAACCTTTTCCAAGCCATTGAAGCCACTAGAAACTCAGGATCCATCCTAATGGAAATCAATAATACCTTCATTTCTCTAATCCCCACCCTTGAAAAAAAGTTAATGAGGAATCCAAGGATTTTAGACCAATCACCCATTGTAAAACAATTTATAAAATACTATCTAAAGCACTAGCCAATAGGCTAAAAATGGTAATGACAAAGTTGATATCAGAAGAACAAACAAGATTTGTCCTAGGTAGATCTATCCTTGATAGAATCATAATCATACAAGAAATAATTCATTCTGCACAAATTAACAAGGAAGCATGCATGATGATGAAACCAGACATTCATAAAGCTTATGATAAAATAGATTGGAGATTCCTATGCAAAACATTAGAAACTTTTGGATTCTCTCATCAATGGATAAACCTAATTTTCAACTATATTGCCAACCCTAAAATAACACTCTTAATCGATAGAACCTCTAAAGTATTCTTCAACATATCTTGAGGAATCATACAAGGTGACCCAATTTCACCATTCCTTTTCATCATTATGGCAGAAGTATTTGGCAAAGCAATAAAAAGGCTCAAACTAAAATAATCATAAAAGAAGTTACAATGTTAGTTGGAATTTCTAACATCACCCACCAACAATTTGCAGACAATACCATTCTCCCTGGAGAGCTTATTGGTAGAAGCTAGAAATTTCAAATAAATAATAACTACATACGCAAAAACATCAAGACAAAAGATAAACACAAAAAAATCAAACATATTCTTTCTTAACACTAAATCAAACATGGAAAGAAAGATTTTTGATTTTATGGGCTATAAAAAAGGCACGTTTCCATGTAAATACTTAGGAATATAGTTGGAAAAAAGCTCAAAAGACAACAAATCATGGAACCCTATAATTGAAAATATAGACAAAAAATAGAAAACTGGAAAGGTAAATGGTTAAAAAAAGTAAGATGGGTAAACAAAATACAATCTATACTATCAACCATCCCCACACGTATCAAATATTATGTCTACCATAACCCAAAGAAACTAAGAAAAAAATGGACAACAAGTCAAAGAATTTTTTATGGAATGGAATAGAAGATAAGAAGAAAAAAAAATAATCAAATGGCAAAACATATGTTGAAAATAGTAGGAGGATTAGGAATAAAAAACCTAAGCTGAAAAAATGAAGCTCTCGGTGCAGAATTAGTTTTGAGAATATATCAAGAACATGAAAGTAAATGGGCTGAAATCTTATATAAAAAATACTTCAATAGTTTGAACCCTTTATCATTATTTTGAACCAAGAACCTGCCTAAAGAATCCAAAACCTGGAATTTTATGATGCAACATAAGCTCATAATCCATAATAGTTTAACTTGGGATATAGGTAAAGGTGAGGAAACCTTATTTTGGGAGGATTCATGGGATGAACTACCTCCGCCTAACATCTATAACCTTCCAACAAATATCAAAAATACATTATCAAACATTTGGGGGAAATGCATTAGTGACTACACACAAGCCTCAAATGAGGATATTACTAAACTAAGAAAATGGAGAGACGTAGGAAACACAAATTTATCACATTAAGAAAGATATCTATTTAAATAATTCCTTAAGTCTAGACAAGCAAACTATAAGGAAGGAAAGGACAAGTTAATTTGGGGGGCATCCAAAGATGACAAGTATAGTGTTGAGAAGGGATACAAACTAATCTTAAACTCATAAAGATGGGACAAAATAGACATCCCTCTAACTCTTTGTTGGGACTAAGCTTGCTTCCTTAAAGTTAGTATCTTCCTTTGGGCAACAACCCAAAAAAGAATTCTTACGGAAGATAGATTTACAAAAATGGGTTTCAAAGGGCCTTCAAGATGTCCTCTTTGTTATAAAGATGCAAAAATAATAAAACATTTGCTATATCAATGTCCCTTCACTAACTCCTACTCGATATGGTTATGCCAGAAACTGAATTGGCAAACAACTCTACTTGAAAACTTATGGGAAATCCTCACAAACTAGCCCAAATCATCCCTAACTAAAGTGTAAAATAACTTATGGAAAATATCCCCTTCAATCATCCTATAGGAGATATGGAAGGAAAGGAATAGGAGAATTTTCCTCAATTTATAAATGTCCTTAGCATCCCTCTTTAATAAAATAGAAGCTAGTATTGTTGAAGTAATGAATAATAACCTTAGAAACACAAACAAATAAAAAGGGACATTTGGAAACTGGGATGCAAAAATGAAATTATCTTGGAACAATCTCATTAATCCCCATTAAGCTAGCTAAAAATAAAATAAAAAACATAGCAAATTGCAAATGGACACCCCCCCTAAAGGATGGGCTAAATGAAACTTTAACAAAGCATTGAGAGATGACCTTAGAAAGGCATGACTAGGATGCATAATTCACTCAAAAAAAGGTAATTGGTTAGTCAAAAGAGCCAAACACCTAGGGGAAACCTCAAATAATATAGCAGAACTAGAAACATTAATGGAAGATCTAAAACTAGGTACTAAAATTGGCATTTAAAAAATCATTATCGAAGGGGATTCAGAAACAATCTTCAAAGCAATTAGAAAAAAAAGCACCCCAAACTGAAAAATCAACTCCTCTCTTGAATATGCATAAACCCTCTTTGACAAATTTGAGGAAACTAGAATCCAACATCTATACCAAGAAGGGAACAAAGAGACAAGCCAATTAGCCAATAAGTGAGCTGATAGTAAATAACTATATGCCATAAATGATCCAGTCAAACAATAAGTTATAGTTTAATAATCAATAGGAAAAGGATAGAAACCAAACAACCAAAATAGAACCGGATTAGTAATCAAGATAGACACCAAAATTATATCAAGCCCTCTCAAACATTGTTGTAAGTTAGTATAGTCCTTTATCACCCCATAAAGGTAAAATCAATTCGTTAATACTCATCAAAGAGAATGGAATCTCACTTAAAACGCCCCTCTACCACACTAAAGATGAATATGCAACACAACCCCTAAACATTTTCACAAATTCAAACTAACTACTAACAAACTAAACTTATCTTGGAGAAATGACTCCCTCAATTCCACGTAATAACTCTATTCGATGTTTGTGAAAGCCTTCATCGATAGAGATCAAGGTCTTCTTCCATAATAATATAACAAATTGAAAATTATAAATAAGAAAACAAGTCTTACAAACAAATCCATCGAATGGTTTACACAACCATTAATCTACTCAAAATATTAAGATTAAGACAAATGGTTGCAAATAAATTTAAATATTTTGATAGATGTAGAGGCTCAAGGGAGAACTTGGAAAATAGTAGAATAGCTTATCATTTCTTGAATTAAATTAACTTTCATGTCACTCTCAAATTGTGAATGCTTTCTCCCCTCTGGCATCCTCATACTGCCCCCCCTAAATTGAAATATTATAAAAATAATAGGATTTCTACATCGGGAAGGAAAACTTCAACTTAGTCAAATGTTTAGAACCTCTTTCTAGATTGATTAACTTAAATCCTAGCCCTTAGTCTAGTTTAATTCAAGAAACTTTTAACCTTATCATTACTCAAACATAATTCATACAGAAACATCTCGCTATTCATAAAATCTAACTAGACTACACTCTCCCTCTTATGGTAAGAGATCTCAGTTTCTATCCGAACTAATCTAAAGATAAAATATATTAGAGACAATATGAAAAATATTTTAAAAAACCAACATCTTAAATTGTTTATCACAAGATACAATTAGTTCCAAACTTATAAGAAATAATATTTAAAACCAAAGCATTCCTTCCTCCAAAATTAAAGGTTTAAACTTAGATTGATTATTGGATACTAACTACTAATGTTTGTATGAAAGCTGTTAGTTTTCTTAAAATGTAAACATCCAAGAAGGAGAGAAAAAATTTAGACCATTCTTAGCCGTTTTCAAAATTGGGTTCAATAAGAAGTTGTTATTAATCACATGGTTTCTTCAAAATTACGAAAAGCATCGAAGCATACCCCTATTGATGCCTCTTTTCCATTGTGAATTAAATGATGAATGTACTTCTACAACCCCAATATTTGGTGGCAAATGTAAATAAACTAAAAATAAATAGTGAAAGTTTATCATGATAAGTAGCATGAGAGGAACAATTTGTAATGGAAGGAAGTATCCTCCACGGACTCCTGAAATTGGGTATGCC